>WNWU01000041.1:4869886-4916497 GCA_012654045.1 Ptyas mucosa
TATAATATAATATAATATAATATAATATAATATAATATAATATAATACAATTGAAGCACATAATATAATGAAAATAGAAGACCTCCAACTCTGTCATTCTGTTAAGGTGTCCAGTTTAATAAACAAACAGTGAAGGAATGCTACTTCATTATTGTAGAATATAATAATAGAACTTTGAAGTTCTATTATTGTCCAAGTTTCTGTCTATCCAATCTTACACTAAACAAAATCAAGGCTGGATTTCTTTGTGTTTCTCTGTCATGCTTGCTTCAACTTGTGGACTGTGTAATCTCTTCTCCAAGCCCTTTATTAATTGCTTGTTCCTTCCTTTCTTATGGTTCTTCCCCAACCTCAGCTCTAAATTTTGTTATACCTGGATAGCATGCTAGAATCTTGCTTTGCTATGATCCCAAGGAGACCTCAATATTTGGCATTTCACATTCTTGCTGACACTTGATATCCAGAATTAACATTGAAGGATAAATGGAAACACACTAAATTGCTGACTTTGACCAATATCTTCCTCTCTTATATCAAGAGTTGCACATGTGGAACGATGACATCATTAAAAGAAATACAATATCATAGAGGAATTAATCAGTACCTGTCTCTGAAGCTTCAGGGGAAGTGCAAACTGGTAATTAATGTCCTGGGAGTGAGATAAGGCAGAGATGTAATGGAAAATGTTCTAGGATAAGAAGAAATTAGTGGAGTTGAAGGGAGAAAGAAAAATGATTTAAAAAGGGGGAAAGAAGTTTCTTCTATTTTTAAACTTTATTCCTAGAAGTACCTTAGTGGCTGATTAAAATGGAACTTCTAAAATAACTTATGGGGAAACGCTTTGTTCATTAATTTTATGGCTCTTTGTCTTCATAAGATAAGTTTACTATAAATAAGTTACTCCAACTTTTGTAAGAGAAGAGAAAGGAAAAGGAGTCACATAAATAACATCTCAGATGACTATCTCTATGATACTCATGATTTGTCATGGCAACTAAGATGAATTTAAAACATTGCTCATACTACATAGCTAAACAAACATGAAAACACATCCAGTTCAGGAATATATTATTCCTGAATCTGATTCAGATTACCTGACTGTTGGCTAGTTTGTTATATGTTGGATAACATATACTGTCAGCTGCACTTGTTAATACAGTTAACAGCTGTGCAATACTTCAGAAGAGGTGCTTCAGAACTCACGAGAAGGTCCACATCTGTCTACAACCCAAGAGAGCAGTAATGTCTGTTTCGCAAATGACCTCTTCCAAATGGAGTTGGAAATACTAAACAACATTGATTTTACAACATTTTAGAATATTGGACATGACTAGTATTACCCAATAAGCTCAGTCATCATACCTGTTCAGTAAGACCATGAATACCATTTGCAATAATCCAAAATAAATTTTATTGAACTACATTTGGAAACTAATGTAGCATTTAAATGCCCATTAAATGGCTATCTCCTAAAGCTAATGATTATGCAGGGATTTGTTTTGGACTCAGTCTGTGGATTTCTTAACAAAGCCTTTAAAGCAGTCATGTCCTTTGTAAAGGTCATGCGGCTATTTTGAAAGCTTTCCTCAACTAAGTGTGTGCTTACATGCACAAATAACCCTTCTACTGAGATCTCAACTGAAGCAAACTAGATGTAGTTTGTAGAGAGAGCAGCTTTCAAAGCAGCTTGGCCTTGAACATTATCTCCCACTCCCAGAGATGAAATTGGCCCACATTCTCCTAGTCTTTCATAAATGCTTGAAGACTGGCTCTGTTGATTTGCCACAGAAAAGCATGCAGTCCCCATGGGTAGTGTCCTGAAGCCCCTTTATCAATCTTGCAATTAACCTTGAATTCTAACCAACCCCTGCTCAGGCAGGAAGCCCTACACCATGTCAGACAAATGATTGTCCAATCTCTACTTAAAAACTTACAGTGTTGGAGTATTCGCAACTTTTGGAAACAAATTGTTCCACTGATTAATTGTTGTAACTGTCAGGAAATTTCTTCTTAGTTCTAGGTTGTTTCTTTCTTTGATTAGTTTCCATACATTGCTTCTTGTCTCTGCCTTCAGGTGCTTTGGAGAAGAAGTTGACTCCCTCTTCTTTGTGGTAACCTCTTAGCTATTGGAATACTGCTATCATGCAACCCCGGTCCTTTTCATTAAACTAGACATACCCAATTCCAGCAACCATTCTTTATATGTTTTAGCTACCAGTCGCCTAATCATCTTTGTTGCTCTTATTACTTGAAACTCTCATGCTCTTCAGTCTATCAGTTTCTATAGAGCCGAGGTCGCACAATGGTTAGAGTGCAGTACAGCAGCTACTTCAGCTGACTGCTAGTTCAGCAGATCAGCGGATCAAATCTCAAGGTTGACTCAGCTTTCCATCCTTCCGAGGTGGGTAAAATGAGGACCCAGATTGTTGGGGGCAATTTGCTATTTAGTATACTGTCTTTGGTGTAAGCCGCCCAGAGTCCTTGGAGAGTGGGTGGCATAGAAATATGAATAAAAATAAAAATAATTACTCCTGATTAGTTCCCATTTGGACTTTACAAAATATACAACTATCATTTTGGCTCTCTCAGATGGTGACTACTCTCTGATGGTGAAGTCAAGCTGCTCCCATACAGCAGGGATGTCAAACTCAAGGCCCACGGGCTGGATCTGGCCCACAGGGTTCTTATATCTGGTCCGTGGAACTGGTCTGGAAATAGCAAAGAACTAGCTCACGGTGCCTCTGCTAGCAAAAATGGGGCACTGGCAGAGTGTGCCCCTCTGCAATCACTTTTGGTGTCCGGAGTGGTCCAGGAGGCTGTCCTGGCCCAAAATGGGGCCGCCGGAGTGGTCCAGGAGGCCATCCAAGTCCAAAACGGGGCCTCCAGAGTGCTCTGGGAGGCCTTCCAGACCAAAACAGGGCTTCTGGAGTAGTCCAGGAGACCTTCCAGGCCCAAAATGGGGCCTCCAGAGTGAACGGTCCTTGGCTCAAAATGTGTATAAAAGGGAGGAAAAGTACAATGTTTTACCTTTCAGACTTGCAGGATTCTGTTACTATAGTCTATGTCAATAATTTATAGTTCTTGATCTGGTCCCTCTCTCATAAGGTGATCAAGTAAATCAAATAAGTATTAAAAAAACAAAATCACAGAAATGTACACCTCCCTATTTTTATAAGTTTATAAAACTATGGCTGCGGAGGTGCGATCCCGTGTCACACCCACCATGGCCATGCCCACCACCATGGACCCTAACTTCATTAAATGAAATATACAAGGCAGCTGACTCCAAAGTACAAGCAGGGTGTGATATTTTAAAACGAACACATAGATGTTCATCACCAAGCTGAAGTAGCTAGGTTATGAAAAACAAAACTTATATAGATCATTACTTTGACATCAAAATAATCTTAAAGGGGAAAAGGATTTGTTAACATATTTGGTTAAATCACATTTTCTTTAAAATATGTAAAAAATAATTATAATTTGTTCTGGTTTACATGAACTAGATTACTTTTCAATTTGTTTAAATTTCCCGGCTGCTTCAAAGTGGATAATAAATAAATGGAAACAGTATGATTCAAATTACACTTCTATATAATAGTTGCATTATTTTGGAAAGAGAGAGACTTGGTGAGTTGAGCATAAGCCTTTAAGGTTTTGCCAGAAATGATGAAAATGAAATAGGAGGAGCAGAGTTCAGAAAACAGCCGTTGCTTACATAGCAGTCTGTAATCTACTTGAATTGGTATCAGCAGGACCATGGACAGCTCTGAGTACTGACAATTCGCTTCAGTGCTTGGAACTCAATTAAATCCTGCTGCTGCTTAGCCTCCTACCACATTTACTGAAGAATTATTTCACTAAATGGACTAATTCAGATCTCAAACAAATGATATTCAGTGAGTGTTTTATTCAGGTGATGTCACTTTCAACCTTCATATCTACATGTGCCAAGGTAGATTTATACTTTCACACCATCTCCTGTGATTTATTTTTATCATGCTTAAAAGGATTTGAGATGTGTGCTTATTTTGTAAGGAGCAGAATTTAAGAAACATTAAGCCTGAAAGAATATATTACATACATTTATAAATTAACTAATAAGTAGTTTAAAAACAAAAATTAGAATAGAAAAAATGTGGGGAAATTGAATTTCTTAGACTGCTAGTGCCTAATAGAAACAAGGAGGAAATAGCCTCTTTCCAGCTAGAAGATTGAAGAATAAAATGAGATTTCAGTGGTCCACAGGTGATCTGGCATCATGCAACAAAATGCTTTAAAGACATTAAATTGTATCAGATGATCTCTTAGGTTGAATTGTATTTATATGCTGTATGAAACATTATGAACATAAAAGGGAAAAACACATTTTCAGATTCAGAATAACCTGTGGCTACCTTCTAAGTATGCTGTCTTATTCAAAAACATCCTTTTCGGTAATTGACGTTAAGGAAATGGAAAGGTGAAGTCTTAGTGCTTTCTGAGCTTGGTTGTCAGATGTTTCATTTTTTGACTAGGTAACATCATCAGTGCTAGTGAGTGAGAGGTTTGCCTCCTGTTTATATACGGTGGTTTGCCATGCCAGTGTTGGTGGGAGTGTGGTTTTCTCCTTGGTATTTCCTTGAGTAGTGTATTGTTTTCAGATAGATTGTTTGTCTGGTGTTAATCCCTGTTGATCTGAGTGTTGGCTGCTGAAGGGGATGTGTCCTGATCTTTTCAGTTCCTTCTTAATTTTTTAAATGTCTCTTTTGAGACAATTAAAATGTGGTTTATCTCCATGTGTCTATTGATGATTGATCTGAATGATGCCAAATTTCAGGAACACTCTAATATTTTGGATTGAGCCTGACCTAGGATGTTCAGTTTCCCAGTCAGAACTATGCTTGAATCTGTCCATTATATGAGATTGACAAGTTTTACTGTATCTTTGAACTGCTAGTTGGTGTCCATACATGCATTCTGTGGCTGTTACAGTCTTTAATTTTGTTATATATTATAGATGACTCCTGTTTTTCCTTCTTGGACTACTGGATCTTTTGGTTTACTTAAAATGCTTTGGAATACTTCAGTTGATTTATGTGATACGGATGTTTGTGTTTGTTGGATGTTTCTGAAATGTTATTGATGTATAGTTTTATCCTTTTCATAGCTTGATGGTTGTGCTGTAATGGGTTAAGAGGTTAGTCACTTTTTATTAAACTTGTGTGGATATTCATTTTGTCGAAATATATTATATAGGTGGTCTGTTTCCTTTTACAGAAGTTCCGGGTTGATAAAGCAGAGGTCCCCAACCTTTCTAACTTTGTGGATCAACATGGGGGTTGGGGGGTGGGTGAGGGATGGTTCCATGCAAGTGGTGGGCAATCAGGCACATGTGCATGCATGTGCAGCTCCATTTACGCAACTGGTGGGCACGCGCTCACAGAAATGGAACTTTGTGTGTGCGCTTGCTGGCTTTTTGCAGAAATTGAGCGGCATGCGTGCACTTGCCTCCTGCTTCTGCGGCACAGTACCAAACAAGTAATAGTGGGATGTGGCCCAGGAATTGGGGACCTCTAGCATGAAGATAAATCACATTTACACACCATTCAAAAGAGTCAATAAAAAATCTAAAAAGGAAATAAGACTAGAAGACAATACCAGCCAGGTAAGCTGGTATTAAGACCAGACAAATAATCAAGCAGAAAATAATACCCTAATCAAGGTACTGCCAAGGAGAAACCCACATTCCTACCAACATAGGCAGGGCAAGTTCTGTATATAAGAAGGCAAGAAACCCTACACTCAATAGTATTGATGATGATACCTAGCTAGGTAATGAAATATGATAGCCAAGGTTAGAAAATACCAAAGACTACAGTTCAATCCTAAAGTACATATATTCTTTTCTATTATAAATGGGAACTGAGAGCCTTCAGGAGATGTTATATAGGTTCTTGAGGGATTTTGTAATTCTCATTGTTTGGAGTTATGACCAAGGTACTTTATGACAGTTTATTTTTGTATAAAATATGCTATCATTTCGTTTCTTATATATTGTTACATTCATCTATATTAAGTCATTTGGAACATTGTAATTTTGCCTTTCCCTACTGGGTGCTCCTCATATTCCTAGGACTGTCTGGACAGTGTTGGAATTTCAGTCCTTCTGGACAGCATCAATTTAGGAAGACTGCTTCCAATTGCTTTAATTATGGTATTGCATAAAGTATTGTTGGAGAGTCAGTTAGGCCTTGTAGTTAAGAGACCAGGCTAGAAACCAGGAGAATCTGGATGGTATACAAATAAAACATAAAAACATTACATAAAATTTAAAAACAGGCAAGATTGATTAAAATTCAGTGTTAAAAAATAATTAAAAGGCAGGGGGAGAATTCAGATGAATGGATGTACAGCTGGTTGGTGTTTTTTTTCCCATAAAGTATTGTTTTGTGTATATTCATTTTTATACCTTTTGTATGTAGTCTGATATCCATGAAGGAAATAGTAATAATTAATTACATTCATTGACTCTCTGTATTTAATGAGCTTTTAAGAAATGGTATCATTTTTAAGAAGTGAAGACTCATTAGACTACACTATGTAACTTTTTTTCTTTTTTTCTTTTTCGTAGTACAAACCATTCATACCAAAAACTGGAAAAAGATATATAGTTATTTATATACCTATCTGGAATTACAGTTTTACTTACTGAGTTGGACAGCAGTATACTGTATTTAGCACTCTAATGCTAAAGGAGTCTTGTTGAATATATATTGTTAAAACAAAACAAAATGAACAGAATACAACCAGATGTATTACTTCAATTGTTTTCATCCCAATTTTAATTGTAATATTTGTTTTTAAAATGCATATATTTAAAGCTTATCACAATAAGCATCTATTTTAATTGTTCACTCTTACTACTCCAACTTTACTACTGTAAAAAAACTGATCTTTTGAGTGGAATATTGTTGTAAATTAGCATATAGATATGAATCTGCTACAAATTTTTAATAAGTATTAAATTATGTATTTATTTTACAGGTCTGAAAGTGAAAATTTAAGAAGCATCAGGTATGATTCTCAGATTTCTTTCCTTCTCATCCTGCCTTTCAGCCTTTTGGCTAAGATCAAGATTTTCTGATATTGAATTATTGTGACAATTACTTATTCTACTTATGTTTTTCTTTCTGCATCTTTTTTCTTTCTTTTCAATAGGGTTATAAAAGATTTGTATCTTTAAGCAAAGTTGAGATTAGAAACATATTTTGGAAAAGTGTTATTTTATTCTTTATTATTTGTTTATGCAACGTTTGAGGATACAACGGTCCTTTAAATATATTTCTGCATATTCATGATACAAATGCTTGAAGATTTGAATATGTCATCAAAGATTGGAGGGGATGCTTCTTTCATCAGTGTAAAACATTTTAATATAACTTATTATATTATAATAACTTATTACTATCAGAAGCTGAATATTCAGCACTTTATGTGTCACTTTTTCAGTTTAGTAATTAGAAAATCATCCATCATTATTTTTGAATTGTTTCTCCTTTAAGAGTCTTTTTGGTTTCACTTGTGCATTATAGAAATTTCATATGAGAATTTTCTAGAATGTTTAACAATCTGTCTTAAGGTAGGTGTGGCCTAACTTTATTTTATTATTATTATGGAGACTTTCTACGTTCCCTGGAAAAAATGAGTAAATTCTGGTTTACAGTGAACATTCTTAGCTCCAAGATATAGTTCAGATTTTATTTACTATTCCTTGAAGCTGTTATATAGTTAACACTAGGATTCCATTTTGTTTCCAGTGCTTTTCAATATGGACTTGGAGTTGGTTTTAACAGGAGGCAGGTAATAATTAAGTAACAGTGTGGCTCCCCTGAGTGTGTTCAGAAAGTAATGAGTGTGAAAGTAAATAATAAAAAGCAATTGAATCCAGAAATGCCAGAATTGCTTATTATAAGGCAGTATATCTCCCTGTTTTGACTATGCTTCCAGTCTCTTGGAAGAAGCAAGAATTATATTTGGTGTACTTCTGGATGACTCAGGTTTTACAAATTGAGGCAATGACTAGGAACACTATATATTCACTTTGCTTTACTGTTCTTTTCTGGGGGGGGGGGATCTGTGATACACTTGCTTGGGACTTCAAGATCTAACTATTGCAGATCTACATTGAGGGTTGTATTTACTTTTGAAACCTATTAGCTGATATGGTGATTTATGGAAGAACTCGGAAATAGTATCACATCTAAAAGCACTGAATTGCATTGATTACTACTTTGTTTCTTGGTGAAAGGGATTTTTGATGCAAGGGATTTTTGTTTTCTGTGTGTTCAACTCATTGCTTCACTTTCTTGGCAGCAATTTCAGAAGTGGTTTGCCACTGCTGCCTTCTTAGGGTTGAGAGAAAGTAACCAAAGTCACACAGCTGTGTTAAGAGTCTAAAAGTCGGCATCTCCCAGTTTCTAACCTGATGCCTTAACCCCTGTACTAAACTGTCTCAAAATGCAAGTACTGATCTTTATTATTCAAGCTGCATACAACTGGATACAGGTTACTTCAGAGACTGTCTTCCTCTATATGATCCATGATCCCACATAACTGAGTTTATTTGAAAAAAATTGCCTACAGTTGCTTTGATGTCAACTGAGAATAACTTAAACGTTCTCTGTAGTTTTTCTGGATTTCTGAAATATACTTTGTGATGAATTGAGGAGCCTATTTTTCTTTATGGAGTTTTGTTTTTTATTAAAATTAAAATCTGGAAGGTAGACATTATACAAAAGCACCTATTTTAAATAGGTCTTTAATTTATTATTTTAATTTCAGCTTTAATACATTGCATTTAATCTGGGGTGTATAATAGAAACTTCAATGAAACCCTAACCCTTGACAGAATAACATTTTTAATAAAGTAATATACAATTTTTCTCTATAGAACATACATTTGCAACGAAAGATACGGCGAAGAAATTTATGATTTTGCATTGAAGAAAACCAATATTTTAAAGTGAATTGGCTGAGTGATAAAATGTGTGCAGCTATTTGGTCCTGTAGATTAACCATTGAAAATATTTATAGAAAAGGCTGTTCCTTTAGGTTGCTTTCCAGTGTGCAAATTTAGTGTGGAAGTGGACTCATATGGAGATAAACAAAGGACAATTCAGACCAATTTAGTTGGCAATTTTAATCATGTTATATTTCACACAGTACCATAGGTATTAACAAAAATGTAATTTATGCCCAACTAGGAATGCTCAATAAATGATACGTCATGTTAGTAGCAATAGCACTTAGACTTACATACAGCTTCACAGTGCTTTTACAGCCCACTCTGAGCAGTTTACAGAGTGTCAGCATATTGCCCCAAACAATCTGGGTCATCATTTTACCCACCTCAGAAGGATGGAAGGCTGAGTCAACCTTGAGTCTGGTGAGATTCAAACTGCCAAATTACAGGCAGCCGGCAGGCAGCAGAAGTAGTCTGCAGTACTGTACTCTAATGACTGTGGCATCATACAATTAACACAGTACATATTAAATATGTTTCTGTGTCATTTCTTAATTGAAGTTTTTTTCCAGAAGTTCATTTGCATATTCCTGTTGCATTCTGGGAAGCAGATGAAAAGTAGAGGAATTGGAATTCATCTGATCACCTCAAGCCAGCTGCCTAACATTTAATTCAACAGATGATCAATTGCACTGTCTCAGTGTATTCTGGGAAAGAAAGAATTCTATTTGCTTTTCCCTCTTTTCTTTCTTAGTCCAGTGAATATAGAAGACATCCTGGCCAGAAATGGGGTTTTGGCAGTTGCCTGCAACAGATGTGCCATGTTTTCTTTGTTTCCAGAAAAGAAAGAAGTCTGTTAAATATCAAGCTTGTGGAAGTCCTTAATATAAAGATTGATAAACTGGAGGCTGGTATATTATATGTTCAGCTCACTTGTCAAGAGGAAGATGTGTGGATTCTATTGTTTTCCAAAAGCAGAAGATCAATGATGTTTACAATTTCTAAGGATGAGAAAGAAGGTGGCTTGCAAAAAGTCACTGCATCAACATTACTCTACATCTTGGCACCTGCTTCTTATATCTAGACTTTAAAAACCTGTTGATATAAAATATTTTTTTTACATCCAGACTTTAAAGAGGCTTCTAGAAACATAAGTGCATTACAGAAGACTCTTACAGTTGAGGCTGTGCCAACTGATCCATGTAGATCCATCACCAATCACCCAGAGGAAGACGTTAATAAGTTATGCCCTCTTGAGAAGTACAGGAGTTCCCATTTGTCATCTAGGTATTCCATCTCAACATGTGTATTATCTCTCAGGTGCCTGACTCTAAGATGTGATGGAAAGTCTGACATATGGACAAACCTATGTTGGTTTCATCAAATAATTCTCATTAGAGTTCAGCAAAAAAAAGAATCATGTATCATGTTAATTCCTGGTTGCAACAGAGGTTTCAGTATTTCAGTAAGTGTATAAACTTCCGGGAGGAAGGGCTGCTTTGCAGAGATGGAATTTATCTCAGTAAGGAGAGAAAATAGATTTGTAGCTGTGGCTGATTAATCTGAACAGCAGGCCTGTTCAGCAAAGTGGAAGTGCTTTGGAAATTACTAGTTCAACAATGGGGGAGTAAATATGGGCATAAAGAAAAAGGGAAAGAGAACACAAGGAATCTTAATTCATTGTCTTAAATATATCTATATTAATGTAGAGGTATAGGTAACAAGCGAAATGTGCTGGATGTCATGAGGGATTAAAGTCGGAGGCGCCAACTGGTCCAGAATGCGGCTGCGTGGGTAGTGACGGGAGCAACATGGCACTCCCATGTAACACGGCTCCTGCGCGAGCTGCACTGGCTCCCGGTAGTCTTCCGGGTGCGCTTCAAGGTGTTGGTTATCACCTTTAAAGCGCTCCATGGCATAGGGCCTAGTTATCTGCGAGACCGCCTACTGCCACAAATGACCTCCCACCGACCCCTGCACTCCCACAGAGAGGGCCTCCTCAGGGTGCCATCAGCCAAACAATGTAGGCTGGTGACCCCCAGGGGGAGAGCCTTCTCTGTGGGGGCACCTACCCTCTGGAACCAGCTGCCCCCTGAGATAAGGAGAACTCAAGACCTCAGTGCCTTCCGCCGTGCCCTTAAAACCTACTTTTTCCAACAAGCCGGGCTGGCTTAGGAAGTAATTTTAGACGTTTTTAAATTGGTTTGTTATTTTTAAAATTGGAGCCAAATTTATATGTATTTTTAATTCTTAATATTTGTATTGTATGTTTTTAATTCTGGCTGTTCACCGCCCTGAGTACTTAGGGAGAAGGGTGGTATATAAATTGAAAAAATAAATAAATAAATAAATAAATAAATAAAGTAAGTAAGTGTGATATAATCAGGGTTATGGAAACAAGATAGGATTAATCCCAGTAGTTGAACGTTGGTCTTAATGTAAGGTAACTGCCAGTGAATTAGGGAGAACGATGTTCCTTCCTCTTTGTGGTCTCCTATATCCAGTGTACAATCTGCAGGGACAGGAAGAATCACCACTATTGTTCACTCCTATTCCATTAGTGGATGCCTTGGTTGATGAGAGAAAAAACCAATCATGGGGCAATTTTGCTAACTATAGACTATTATCTGTCTTTCAACATAACCTAGCTGTCAAGGATGCTATTGTAAATATGAAATGAGACATGAGAGATTGTAGAGAAGTCAATTGAAAGATTACCTCAGAAATATTAAATCACACTAGAAGTTGAGGAACTTTAGAAAATGCTTCAAAAAAAACCTATGGCTTACTGTCCTCCATTTACTTAACTAAATAAGGCTAGGAAAATCCTATACAGTTTCCAAAAATCTGTATTTATCTCAGACTAGAATTAAGATCTCTTACCTAAACCATGTTGGCTTTGCTACCTTAAGTCTTGCCAGCTACGCTATGCTTTACATGACAGAAAACCATACCCTATGTGTGCCAATATCATTGCAGTAGTAAATACATAGATAATAAATTAACAGGTCTACATATTGGGATTTCCTCCTTACTCATTATTGAAGAAGTCCATCCTTTCTGGTGTAAACAAAGTTTTTTCTATTTCTTAAGAACTGTCATTTTATTTATTCATAAACCACAGTACAATGTAGAATAGTTTTCCATTGTGTGGAATCTGACTTCAAGCTGCTGACATCTCTAGACAAAGCTTGAAAAAATCCCATCTGAAGCTTTACAAAGATTTTACAAGTATAGATATATCTAGGCTATAGGTGGAAATGTTCTCTGCAAATCAAATTAATTCTCTACAAATCAAATCAAATCTAATGGTAAAATCTAATACTTAGATTTCACCATTAG
The DNA here is from genome assembly GCA_012654045.1 of Ptyas mucosa. Taxonomy (NCBI): domain Eukaryota; kingdom Metazoa; phylum Chordata; class Lepidosauria; order Squamata; family Colubridae; genus Ptyas; species Ptyas mucosa. Next base: position 4,882,233 of record WNWU01000041.1, read on the forward strand.
ATTTTGATTATAGTTCAGAATTTCTACAAGGTTCAGGTATAACATTGTTCTGGAACATGTTGGTATAAATAGTATTCACATACTTAAAATTATTTCTTAGAGAAAGAAATTACCATTTTATTTATTTATTTATTTATTTTATGCAATTTATATGCCGCCCTATCTCCAAGGACTCAGGGCGGCTCACAATGGTAAAATGCATAATTCCTTATTAAAAATGATATAAAATTAAAATCCAATTTAAAACAATTTAAAATTCATTTAAAAACCCCCATCAGTCCAGGCTACGGAACAACCAGGTCTTCAACTTGCGGCGGAACGAGTGAAGGTCAGGGGCCATCTGGAGCTCCAAAGGAAGTTGGTTCCAGAGGGTGGGTGCGCCCACAGAGAAAGCTCTCCCCCTGGGGGTTGCCAACCCACACTGTCTGGCTGATGGCACCCTGAGGAGGCCCTGTCTGTGGGAACGCACTGGGTGATTGGGGATTGTCGCTGGCTGCAGGGGGTCCGACAGATATCCCGGGCCTAGGCCATGAAGGGCTTTATAGGTGATAACCAGCACCTTGAACCTCACCCGAATGGCAACCAGTAACCAATGCAAGCCGCCCAGGAGGGGTGTAACATGGGAGTGTCGAGATGCTCCCATCACAACCCGCGTGGCCACATTCTGCACCAGCTGAAGCCTTCAAGTGGTCTTCAAGGGCAGCCCTAGGTAGAGAGCATTGCAGTAGTCAAGACGGGAGGTGACCAGCACATGAGTAACGGTGCATAGGGCATCTTGGTCCCAACTGTTGCACAAGGTGAACCAGGGCAAATGCCCCCCTGGTCACGGTCATCACATGGTCTTCCAGAGACAACCGTGAATCCAGGAGGACACCCAGTTTGCGAGCCCTATCCACAGGGGGTAACACCTCACCTCATGGTCAATGATGGAATATCTCGATCGGACCAAGATGCCGGTACCCACAGCCATTCGGTCTTGGCAGGGTTGAGTCGAAGCCTGTTCCTCCCCATCCAGGTCTGTACTGCTTCCAGGCAATGGGACATCACATTGAGGGCATCACTGGGCTGGTTTGGAGTAGATATAAAAAGCTGGTATCATCAGCGTACTGATGATACCACATCCCAAAACCACGGATGATCTTCCCAAGCAGCTTCATATAGATGTTGAATAGGAGAGGCGAGAGGACCAACCACAAGTGAGTTGACCCCCTGCCAACACCGCTTGTGTACGGCCCAAGAGATAGGAGGAGAACACCATAAAATGGTGCCTCCCACTCCCAACCCCTTGAGCCGTCACAGCAAGTTACCATGGTCAATGGTATCAAACGCCGCCGAAAGATCCAAGAGGACCAGAACAGAGGAATATCCCCTGTCCTGAGCTCTCCAAAGATCATCCACCAGTGCGACCAATGCCATCTCCGTACCTCAGCCTGAAACCCGATTGGTACAGATCCAGGTAATCTGTATCCTCCAGGGCCAATGGGAGCTGCCATGCCACCACGCTCTCAACAACCTTCACTACAAAGTGAAGGTTGGAGACAGGACGAAAGTTGTCCAATATGGTTGGATCCAAGGCAGGTTTCTTGAGGAGGGGTCTCTCCACCACCTCTTTCAGGGTGGCAGGGAAGATCCCCTCATCCAAGGATGCCATTATTACTGCCTGGATCCAATCCCATGTCACGTCTCGGGCTGCATAAACTAGTCAGGAGGGACACGGGTTCAGTTACCCATTTTATTATTTTCTCTTGAGCAGCCATCTCTAACCTGGAAGATGTTTTGATATATTGTATTGACTTCAGTTCCTTCAATTTCCCAACCAAAATGGTTTGTCTGACACTTCTGGGATACATCTCTTATCACCTCAAAGGTCATAAAATTGTACTATGTTGCAGAAATCTTTTAAAAAGTGCTTAGTAGAAAATTTAATATTAATAAGAATCTTAATAACATGATAAATATGTTCATGGCTAATTGTCACGAGTATTTTCAGGGTTGCTGCGGCTACATGATTAGCCACAAAAGAGGTATGGCCTCAATCAACCCATCTGCTGTAAGCAATTACCTGCAAGCCTTCCCCGCCCTAGATAATTGCAGGTTTGCTCACAATATAAGCAAGGACCTTTCGGCTTGCTACTCGGGCCTTGACAACTGGTCAGGCCTGATCCAGCTAGTGTTTACTGCTGGAAGAAGATTGCAGAGCCCAGCATGATGCTGTAGAAGGGAGGAGATGCAGATAAGGACTCCAGACGCCGGCTGCTGAGATACTCCCACAGATGCTTGTGTTTTTGCTGTTTTTAAGCACACAAGCCAACAGTTAGGTTGTGCTGGAAATTCTTCTCCACACAGACCCTCAAGCCACGTTGGTGCTTGAACTGCTTTTATTCTCAGGTGACTTTTTATTGTGAAGTCTACGCTGCTGCCCTTCGTTTTCCTTGATGACGTGTCAACGCCAAAGACGTCCACCTTTGTATTAACCTTTGTTTCTTGTGAACTGTTTTTGGTATTGTGGAGAGGAATCTAGGGAGATAGCCTGGCTTCACATACCCAGATAAGACTTTGCTTTTAATGTGGTTTTTAAAGGCACAGTGTCTTTTTAAGTATTTTAAATTAAATTATATATATTCAAGGCTCCTTTGTTGGCTTTATTTCAATCCCAGTGCTTTTGCCCATGAGCTGGTTCGCGGTCCGGGGTATCCCTCAACCCCACACCCCACACTAATGAACACATGAATATATCCCATCTCAAAAATAAAATTGAATGGAATAATGAAAGAACACTATTCTTGTGCATTCTTTGATGTCTTAATTACCAACAGTTTAAATGAGCAAATAGCTTGAAAGTAGTACAAGGTCAGTGAGATTCAATATTAATTCATATTTTAAGCTGACTTAGTATATTATAGCTACAACTGAATATTTTTTATATTACATTGCATTTTAAATAATGGGCATTTTTGAAGATTATTTGCTTTATAATTATTTAATTTCCTATGCATGTTAAATGCAATTTCGTTTCAACGTTTACATCTCACATAGTTATTTAATAGTTTTAATTCTGCAATAGAGTTAATTTGCCTGCAATAACTGTTTTTCTCACTGCGGTTAATAAAATCTTGCAATTTTACTAGAGACATTTAATAAGTGTGAAATTTAATAGACTGATTATTAAGTTGCTTATTAAAGGCAAAGACCATGCTGCAGTTTCTGAACAGAGGCAGAACAATGCTGATTGCAGGCCTTGGTATTGAACTGGGTTAAATTGTCATGAACTCTACTAAAAAAAGTCAGAAATGTCCTGAATCAACACAGCGTAGAAAAAGAATGCCAAGTACTGTAAGAATTATATTTCAATTGTTATTAGCATAAGAATTGATAATACTCTGTTTTAATAAAAGGATTAGAAGGAGGAGGAGCATATAACAGAACTATAATGAGTCTTTTATGAATCAGTTCTTGGGGACGAGATATGAAACTCTCCAGATTTGTAAAAGAAGGAACCAGAAAGCAGAATTCATTCACTTGCTTTTCTTTTCTCTTTTTCTTCTTCATGCTGTTTCTGGAAATTGGATGTAACAGGATTTCTTGGTTGAGGCGAACTTAGCAGAGGACAGTCAGGCTGCTTAGCAGAGGGCAGTCAGGCTGCTCAAAATTTCACTGGTCATCTTTTTTCTTGTTTTAGGCTAAGTGATTATAGCCGGAGTTAGACTGGTAACTATGGAATTAGTTGCATTATGGAATTAGGAGACGAACCAAAGTGTTCATGGTCAGTTTGGTAGATGGAACTGTAGCATAAATAGACCTTGGTTAACAACTGCAACTGGCTCCAGAATTTTCATTGCTAAGCAAGACGGTCATAAAGTCAAATGTCACACCACTGTGCTACAGCATTTTTTGGCACTTCTGGTTGCCATCATGAAGTGCATCTCACATCATTGCCAGGTACAGTGTTACGTGGTTACCATTTGTGACCTCCTACCAGCTTCCTTCATTCGCTTTGCTTGTTGGAAGCCAGCAGTGAAGGTGGCAAATGGTGATCTATGTAACCATGACTATGATCAGTTGTTAGAACTTTGACAACTGATGATAAGTACCAGTCACTCAGCACTGTTGCTAAGTTCAAATGGTTGTTGAATAAATGGTGGTTAACTGAGTACCACCTGTAATTAAATGATGAACAGTTAAGACATATGGCATGGTTTCTGGTAAGACTATTGAGTATTATTGTCAGTTAGTAGAAAGGGGTACAGAGAAATAATGTTAAGATTGCTTGTTTCACTAATTTTTGGAGGAATTCTAGAGAAAAACAATATTTACCATGGTTCCCCATATATTATAAGTTTGAGTCTCTCATTTGCCCGTTTCTGATGTGATCACCTCTACTTTGCTTTCCCATCCTAATAACTAGACTTGGGTATAAAAAATAAATAAATAAATAAATGCTTGGCTGAAATCATATTATAGAGAAGAATTAAAGTATGGGCTAGGGAGATATAGTTACCTAAAATTGAATGTCCCCAAATTGACTTATATGATTGTACTTTTTACATAATAAACTGTGTAATTGTTTCTGTCATTGTTTTATTTTCTATTAATTGTAATATAACTCTATTGCTTTTACCAAAATATCAACAATGCTAATGATTTAAAATTACTTCCTAAGCAAAGCTAATAAAAAAACTTACGTTGCAGCAAATTCTATCAAATAGATTTCCCTCTTTTAAAAAAGGAAAATTAGATATGTGATTCCTTCTATTCTTAACATAATACCGTATTTTCCTGAAAATAAGACCTCTCCCGAAAATAAGCCCTCCTCTGAAAATAAACCCTCCCCCTAAAATAAGCCCTCCCCGAAAATATTTAAAGGCATGCGCAGCCAGTTGCTGCCATTCCTCGGGTTAGGGTTAGGGAGACAGAGCTGGAAATCAGATAAGACAGCAAGAGAATCTCCGTCTTGCTCCACATGCCCCAATATAATAAGACCTCCCCGAAAATAAGGCTTCAAATCATAAATCAGGGTTCAAAAAAATATAAGACAGGGTCTTATTTTCGGGGAAATATGGTAGTAAAATAATAAATAATGGAAATACCCGAACTTCTTATCTTAATATCAGCAAGCATTTAACCATTTTTGTTCATTTACCTCATAGATTAAATATTTGCATTCATACATACATATTTTTAGGAATATAGTTAAAGAATATGAAAACCTCTTACTAATGCTAGAGAATGTACTCTTTGTTATGTGAAATGAAGCGCATGCTACATTTTTTAAATTTTAAATATTCCTTTTTTTTAACAAAAGGCTTACAAAAGATCTATGTGTTACAAGATAACACATGCAAACAAATACTTAATACATAGCACATAAGTGCATTAAATATTTATTGATACTTATTAATGATCCTGTGAGTGAAATGATCCTTAGGCAACTTTCTCTTGCTAACACTATACGTGACCATATTCTTGAAGTATGTCGATCCAAAATGTTAATAAGTTAGTGACAGAAACACATGCTTTGGTTTAGATTAACCAACAATTCTTGCACCTTTAGATCAATTGTATATTTGGAAGTTGAATTATATTTTGTTATATGTCACATGCACAAAATTTAAAAAATTAAAAATTAAATAAGTCGGTCCCTTTTTAGTTTAAAATAGAAGGTTTGAACCTAAGCACAAAGTCTGCAATGTAAAATATAAAACTAATTTTAACATTTCTCTGCCTGCCTTTCTGGATAGTATCTAAAAGGAGATATTGTCAGAAGTCATATCAGGCATTAGAAATTTCAGTGCTTCGGAACCTTACCCCCACCCCCACTCCCACCCCCATATTCAGGAACTGATTGCCAGAGAATGTTACAAACATAAGTGAACTCATTGCTTTCTAGCAGATACAGGTAGAACTTTTTTAGTGTTTGCAAATGATTCCTACAAAAGAGTCACTAAGCAACATGATAAGCAAACCTCATGACTGAAAGCCTCTGTTACTTTGCAGAGGGGAGAGATTATTTAAAGAAAGTATCTCTTCCTGAGCTGCTTTGCCCTTAATCATTTTCATAGTTTTGTTGTTGTAAATGTGCACATTGGTTATTAAATGGTATCTATCTATCTATCATCTATCTATCTATCTACCTGTGTTTCCCCAAAAATAAGACCCTGTCTTATATTTTTTGAACCCCAAAATAAGCGCTTGGCCTTATTTTCAGGGAGGTCTTATTATTTTGGGATGTGTTGAGCAAGACAAGGCTCCTCTTGCCATCTTACCTGATTTCCAGCTCTGTCTGCCTAACCCTAACCAAAGGAAATGGTGGGGACCGGCTGCACATGCGGTTAAATATTTTCAGAGAGGGCTTATTTTGGAGGGGGTCTTATTTTCAGGGAGGACTTATTTTTATTTTTTTATTTTTTTTAATAAAAAGTTTTTATTGGTCAAAAATATACAATATCACAGTTTACAATATGTTGAATTTTCAATATCTTTATACAAAGATATCTCAGTTATTATTTTCTTTTTTTTAATTTCTCACACAACAGACATTATTATCTTAAATCGAAACAAACAACCAGGTTATATAAAAATTATATAAACAAAAAAAAAGTGTTATACAAAATACAATAAAAGAAGAGAGAAAAAAGAAAAATGTCAATTAAAAAAACCTTAAACAGTAGATTCCCCTCCTTTCTTCATTTCCTAGTTCTGGCTCTTAAAACCATGGTCTGGCCTCCCCCTCCCTCCCGGGCCGCAGCAGCTCCGTCCGCCTCCGCTCCTTGATCATCTAATACTTCCCCCTCTTCGGCTCCTGTATCTTCTCCACCTAGGAAGGATTTATGTTGGTCAAGAAAAGCCTTAGCTTCCGTTACAGTATTAATTTTCTTCTTACTGTCCTCCCAAAAAATCATCAAGCCCTCCGGAATCAACCACCTAAAACCTACTCCCTTGAGGTACAGCTTATTTGATAAAAAATAATATTTTCTTCTTAATTCTCGTACCTGTCTGGGAATCTGCTTCAGGATGGTGATCTCCTTGCCCCTGTACACCAGCGCCCCCAGTCTTTGTTTTCTCAATATCTCATCTCTCAGTTCCTTTCTCACAAATTTAATATGAATCTCTCTTGGTAAATTATGTAAAATTGCAAATTGTGAGTTTACTCTGTAGACCAAATCCACATCCCTTCCAATAGACTCCAAATCTCTTTCTAGAAATTCACCCAACATTTTAACCATCACTTCTCTCAAATTTTCCTGGTCAAGTTGTTCCACATTTTGGAACCTGAGAAAATAAGACATCTTATCCAATTGTAAAGTTAACATTGCATTTCCTCTCCCGTCCTCCACCTTCTGGAGTGCCCGTACCTCCCCCTCCAGACCCCCCCATCTTCTTCTTGTTTTGCTCTGCCAGCTGTTGAACATCATTTAAATCTTTTTTCATAAATGTCATTTCAGATTTAATTTCAGATAATCCTTTTTGCACGTCATCTAACTTGTCCAACTTCTGGTCCAATATTGCCAAAATATTATTTTTAGTGCATATGCTCAAAAGCCCAATGGGCTTATTACTTGGGGAGGTCTTATTTTGGGGAAAACAGGGTATCTATCTATCTATCCTTTCTCTTCCTGGCCATACCCACTTTTATCCTCCATATTTGAAGTTCCACTGCTAAATAAAAACGAACGCTAAACAAATAAATTAAATGAATGAATATGTCAAAATGAGCAGGAGCATATCTTTACACGTAAAATTTTACTATGATATATGATTATAAAGGGATTTCAGTTTATTGTCTATATGTACATAAATAGTACATTTTTGTACATGTAATCTAGATCTAGATAAACCAAAACCTAAATGCTATATAAATGCTATATATTCATTTCCTCATAGCTTTTCTGTCCCTAACTCCTCCCCATATTATTGCTACAATATCAGTAGTGTTTGTTTAAACAATAGAAATGTAATTTGTAGCATAATATATGGATTAGGTTGAGTCTAAATTACCTAACAGGAATTCTTTCCTATTCTGTAACTTTTAAGAGTATTGCTTTTGAGGCAGTGCTTCTTAAATCTTGACCAAGCAATGGTTGATAGCTGTGATTGTAATTTAGTGGCCGAAGAAGGCTTCTGGTGGCTGGTATGGTTCTGGTGTTGTTCTGGTGAAATGTTTGCAGTGGGAACTGGAATGGCCACTGATGGATGGATATTACTCCACTTTCTTCTTTAACAAGAGCCCAGGGAAAGCACTGAATGAAAGTATGCCCTTTCGTGCATAGCATAAAGTCTAAGCTGGAATGGAAAAAACAGGGAGTATAACAACTTTGCAAGAAATACTAAGGCTCTTTATATTCCTCTTGAGAATTGACAAGGAAACTGTTGAAATAGTAATTTGGTATATCTTTATAAATAAACCTCCTAGAGTAATGAGGATGTCAGATGCTTAATACATTATAAAAGGATGCACATTCATTCAGCCCTCAGGATGCCAAAGCAGCTTTGTCTTTTTCCTTCATTAACTGCCCTTGTCCTATCCCATACCTCATATTTTTCTTTTTTTAAAGAAAAGAATGTCTGAATGATTTGGCAACTTTTCAGGATTATATATTGCATTGTTATTTGTAAATGTGGATAATATGCCACTGGGAGAAGAATGAAGAACTGCTTGTTAATGTGATCAAAAGGCATGCAGTACCTGTTATAATAAATATATTAAAAAGGTAGGCAATTTAAAATGTGTATTCTAGTCAGCATCCCAGAATGCATCCTTCTCATCTAGAAGGAGAATAATTAGGAGTGCTGATAATAAACAACTCCTTGCTGTTTGTTTGAAGTTCTCCACATGTTACTGAGAATTGACAATAAATGCTTCAAAGCTTTATATTTGCATAAAAGTTTTTTTTTTCTGTTGATGGTGGATTACATGATAAGGCAATTATTTGAGGCCAAATAACATATTACCAGAGGAAATCATTCTTACTCTGGAACAGAATTGTTTCAATAATTTCTTTATAATGTGGGTTCCCTTGTTGTGAATGGCATTGTCACTCATTGATCTGGGAACAAAGTTCTGATTTGAACTGTTCAGAATATGGTGTACAGACTAATTGTGCTATCCCCAGTTGCAGATTTGTTTTTTTGAAATTCAAGATGGATTGTGCAGATGGATAACATTTTCTCTATTTACAATTAGGGTGAGAATACAGAGACAGAATATTACGTGTGTGTGTGATATCCGTCTGGATCCATGCTCCTCTAAGAGAAGAATCAGCTGAAATAATAATCAGTTATGTAATTAAAAGGAACATAACAGGAACTCTTACTCTAGCTTTTCTAATCAGTAGCCAAAATAAAGCACTCATTTGATCTAAAGAATAAAGCCACAGAAAAGTGACACTGCTCAGACTCCATTGATCTCTTCATAAACGGGTAGGCTGGAGGCTAGATAGGTTTTCTAAAAAAAAAATAGTCTCCATTTAGAGTTACCTACTGTTTCTCTCCTGGATCATGTTCATGTTTATCATGTTTATCAGCAGAGCTAAACTTGAATTATACATCCTGTATTGAATGATGAACAGAATCAAAGTGGAAGTTACAGCCTGGAAGATGCCTTTATATTTTTATATAATATGCTACATGCAAAGCAGAGGTGGGTTTCAGCAGGTTCTGACCAGTTCTGGAGAACCGGTAGCGGCAATTTTGAGTAGTTCGGAGAACTGGTAGTAAAAATTCTGAGTGGCCCCACCCCCATCTATTCTCTGCCTCCCAAGTCCCAGCTGATCAGGAGGAAATGGGGATTTTGCAGTAACCTTCCCCTGGAGTAAGGTGGGAATGGAAATTTTACAGTATCCTTCCCCTGCCATGCCTACCAAGCCACGCCCACCAAGCCATGCCCACAGAACCGGTAGTAAAAAATGTTGAAACCCACCACTGATGGGCACAGATACAGTAGGTGCGCTAGGTAACATAGAAAGGGGCCTCCTAAGAACAATGGTAATTTGTAACTTCGACCTAATCTAGGTTGGTGTTTAAAGGTTGAACCTAACACATTAAAATGTGTCGCTAAGCAATTGAATTTAATATTTTTGGTGCAAGGATGAGAAAATATTTTCAGAAAATTTAAAGTATTAATGGAAACTACAAATGCAGAAGGGAACTGAGATCTAAGGTTGGGGTATATTTGGCAGCTGTGGTAAGATTTAAATAACGGACATTTGGTTCAGCGGTGATTTGTTTTTCCATTACATATGGAAACACCATAATTTCAGTAGAAGTGGCAGTGCATTTGCAAACACCTTCGTGATGTATTGCTTGATATTTGCAGTGAAAAAAAGCTTATTGCAACAGTGAGATTTGGAATCTATAAAGGAAGATACCTATGAAGATTCTTGGTCATCCAGGCCATGGTTGTCCCAAAGTGCTTTTTCACGAGATAACTGGACTTGTTTTTCTTTGCAGACTTTCACTTCTCATCCAAGAAGCTTCTTCAGCTCTCTGAGCTAAAGAAGCTTCTTGGATGAGGAGTGAAATGACTTCAAAGAAAAACAAAGTCCAGTTGCCTCTTGAAAAAGCACCATTGGGACAAAAGAAGATATCATTTCAGTGCAGCTCAGATTTAACACGTTTGTTCCTAGCAAATGAAGCATATAACAACATTACAAGGCATTTCCTTAACTGGTTTCTTCTCAATCAATCTAGCACAGACTTCCCCATCTTATCCCTCCGGATATATCGTATCATTCTGGGAGTGAGTTGAGTACAGAAACCTGATTATTGAACATTCCTTGGTATGATTTATTTTTTTTCTAACAAACAATCATGTCGTGTTTCACAAACCATTTGTCGAATTTCATTGCTTTATCTCACATTTCTTCTTAATTAAGTATATAACTTGGAAGAGTGGGAATTCCTTAGTCATCTTCCCATATTGCTTAAGAGTATCTAGAGCAGTTTTATATCTGACAATCTTTCTGGTACTAGTGACAAGAGTTAAGGCACCTTAAATCAAAAGCTTGCATCAGATTTCTAATGAGCCCCTCAGTTGCAACATCTGATATTTCCAACAATATGCCTAATGACTGGCTTTTTATGAATAGTGATGAGGATAGTCACAGCTGTTGCAATATTATTTTTTAAAAAATCAGGGTGGTTTTTGCTAACGCTGGAGAAGCCATTGCCATACCAAGCAGTCACACTGTGGAATCACTGTGTCTTAAACAATAATGTCTCTGTTCCCTGTCATTCTTTTCATGTGCCCTATTCTCAGGTTACAGCTTTGAAGATAACTCCACCAAAGTATTTTTATTATTACTGTTTGAGAGCCATGAAGGAAGATGAGACTATGAGACACGGCCAATGATAAATGTAAATGGTTAATTTATTTTTGCAAAAATCTGTTAGATCTACTGAAGTAAAATAACATATTAAAATTAACTTTCTGAAATTAAATGCAAAATACAGAAACAGATGTTTTGAATTGAGATGCAGTTATGGTTTTTCCTATACTCTGTCTTTATGTAACATTGCAAATAGTGTGGTGGTCTCTTGGGACAGGTGAAAAAAGATTGGGGTTCTAGTTCTTGTTGTGACCCAGGCCCAAGTAAATAGTATTAGATGCAAACAGTTCCAAAACAAACAGACTTTATTAGAACAGCTGAGAATTAACTCATTCTTAGCGTAGTCCAAACTAAATCAAAACAAATTCTTCATAACACAAATTCTTTAGTCTAATCACCAACCGTGGTATAATTAGGCAAACTGCCAAAGGCTTCTCTTGGCAAAACTTCAGAAGCAGAAGACACCATCAAGAGGTAAGTGCAGCAAGACAAGAACAAGTCTATCAACGTTGTTTTCTGACAAAGAGCCCAAGAACCATTGCTGCTCTTTTAAGCCTTATGGGGGGGGGCAATCATCTCTTGGCCCTATTCCCGAGTTGTCCTCTTTGCTGTAGATGCTCTTGCCTTCTGGCAGCTCTTCTCATACGTGCACTAGGAACAGGCTCTTCCTGTTCCTCTGCCTCTCTACTGTCAGCCTCTGGAGGCTCCGGAGTCTGCACATCACTCCCCGATGGCCCTGGGTCCATCTCTGCCTCCGACACAGAGCCCTCATCCGGGCCTTCTCCAGCCTCCAGGACTGGCCCCTGTTCTACCACAGCCTCATTGCTGTCCGACTCCGCTGCCAGTTCCTCAGGCTGCTGGCAGACCACAACAATTCTACCTTAGATACAGAAGCTGGTTGGGTGAATTTTGGCCAGTAACTCTCATAATGCTAAACCAGAACTCCATAAACATCTATCAGAGTGCAGTAGAACAATATGTAGAACACAATTCATAACCTTTAAAGAAGAGGCCTTTACCTGAGATGTACTTATATGGACTGACATTTAGCTATCTGTCTCTTGTCCCGTTCCATTTCTTCAGGAAGCTTTGGGAAGATGAATTTGAGTCCATGCATCCCATTTTAATCAAATTCTTGATTCTGGGTGATAACACATCGATCCAAAAGAATCAGGCTTGGGATGAAATGACAGAATTAAAATAAGATCTTTTTAATACAGACTTAACACTAAATGTTATTTAAGCAAGAAAGACATCATTTTACCAACACAGGGAAGAAGCGTGGTGGCTCACATGGTTAAGATGCTGGGTTGACAATTTGCAAGCCTGAGTGTTGCTGTGTGACAGGGTGAGCTCTCGTCATTTGCTCCAGCTCTTGCCGACTTAGCAATTCGAAAGCATCTTAAATGCAAGTAGATAAATAGGTGTAACTTTGGTGGACTCATTAATAGGGACATGAAAGAAGTCCCCAAATGGGCATTCCCCAGGCAGTGGTGATGTCACCAGATGATCCTTTCACTATGGAAGCGCGTCGGTGCTCCCAACACAAGAGTATAGTATAAGGAACCCTATAGTGCTTTGCTAATGTTAATACACGAATAAATTCCCCTCCCCTCCCTCACTCCCTTCCCCTCTCCCCTCCCCACCCCAGTGAATAAATACAATTTTTTTATGTTTTGGATGAAGCATCCAGCTATACAAATGCTTCATCCAAAACTTAAAATATAGAAACATAAAATATACAAACAGCTCCGAGTCAGCTGGGGAATTTACAAGGCTTTAATTTTTTTTAAAGGAGTGCTGTTTTACCTGTTGTTCAGTTAATTTGATTAATATATTTGTGCCAAAAAAATTTGAACAGGTAATTAGAAATATGCGCAGCTTACAAACAGCCCTGCGACCAGTATGCCTCAAAAGAATAATAAACAAGAATTACACTGAAGTATTTATGTTGTGCACAAAACAGATTTATGTCCCGCAAAAATGGGCCCTAAGGGCTTGCCTTTTAAATTAATAGTGATATGATTCATTCTCTGTTGCTAAATATAAATGTACAGAGAACATGGGAGTATTAGCTGCTTGTCCATGTTTATAAAGTTAACAATTTTTAGAATACACTGCTTTCTGTGCAGTTATCTTTTATCCAGTAGAAAAAGGAAAGGTATGACAAATTCTAAGCAATTATGTTTATACAGCATTCACTGTTGCTTCTCCTTCCCAGGGCACCCAAGTGCACCGATAATGGGTTTAACTGGTTCTAATACAAAGTAAGTGCACATAACAATGCCATTTGTATTCATGTAAATAAGAATTGTGTAAAGAAAACTTTGGCATGGAGCATATTTTCAGCAGAAGTCATGGAGAACCAGAACTAGACCAAGATACATTCTTAGTGAATTAGTTAAAATTTCAGTGAATGGGAAGGAATAAATAAATAAATTAGGAAAATACTACAGAAAGCAAGAAATATTATTGAATATGGAAGGAAGCAAAAACATAAGGAAACATAAGAACAAAAACTGAGGACCAAACCTATTTTGCAAGTCAGATGAACTATGAGAGCCTTGGTGCTCCCTGAGCTTGGTTGTTTTCCATAGTGATGCTCAGCAGTTCATTGATGGGTTCTCTCCTATAGGGTTAACAGAGACTGAGAGTGTAGTGTTTCTTTAAATTTGCTTGTCTGACCACGCCTCCTGGTTCCTTTGCTGCTCAGTTATTTCTCTCAGTCTGAGGTGTAGAGACGTGAGTGTTTAACTGTGCTCACTTATTGTGAGCTTTTTTCTCCCTTTAATAGCTTAGATAGTGGGTTTTTTGTAGTTTTTATGTAAATAGCTGTAGATAGTGTAAATAGTGTGAATAGCTTCAAGGCAATTAGAGGAAGCGGAGGGAGCAAAGCGAAGCATGAAGCGGCTATCTGCTGCGAGTGTGAGCAGGTTGCTGGGGATCCGGCTTGACTCCCGTGCTGTTTGCCAACTGATTTGCAGCGATCGGAGGCTGCTTTTCAAGTAAAAGAGCTCCGGACAGCCCGTGGAGGCTGCTTTATCGGCCGCTGGTGCGTGGGCAGGTCTCCTAGTCCGCTGGGTTTCCTGCCGCCACCATTTGCTCCCTCCTTATCATGGCGGCTACAGAGTACCTGCTCGGGACCCCGAGTCACACTCTGCACTGGTGGAATTGCCTCGCAGCGCTTTAAGGGGTTGTTACCCCTTGCGCTTGGATCGCCAGCCCTTCTGAAGGAAGATTCAGCCTGTGTGAGTAGTGGATGGAATAGGTTCCTCTGGGTTGCGTGCCAATTTGGGGAGGCAATTAAAGAAGCTGGCGGCCATTTTGGGATAGCTTTTCCCGCTCTTTATTTCCAACCTATTATTGGGACTAGGCTTTGCTGCCTCATTGTTCTTTGGCCTGATTGCTTGATTATGAAACTTAACAATATATTGAGAATGGTTGGTGATTTTTTGTCATTGCCTGTCACTTTTGCAGGGCTGACAAGGGATTGTGTACAAGATGTCTGACCAAGAATTTTCTTCTGATGCAGAACAGGCGCCAGCTTCGCCTAGACCACAAAAGACAGTCAAAAAGTCTTCTAAGTCTTCTACTTCTCGATCCAAATCTAATTCCAGCAAATCTCACTCTGCTTCTTCCTTGTCTGATAAGAATGAACAGAGGAGGCATAAGGCCTTGGAGAAGCAATTCTCAAAAACTCAGAAGAAAGCTCGGGGGGGGAGGCTCCACCCCTTGCCAGGGAAGTAGATTCTGAGTGCCAACAATCTGTAGAATTTCAAGATTCTCAAGTTCCTCTCCAAGCTTCTCAAGATTCTCTTCCTTGTGCTTAAGGAACCTTTCAAGATTCTTCCCAAGGGGCCCCTGACCCTAATAGACCAGGGCCCTCTGCAACTTTTACCCCTACCGCTGCAGGACTCTGACCACAGGAAGCGCTTGGTTGGCCTCCCCAATTTGATTTTCAATCTCTTTTCACAGATGCCTTGGCTAAGGCTATCACCTCGGGTTTGCAGCAGGGGGCTCGAGGCTCAGGTCCTCAGGCTTGGCAGGCGCCTATTGTCCCTTCTCCCACACCTGCTTCAGCAGCCCAGAGTCATGCAGAAGTGGTCAGTAGTGATGATTCGGGGGCAGGAGACGTGGAGCAAGGGGACTCTAAGTTCTCAGAAGATGAGGAGGTAGATATACTAGCCTTTTCCACCTTATTCAGGCCTGAGGTTTCAAGACCTTGCTTAGAAAGGCTAAGGTTGCAACAAACATGGGCAGGATAGTAAATCCCGCTGACCAGGGGTCAGGTAGCGGCCAACCCCATTGGGAACTCTTTGCAGTGCCTGCGCCTGACCAGGATTTTATACCCTGTCCCGAGCTTTTCCAGGATGTGATCAAAAGTCAGTGGGAAGCCACTAGCGTTCTGTCAGCTCCCAGTGGGCACGATAAGAGGCTAATTGTGCTGACCCTATCTTAGAGGGCCTCCTGGGTCTTCCGACTGTAGATGCCCCAGTAGTCAGCTTGTCATCCTCCGCAGTTTTGTCTACTGATGCGGTGGAGGTTTTGAAATCAGGGCAGAAAGGAGGGTGTAGGTAACCCTATAGGAAGACGCACCAGGCAGCTGCTTGGGCAGTGAAGGCCGCTACTTCTGCTTCATTTTTTAATAGGGCCACCTTGATTTGACTTCACCAGCTTCAAGAGAGGCTCCCCCCGATGACATCAGGATTTAACAGGATCTTAACAAGTTAGTAGCGGCAACAGTATATTCTGCAGACGCTTCTTTGGATGCGGCCAGGTTCAGTGCCAGAGCAATGGCCTCCTCTGTGACCTCTCGTAGGTTGCTTTGGCTTAAGCCTTGGAAGGTGGATACTAAATCCAAATGGAAATTGGCATCCGCTCCATACCAGGGGGCTTCACTATTTGGATCAGCTCTCGATCCAATTTTGGTGGAAGGCAGGGATAAGAGAAAAGTTTTACCTGTCTCTTATAACAAGCAGGACCATAGATTTTCTCCTTATGGTCACAGGCAGCTCTTTTGTACAGAGTCAGGGACCGGTGGGTCCTACTATAGTAGATCCTTCTCCCAAACCTTTGACCGTTCCACCAATAGGCAGGGCTTTAGAGACCAAGCTACATACCAATCCTCCTCCAAATGTCCCTTCCGGGGATCCAGTTCTAGGTCAGCTAAGCGAGGGAAATGACTCTCAGCCCCAGTTTCCCATTGGGGGGCGTCTTCATCATTTCTTCCCCTGTGGGAAACCACAATGGCCAACTCCTGGGTTCTTCGCACAGTGGAACAAGGTCTGCTGCTGGATTTCTAGACTGTTCCCAGGGACTTTTTCATTCCCTCCCCGGTTTCCCGTCACAAGGACAGATGAGACAACATGATGGCAGAGATAAGACACCTGCTAGAGATAGGAGCGATAGAGGGAATACCAGTGGGTCAGGAAAGGACAGGAGTTTACTCCACCTTGTTCCTGGTGACCAAGTCTTCAGGGGGGTGGAGGGCCATCTTGAACCTCAAGTATCTCAACACCTTCATTCGTTACAAAAGGTTCAAGATGCAGTCGCTCAAGACCATCTTAGACTGCATTTGAAAAAGGGATCTCATGACCTCTTTGGATCTCCAGGAGGCTTACCTGCACGTAATGATCCACCCACAACACCACAGGTATCTCTGCTTTATGTATGCCGGCCGGCATTATCAGTACCGGGCGATGCCGTTCGGACTGTCTTCAGCACCACGTACCTTCACCAAGCTTCTCACTGTGGTGGCTGCCTCGATCCGCCTGGTCCCCATTCAAATTCTTTGCTATCTGGACACTATTCTAATTCTGTCTCCTTCCCACCTCCAAGCCCAGCAGGATTTGCAGTACGTCAGTAGGGTCCTGGACTCCACGGTTTCTCCTTAAACTTCCGGAAGAGTCATCTGCATCCCACGACTTCAATCATTCATCTGGGGGCGAGAATAGACTTGGAAAGACTCCAGGTTTTCCTTTCACCCGACAAGCAGCAGAGCATCATAGAATCAATAAATCAGGTTTTGTCCCTGGGTCACATGACTTTGCTCAGCTTATCTCAACTGCTTGACAAATTTATCTCTTGTTTGTCAATAGTACTGTGGTCCCGCAGGCACTCAAGACCACTCCAGTGGTTTCTCCTCCCATTTCAGAGATCAGGACGCAGCTCTTCCAAGGACAAGGTATCCATTCTGACTCAGGTACATGCGTCCCTCCAATAGTGGATGTCGGGGGCCTTGTCAGCAGGGAGCACGTTCCACGAGCCCAACCATGTAGTAATCACGACAGATGCAAGTCTCTCCAGCTGGGGAGCCCATATGGGGTCTCAGGTAGTTCAGGGTCTTTGGTCACAGACAGACTGCCTCCTCAGCATCAACTTACTAGAGCTGAGAGCAGTCTGGTTGGCTCTATTGCATTTCCAGGAGACTCTCCTTCAAAAATATGTGCTAGTCTTAACAGACAACATGTCTGCAAAAGCCCATATAAATCAGGAGAGGGGCACCCACTCAAGCGCACTGATGGTGCAGGCAGAGACTTTACTAGACTGGGCAGAAACTTACCTTTTATCACTGAGGGCGGAACACATTACGGGGGCTGCCAACGCCAGGGCGGATTGGCTAAGCAGGGAAGACCTAGACCCATCAGAGTGGATGCTGCATCTAGATCTATTTCAGGACATAGTTCGACGATTCGGCCCTCAATTGGTCGATCTCTTTGCCCAACCGAACAATGCTCAGCTACCCAGGTTCATCACGAGGTTTCCTTGCAAGGGAGCGAAGGCTCACAACGCTCTCCACTGTCTGTGGACCCCGGGCCTCTTTCCCCCATTCCTCTGCTGCCGCGAGTGATTCGCAAATTGTTGGCTGAGCGAGCAGAGCTTCTGTTAGTGGCGCCCCATTGGCCTCGTTGCTCCTGGTTTGCTGACCTTGTGACATTGGTGGATCAGCCCTGGCGCATTCCACAGGACCGAGTGTCGCTCAGCCAGGGGGTCATCCAACATCCAAACCCCCGGTGGCTACAATTAGCCGTTTGGCGCTTGGGAGGATCCGCCTAAAAAAAGACAATATCTCGGGGGATGTTATTCAAACCATCCAGGCCACCAGGCGCCCGTCGACCACCAGAATATATGATGCCTTGTGGAAGGCATTCTGTCTCTAGTGCTCCACTGCCCATGTGGACCCCACATCTGCCACCATATCTGACATTCTGAACTTTTTACAAGCAGGGCTTGGCTCCTTTGACACTTAGACGTCAAGTGGCCGCTTTGTCAACGGTGTTGGCTCCAGGGGGGGCTCAGCCTCTGTCTCACGATCCTCGCATTAAAGGGTTTCTGTGGGGGGCCACCAACATCAGGCCTCCTGTCATCCATCGTTACCCTTCCTGGAATTTGTCATTAGTGCTAAAGGCCCTTACTACTTCTCCCTTCAAACCTTTGGCTTCAGTTAGTCTTCGGTTTTTGTCTTTCAAACTGGCATTCCTTCTTGCCATTACCTCGGCTAGAAGGATTTCTGAACTGGCATTATCCGTTTGCAGTGACTTGTGCATTTTCCACCCCAACACGGTGGTCCTACGGTTAGACCCTTCATTTGTACCTAAAGTTAATTCGGCATTCCACAGGAGACAAGAGATTGTTCTGCCCGACTTTTGCCCACAGCCTTCCCATCCATTGGAGATCCAGTGGCACACACTGGATGTTAGGCGGGCCCTACGTTGGTATATTGCCAGGACTGCATCTTTCCGTAAATCAGAAGCACTCTTGGTTTCTTTCCACCCGGCATCCATGGGACGGGTGTCATCACAAACTGTTGCCAGGTGGATCAAAGCTTACATTTCCTTTTCCTATAGTTCTCAGGACAAACAGTTACCGGGGCGGGTCTGTGCCCATTCTACCCGTAGCACAGCTACGCCTGCGGCCTGGTCTACGCAGGCCTCTGTGTTAGAAGTTTGTTGGGCTGCTACATGGACTTCCCTCTCACCCTTTGTTAAACACTATAAAGTAGACTCCTTTGCCTCGGTGGAGGCTTCCTTTCGGCAGAGGGTACTGCAGTCTGTCCACTCTCCTGGTCTCCCAGGTTCCAGCCAGCCTCCCTCCCTATAATTTCAGCTTGGGCATATCCCATCAATGAATTGCTGAGCACCGTTATGGAAAATGGACGTTGACTCACCTGAACGTCCCTTTTCTTGGCAATACGAAGCAATTCAGCCCACCGCTCTGGCTGTCTGAAAAGGGCTCGGGAGGTTGTGTCTTTTCTTCTTTTTTCTTAGGTCACGTCTTCCATGGCGTCTTCGAGAAATAACTGAGCAGCAAAGGAACCAGGAGGCGTGGTCAGACAACCAAATTGAAAGAAACACTACACTCTCAGTTAACCCTGTAGGAGAGAACCCATCAATGAATTGCTTTGCATCGCCAAGAAAAGGGATGTTCAGGTGAGTCAACGTCCATTTTACAGGCTGCCATACACAATTTTGCCATGTTATAATACAGTGATGGCGAAACTTTTCAGCATCAAGTGCCCAAACCGGAACGTGTGCGCGCGCGCACCAGAACACTGGAAACTCGAAGACCAGCTGGCCTGGTTTTCTTGTTTCTGGCACATGCACTGGCCAGCTGGTCTTCGTGCGCACTGGAGTTCCGGAAACCAGAAAAGCAGCTGGCGACAGCGCACATGCCTGCAGAGATAGCTCTGTGTTGCACCTCTGGTACACGTGCCAAAGATTCGCCATCACAATTATAGTAGGAGTCTTATCAGATAATAGAAGTAACATATCGAAATGCCTGGGGTCAACTTGGAAAAGCTACTAGCAAGGGTGTGCTGCATACATGGCTGTAATGTTGCCAATATTATATGCAGGTGATAAGACCATTATACTGCATTATCACACTCAGCAACTTATTCCACAGACCAGGGGTATCAAACTCGTAGCCAACAGGCCAGATGCGTCACGTTTAGTGAAGGGGGAGAAGTTGCAATGCGTCACGTGATGACAACGTAATGTCACAAGTTTGAAACCCCTGCCATAGACATATAGAACTTTCCAAAATTCAAGCCAATTCACTTTATCATATGCTTTCTTAAAATCAACAGATGTAAAATAAACGTTATTTTTCATATGCAAGCATTTCTCAATTATATGCTAGACAGCAAAAAATGGGTATGCCATCCTCTTTCCAGGCACTCTTAACAAACTAGTACTTTTGTATTCACTCCTGTTATGTTTTCCTTTGTATAAAAGACCAGCATTTTCTCAGTCATTAGACACAGAGAATGATTCACCATAATATAAAACATAAATACTGCATAAATATTCCTCATCCCTATGCTGTAACAGTCCTCCAATTACACTATCACCCATTCACGAAAAGGTTTTCATTTTTTAAATCACTAATGCTAAAAACAGTAGGATACAATTTCCCGTTTCTTTTCCCCAAGCAACCTTCCATCCTTCTGAGGTGGGTGAAATGAGGACCCAGATTGTTGCGGGCAATATGATGACTCTGTAAACTGCTTAGAGAGGGCTGTAAAGCACTGTAAAGCAGTATATAAGTCTAAGTGCTATTGCCATTAGAGTGACCAAACTAAAACCAGTCTTGAAACCAAATTGAAATGTATCTGTATAATTTTCAGCATCTCTGAAGTTGAGATGTCATTACAAGTAGTCCTTGGCTTACAACCATTCATTTAGTGACTGTTTGAAGTTACAGTGGTGCTGAAAAAAGTGGCTTATGACTGCTTTTCACACTTACAGCCATTTGCAATCCCCAGTCACATGATCAAAATTTGGACGCTTGGTAACTGGCATGTATTTATGACAATTGCAATGTCTTCGAGTGAGGTGATCATTTTGTGACCTTCTAATAAGCAATTCAATGAGAAAGCCAGATTTACTTAACAACCTTCTCTTCTCTCCTGTGCATGCCCCAAGATGGCGGCTTTCGTCTGATCCTCCACTGCCATAGGGGGTACCTTTTGGCATTTTGGGGGGTTTTCATGGGCCAAGCTCGTTTTCTTTGGCCCGGCCCGGCAAGATGAGTGTGTCCCTGTCCTCCTGAGAGGTTTTCGCTCTTCGGAACATCTCAGTCAGCTGAGTGGAGCCGATGTTTGTGGGCGCCACTGAGAGGATAGCGGGCACCATCAGGAGGTCTGGCAGCGACGATCTGGGCTGCGGTGTCCTGCTCGGCGTGTGTTGCTGGAGGCAGTCAGAGCGGCGGCAGTGGCGGCGATGCAGCAGCCTTCGTCGGATCCCTGAGAGCTCGTGGAGGACTCGGGGAATGATGTGGTTGCTGGTGGTGGCGGTGGTGTGGTGGCGCGGCGGCAGCTATGATGGCGGCCGCTGGGACAGCATCGAGAGGAGTAGCGTCGGCCTGGTTGAATCATCAGCTGTTGGGAGTGGGAGGTGTTCATTGGTGGCCTACCATCGTGGAATTGCTCCGGATGGGGATCCCTGTAGAGATCTGGGAACCTGGGAGCAACTATGTGAACTGTGTGACCGCTGGGAGACCTGAGGGAGACCTGGAAGGGCTGGATGGCCATGGAGGAGTGGCTGGTTTGTCACCCTTGTACTGTCTCTCCTTCCCCTGCGGCCTGGTTTCAGGCATTATTATAGTCACCTGCCATCCAGACTGATTCCGCCCGCTCTGAAATACTCTTCTCTGGATCCATCTTATCCTCTCTTTGATATCGCTATCAGTCTGATCCCTTGTCTCGGCTCTGTATTCCATTCCATACCTTTTGCCGTAAGGAGAGTTCTTAGCTTTTGGGCTGCGGGTACTGAGGGAGCCGGTTCCCTACTGCTGTTCTATTACCGGATGCGACAGTCCATCTACTTTAAGGCCAGCCACCATGAGAGGGTGGTTTCAGCTTATCTCATTCTCTGGTTACTTTGAATGGCTTGAGACTGCTCTCCATTGTCGTGAGAGGACAATGGAGTCCAGTGACCCACACCTAATGGCTTTGTATTCTTTCTCCGGGACCTTTTTATCTGACTATCATTGTTGAATCCCTGGCCACATACCATCTTTACCCTGGGCTACCTAGATGTATTCAGTGGCCGAACTTCTTGTGTTGTGAGATTCCCCCCTCTTGCAGGCCTGGCCCTCCACACCATCGAGGACCTACCTTGGTGACGGGTTTTGGAACCCCAAGAGGTGGCATGCGGCAAAGAGGAGGTTGAGGGGTTTTTTATCCAAATTTTTAACTCAATTTTTAAGGGGTTCCTGGGGGGAGGGTTGGATTGGAACTAGGCTTGTGGGTTTGGGGGATAACCCACTGAGTGTGGGGCCTGGCCTGGCTGGGGGGTCATGGCATGGGAGGTGCGGGGTTCGGGGTCAAGGAGGGGGTTAGAGTTTGTACCGATGAGGGCCATTACATCAGTACTGAGGGTGGGAGGGGTAGATATGGCAGGGGGCCATACCTGGTTGTGAGAGTGCGCGCTCGCTGTCTTCGAGTGGTGGTGCACTCTGGCCCCCAATGCTCTTCTCGTTCCCTGGGTTGCTTAGATTCTCAGGACCTTGGCCTCCGGCTGATGTTATGCAATGCCAGATCCATGGTAAATAAAGCCCCCCTCATTTGTGATCTTGTTCAGGAGGGGCGAGCAGACTTGGCAGGTATCATGGAGACTTGGTTGGGCCAGGAGGGGGGGTCCCCCTCGTTGAAATGTGCCCTCCTGGTTTCCGCACATTTCATCAGCCGAGGTCACAGGGTAGGGGTGGGGGGGTGACGGTTGTTATAAAAGAAGGTCTTGGTCCGAGGGCGGCCACTGTTCCTCAGATTGCTGGATGTGAGTCCCTCCTTGTGAATTGGGGTCATGGGGTACAGATGGGCTTGCTGATTACGTACCTGGCTCCCTGCCACATGGCAGCGGCCTTGCCCGAACTGCTCAAGGTAATAGCCGGGTTGGCGGTTGATACCCCTAAGCTTATGGTCATGGGGGATTTTAATCTGCCATCCATTGGTGAAGCATCTGAGACAGCGTGGGAGTTCATGGCTTCCATGATGGCTATGGACCTGACCCAGTTACTGCATGGCCCTACTCACACGGGGGGAAACACTCTGGACTTGGTTTTTGTCTCTGGTCAGTGTTTGAGTGATCTTGATATAGGGGATATAGTGATTGAGCCCTTGTCATGGTCGGATCATTCTCTCCTTTGCTTTGACCTTCGAACCACTACACCCGTCGCAGGGAGGCAGAACTGATGAAGTGGTTCTGCCCCAGGCACCTGATGGATCCGGATCGGTTCTAGACTGAGCTTGGGCCATTCCCTGAGGCTCTGGCTCACGACTCGACCGAAGACCTGGCGGCCACCTGGGATAGGGCGGCTGCTGGAGCTTTGGACCAGGTCATGCTTTGCGGTGCCGATCTCGCTTGGCTTCTTGGTTTACCAAGGAGTTGAGGGAGATGAAGCACCAGAAAAGACGCCTGGAGAGCGCTTGGAGGGCCAGCCTTTCTGAATCCGACCGAACACTGGTGAGGTCTCATATTAAGACCTAATTATTTTTCCACTCTTATTGTATCATCAGATAATCGCCCGGCCGCCCTG
This sequence comes from Ptyas mucosa, assembly GCA_012654045.1. Taxonomy (NCBI): domain Eukaryota; kingdom Metazoa; phylum Chordata; class Lepidosauria; order Squamata; family Colubridae; genus Ptyas; species Ptyas mucosa. The sequence goes on from WNWU01000041.1 coordinate 4,906,097, forward strand.
TTTAGGGTGACCTGCTCCCTACTCCATCTGGAAGTGTGGGAAGACCCCTTGGAGGGTCAGGCCGAGGACTCTGTACAGTATCTGTATGACAAAATCAGTCAGATTCGGGAACACGTGGACTCTGGGTAGATTCGGGAGGGGTGATGGAGGCAGGTCTTGAGAATGTTATCTGGGAGGAGTTTGATTTTGTGACTCCCAAAGACGTGGACAGGATTCTGGGTAGACTTAGCATGGCCACATGTTTATTGGACCCGTGTCCCTCCTGGTTGGTGCTGGCTTCTCGGGAGGTTACACAAGGCTGGCTCCAGGGTATTATTAATGCTTCATTGAGTGAGGGTGACTTTCCTGCCGCCTTGAAAGAGGCGGTGGTGAGGCCTCTCCTTAAGAAACCGTCCCTGGACCCGGCAGTGTTAGTAAATTATTGTCTTCTCTTGCGTGAGCTGCACTGGCTCCCGGTGGTCTTCCAGGTGCGCTTCAAGGTATTGGTTACCACCTTTAGAGTGCTCCATGGCTCAGGACCTGGTTATTTACGAGACTGCCTTCTGCCACCGGTAGCCTCTCACCGGCCAATACGCTCCCACATAGATTGGCTCCTCAGGGTGCCGTCGGCCAAACAGTGTCGACTGGCAGCCCCCAGGGGGAGAGCCTTCTCTGTGGGGGAACCTACTATCTGGAATGAGTTCCCCCTGGAGATACGGAGGATCCCGGATTTACACACTTTCCGCCGTGCCCTCAAGATTTTTTTATTCCAACAAGTGGGGCTGGCCTAACTCTTTTTAATTTTTTAATTTTAATTTTAATTTGTTTTTAAAAATAGGGGTGTTTTAATTAGTATGGGCCAAATTTATTTAATATGTTTTTAAATTGTTTTTAAATTTTATATTGTATCTGTTTTATCTATGGCTGTTCACCGCCCTCAGTCCTTCGGGAGTAGGGCGGTATATAAATCTAAATAAACTCAAACTCAAACCATATTACTAACAATGGCAGTAATTCACTTAACGACTATGGGAAGAAAGGTCCTAAAATGGGGCAAAAGTCAATCTAACAACATCTTGATTGGCAATGGAAATTTTGGGCTTAATTATGGTTATAAGTTAAGGACTACCTATACTATTTTTTACAGGAGTATTAAAACTGGCTAGAAAGATCTTATATGGTGAGTTTAAGGAATGTTTTCTGCTTTCTATTATTTATTAGGTTAGATTACTAGGACAGGGATAGCAAAGGATTAGTCACTATTCCTTTTGCACTCTATTAAAAAGAGAGATTTCTACTATCTTTTACTCCTTAAAGCATAAAAGCCACTTGGATAAGCCACTTGGACCCCAGTTAGCAGCCTAATCACCGTTGCAATTTGTTGAGTACTTTATCCATCTGGCTTTTGTTCTTACTGACAAAACTGTAACTGCCTTTAAACCTACCACAATATTTCCTTTAAAAGACTTGATTAAATTGTGGAAGGAGGTAACGAGGATTAGGCACCCTATCCCTAGGTGCCACTCTTCAATCACTTTAATAAAAGTCCCAAAGGGAAGGAAAAAACCTCCAAAGACTAAAATAACAATTTTTGATACACACTAACATATGTTAGTAGGATTCAGATCTGTCATCTTTCAAAATTGGATATTTGTAGATAGTAATGAGTGATAAATGAAATCTGTTTGTTGTTCCTTTCTACACATTTATGATAAACTTTTGCGAATGATCACTGCCATCTGTTGGTAGATACATTAAAAATGTTACTTAGAATGAATTTCTGAATAGCCGTTCTACTTTATTATATTATATTGTTACATTAACTTATATTTAAGTGGTTATGTACAAACCATCATTATAAAATATTTATTACAGTTAAATTTCATTTTAATAAAGTACAATATGAAGCTTAAAGATGATGATAGATCATATCATTTTTAGACGATATCATTTTTATCACTGCAGATAGAGTATTATTTTTCCTTGAGCCATTTTGCTTTCCAGAAATTTTGTTTCATTACAGTTTAAGACTCTAGAATTTGAATCAGTGTAACTGATTTCTATTAGCATATACTCTGCTTTTCTTTTTATATTAAAAATAAGTAGTTTTTAAACCGGCTTCAGAGAGATTTTCCTGTATATATTTACTATTTTTTTAGTATTAATTGAACACAAGATGCAAATTATACACCCGCATCTGCCTCCAAAACTGAGGGGCCTCCCCAATAGAAACCTAACTCCCAGGACAAACACTTCTACTTACAAAGCAAAGGGTGTTTTTATTTTTTTTAATTTTATTTTTTTTAATTTTATTTATATGCCGCCCTTCTCCGGAGACTCAGGGCAGTTTACAATGCGTTAAGCAATAGCCTTCATACTTTCGTATATTTTATACAAAGTCAGCTTATTGTCCCCACAGACTGGGTCCTCATTTTACCCACCTTAGAAAGGATGGAAGGCTGAATCACCCTTGAGCCTGGTGAGATTAGAACTCACAGTAATTGCAGGCAGCTGGATGTTAAATGCTGTCTTAGTAGGAGGCATTAGCCTGCTACGCCACTCAAGCTCCTTATTTGCTTGCCAATGACAGACCTTGTGAAAATATAGGCTAGATGTAGGTGACCATATTCAACTACTGGCTCACGCTACCCTTCACCCACCATCTTTCTTTCAGTGACGTCCCTTTAATTTCTTGTCCCTAGAATATAAAATATATCTGAGATGCTTTTTTTAAAAAAAAAAATTATCTTAAGACCTGCAGTGATAGTATAATCAGCAATCTGAACAGTTTGAATATTTGATAAGTACTCTGCTATGCTAGGAAGAAAAAAAATTATATATTCTAAAAGCTACAAAGTAAAATTCAGAAGTGGAACTTGGAATATTGGTCCGTCAGTGTAATAGGAGCTGTGAGATGGATCTTTTCTGCCTGGAAAGTCTTTCAAAAGTAGAGTAATGAAAATGGATCATAATTTCTACAGAAGCTACAAAGTAGTGAGGCATGACCCATGTCTTCTTTGTTTTAATGCCTAACAGAGAACAGTTGGGTGGAATCTAAAGTACTTGAGAATCATTTCTGAATTTCTATTTAAAGGTCTTTTGCCATTTTTATTGGAATACCTTCAAATCTCTTTTCAGACTTCTTCTACTGTTCGACTATTAATATTGAAAACAGACAGGCTTTTAGAACTTGGCTGGATATTTTGATGAACAACATTTTTTAAATGTTTAATTACACACAGATTGAGGCCAAGACCTATATATTTCTACTTAGGAGAGGGGAAGTGGCAGATTCCTACAGGAATAATACCAGACTTCTCTTTCCTTTCGGAGACTTAAGCCTTGGCAGGCTCTACTGGCTTTGTTAGAAACCTCTGTTGGCAAATGTGGCATGTGGGAGAGAGAGGGACTTGCAAATGGAATGCAAGTACTAAGAGGGAGTGGAAACCTACACTGTTTGGGGAGTATTGATATATTGGTCTTCTAAGGAGCCTACGCTGCAGCATGTTGCTCTGCCTTCCAAAGTGCAAAAGCTCTTCCACAAAACTCGCTGAAAGGGAATTCATGTTCTCTGACTAGTCTCTCTGAACCCAGCAAGAAATTGACTTGTCTAACTGAGACTAACAATCAATCAATGCCAGGCAACAATGTCCACTGAACTCTAAATCCTGAAAAGTCTGGTTCCTACATCCCGTTGAAATACTCTCTCTGGGTTTTCAGAAAATTCTGTTTCCTTTGTGAAGTTTGCATAAGAAATGGAAACTTTAGGGGACTGTGTGAACATCACTATAAACCTCATTTTGAAATTTAAAAAGAAAGATTGGGGGGGGATCAGACTGCAGTCTTAGAGCCTTTTCTGTGTTGATCTTTAAGAGTCCTTGTACTTGTAGCTCCAGCAGCCTGCCCTTCCATTTGATTTGGTAGATTGGAAGACTCTGCTAAACTGGTATTAGGTTTATTAGACTGGAACCAGCCTAACTAGTCATAAATAATATCTGGACACCATTTTACCTGAGCCAATCTATTGTTCCCCAAATATTAGAATGTGTTGAATTGTAGGCTTTATTGCTGCTCAAGCACCTCAAAAGGGAAAAGTTCTTATGTTGAGGAAGCCCTATAGAGCTGAATCTTTAAGAATGATAAGACAGAATAGAGAATGGGATCCTGTAAGTTGACTTTCAATAAGGTGTAAGTGGGCAGAGGTCTCCTCTTGGAGATATTCAAGAATGATAAGAATGAATCTTATATTATTGAGGGAAGGAGCAGCCCAACTCAGTGAAATGGTCATATTTGTCCAATCAGAGAGCACCACATTTACCTTATCTTCTGGTAATTGGGTTCTGTGCCCATGGCTATAGAGTAGACTTCATGGCCCAGCAGTAATCACTGGACAAATGCTGCAGGTATTTTTGGGTGGAGGAAACTATAATTATAATGTATAAGATGGGCAGTATATTGAGAAGGCTGGGAGTAGAATATTTTGCATCAGAATAGGAATGAATCCATGAATCTACAACAGGTGTCAAACTCCCATCCCACAGTGTGTTCACGTGACATATCAGGATCCCCCCCCCCTTTTGCTAAACCGGGTATGGGCATGGCCAGTGTGTGACACATCCGGCCCGTGGGCCACGAGTTTGACAGCCCTACCCTACAATGTTATTTTAGTTGAGCCATTACATACTCACACCTGTGACTCTAGGAAATGCTCCCAGAGCATTTATAGAGTAGTCTGAGTAAATCTGCTGAAGCAGAACATTTTGTACTTGGAAAAGCATGGATTTAGGCCACAACAAAAGGATCAAACCAAAATAATCTGAGTTAAAGTCAGAATTCCCTAGAAATTTGGACTCTCTCTCTCTGGAAAAGCTGTAGTTTATCAGGAAAAAAAAAAGTTTACCAGAACAATTGATCAATGTGGATTTACTGATTTTTGAGTAAATCAGTTTCTTGCACTTCTCCAGTCAAAGCCGGTAGGTAGTTTTTTCGGGGGGGCTCTTAGATTCATGTCTCCTGCTCAATGGGTAGGTGACAACAGTGATCACAGGACTTTGTACAGGTTACCCATTCCTGGACCGGGAGGCCTTACTCAAGGCATCTCATATCTTAGTCACTTCCTGCTTGGATTACTGTAATATATCCTATAGAGGCTGCCCTTGAAGATTAGTCAGATGCTTCAGCTACTCTAGAATGCAGTGTTGTGGGGAGTTTTGGTTGTCCTTTGATACTATTACATAACACAACTGCTCTGTGATCAGTAGGCTTCTGATTTAATTCAAAGTGTTGATCACCATGTATAAAGCTCTACATCCCTTGCACTTGCAAGACTCCTAGCACTTGCAACTTCAGAATGGACGTTGCTTACCTGAACGTTCCTTTTCGTTGCACTGCATGCCAATTCATAGATGGGCTTTCTGCCTGTCAGGGACTGAGCGTGGTGTTTCTTTAAATCTTTTGGCCATGCCTTCTCTCCTCTCAGGGACCTCAGTTGTTTCGCGAAGTCGTCGTCCACCAACTTGTCCTGAGAAGGAAGCACAAACAATTCTCCTGCCCAAGACCAGGCAGCTGGAAGGGAGGGATGAATTGACACGCAGCGCAATGAAAAGGGGCGTTCAGGTAAGAATGTCCATTTTCCATTGCGCTGCTCAGTCAATTCATAGATGGGATATACCCAAGCATCAGAAGTCAAAGCGAGGGAGGCTGACTGGGCCCCCACTGGAGTCAGAATGGACCTTCTGCAAAACTCGATGCCCGAATGACGCCTCTGCCGATGCAAAGCTGTCTAGTTTGTAATGTCTGACAAACTGTGTCAAGGAGATCCAGGTGGCTGCCCTGCAAATGTCTAACACAGAAGCCTGGGTGGACCAAGCAGCTGATGTTGCTGCGCTCCTCGTAGAGTGTGCCCACACTTTACCTGGAACAGACCTGCCCTTGGAGCTATAAACCAGGGAGATACATGCTTTAATCCAACATGCCACCATCCTAGAAGAGACCTTCTTTCCCAGGGAGGAAGGATAGAAGGACACCAGGAGTGCCTCTGTCTTACGGAAAGAAGCCATTCGTGTGATATACCTCTGTAACACTCTCCGCACATCCAGTGTATGCCATTGAATCTCCAACCTATGCTTGGGGGAAGGACAAAAGTCTGGCAAAATAATCTCCTGAGTTCTATGAAATCTGGAGTTAACTTTTGGCAGGAAGGACGGGTCTAATCTAAGTACCACTGTGTTAGGTTTAAAAATACACAGATCTTGTCGAATGGATAGAGCGGTCAGCTCTGACACCCTCCTGGCCGAGGTAACCGCCAGGAGAAAGGCTACCTTAAAGGATAATAGTCTGAGGCTGACTGACGCTAGAGGTTCAAACGGGGAAGTCGTAAGGGCCTGGAGAACCAACGACAAGTCCCAAGTGGGGTACCTATATATAATGGACGGCCTGATATTAGTAGTGCCCCACAAAAACCCCTTAATCCTCGGATCTTGTGTTAAACGGTGGGACACGTCTTTAGACAAGACTGTTGATAATGCCGCAACCTGCCTTTTCAAGGTGGAGGGGGCTAACCCCTTGTCAAAACCATCCTGTAGAAAAACTAAAATGTCCGAAATGCAAGCAGACGTTGGGTCCACGTGCTGTAGATAGCACCAACTGCAAAAGGTCCTCCAAGATGCCTCGTAAATCCTCGTAATAGAAGGCCGCCTGGCGGCCTGGATGGTGCGAATCACCTTCCCTGGAACATTGCTCTTCCTCAGGAGGATCGTCTCAAGTGCCACACAGTTAATTGTAGCCAGTGGGAGTTTGGATGTAGTACGGCCCCCTGGCTGAGAGAGATCCGATCCTGAGGTATTTTCCAGGGAGGTGACACCGATAGGTCCACCAGGTCGGCGAATTATCTATGAATTGACTGAGCAGCGCAATGGAAAAGCCAGGTCTTTCATCAGCAGGAATGGACTCACCCATTCCAGCCATTGTGTTTATTTTTTCTACCTTTTGTCATGACGCAGCTGCAGAATTCCTCAGTTAATTTGCCATTTTATTATTATGCCAATGTCAGAAAATGATAAGGTACTATTCTGAAACATCATCCTGGTACTGAGAAAGTGAAAAAAATATCCTAGATTTGGGCATATTTTGACTTGATAAACAGATTTGTACCTCATCGGTGTATGATTTACATCTCATGAATAGCAAAGACCTTGTACACAAACATCAGTTCCAATTAAGTTATGGATGTGTTGTAAAATGTTACCAAGATTAACCCTGTCGATAATAAAGCATTCACATACCAGAAAGCAAACATGCTTGAGGCCAGTTCTTGGTTTTGCACAATGTTTCTTTCCCATTCAGTTATTATTACTAAATAAAGCTTCTTTTTAAAGCATTGGGTCAGTCAGGGTGTTTGGCAGGCACCATGTTGGCAAGCACATTGAGATCCAGGCCAAGTACTTGGATTTTTTTCCTGCCCTTCTGGATGTGCACAAAAAGTCATTCTAACACAGGGAAGACATCAAGTAACTTGTATTGTAGCATGGAGAATGGGCCTTACTGGACTGTGAATTTTATCCTCAAAATGTTAATATTACACATAATACACGTGTCATACATACTGAATATTAATGATTAATTAATACATTGGATTTTCTGTTTAAACAATAATTCAAGATAGCAAACATTCATCTGGTTACTAGGGATGGAGCAGACGTCAGCGGCAATTAATTAACCTTAACTTTCATTCTTCTATATCAGGGGCGTTAAACTCATGTCACGGCAGTGTCACATGATGTATCAGGACTTTTTTTCCCTTCACTAAACTGGGCATGGCCAGTGCATGATGCATCCAGCCTGCGGGTCGGGTGTTTGACAGCCCTGTTCTATATGTTCTCTGGAATTCTTTTCCAAAGTTCTGTGTTTGGTTATATTTTATTTCTAGCAATAAAACCAAATGCTGTTGTAGTTAAAACTTTCCAATGAATATAACTGTACAGTCTGTTATGTAATCATCTGCTTTTGTGTTTCCACATCTAATGTTTTTATGCAAATTGGTACTATAAACAAAATCTGTACCCAGACTTTTAATTATAAAATATTCCTTAAAGAAGCATAATTGCTTATACTCTCTGACCAATGGATACATTTTTAATCGTAAAATTAAATTTTAAAATGTTTGTATCAAATTGAAATTGTTTACTTAATAGTAAACGTAGTTACTAGTTCCTGCACTGGTATTTTGTTTCTGATTGGATTGTACTTAGAATTTATTTTACAAGCTTGTAAAATAATTTACAGCCGCTTAGCTTTTACAAGTTTATATTGCCCCATTCCTGGAATGGGAATAAAAGACTTTCTGATAGTGAATGACTGATTATAGGAAAATATGCCATTAAGTAGATGTCAACTCCTTGTGACTACATAGATAGATTTTTCTCCATGATGATCTGTCTCTAACATGGTAGTTCAAGTCTTCCAGGGATATACCAGGGGTGAAATGCTCCTGGTTCAGACCAGATCGCCCGGTCCGGTAGCGATGGTGGCAGGTGGTTCGGAGAACCGTTAGCAAAAATCCCTGCTCTCCCCCCATGCTCAGCTGAGCCGCACGATCATCAGAGGCTGGGTTTTTGGGTTTTTGGGTTTTTTTGTTTTTTTTTAACTTTTAAAATAATTTTTCCTACAACCTCTTCAGCCGAAAAAATGCTTTTAAAAGTAAAAAAAAAGCCTCTGATGATCGCGGGGCTCAGCTGAGATCGTCAGAGACTTTTAAAAGCATTTTTTTCTGCAACCTCTTCGGTGGAAGAGATTGTAGAAAAAATGCTTTTAAAAGAAAAAAAATTGGCCACGCCCATCCAGTCACATTACCCCCCACCAAGCCATGCCCACAGAACCGGTAGTAACAAATTTTAGATTTCACCCCTGGGATGTACCCATTCTTGCTATAATTGAATCCATCTACCTTGCTGGCTGGCCGTCGTCTTGTCTTTCCACTTTCTCCAGCAGTAGAGCACTTTTTTTCATAATGTATCCAAAGTAGGATGATTTGACCTTGATCATCCGTATCTTGAATAAGAAGTCTGGGTTGATTTATTCAATGATCCACTGGTTTCTTTTCTTGGCTGTTTGAAGTATTCCCATGAGTATTTTCCAACATAAATTCTCTATCCTGCTGCTTCAGATTCCCTGCTAGTAGAACATAGTTATCTAATTATTTTTTCCCTCCTAATCATTTACTTAAGCACCTTGTGACTAAATTGTACTGTTCATATATATTTATCTCTAACACTCCAGTTTAAACTGCAGTATTAATCAGGAAGCTACTATACACTACTCTGCTGAGAAAAGTTTTGAGAAAAATCTTATCTGGAAAGAAGATTCCATTTCTATCTTGTTGCATAACATTATGAATTTTGAAATAGTAAACAGAAGGCCTAAATTGTGTTGTTTGTTTTTTTTTTTCTTATCAAAAAAGTAAGATGTACTTGCATTAAGAAATGTGAAAATGGATAGAACAACATGGACAGCATACCCAGTATGAGAACGGAAGAAATAGGATACAAAATGAAAATATGTAAGGGTCTCAATGGCATATCAATTACATGGGTTCAGAGCTGGCTTGAAAGCCATATTGTATTAGTGGTTGATATTCAACTTCTTGTCACATTGGAGTAAAATATTAAGTTGGCTTCATAAAATTATATGCTGAGTATGGTACTTTTTACAATATTTACAAAGACAAATGCAGAGTTCTTAATTTAAATCAAAGCAATCAGAAGCCTAAGATTGGATGGGAACACTAGCTTGGATTTCACAAATACAGTAGCTTTGCTCATCTTGATTAATTATCTTTGCCAGTATGTGGGAAAGGATGTTCTTGTTGGTCTTACTAATTAATAAACCATGGTATTTTGATTAGTTTGTATTCTCTTTCTTCAAGGATCAGTTCTAGAAAATGATGTTGAAAGATTCCATTGAGTAGCTTTTCCTATTCAGATTTGATATAAGCCAAAAATGCAGACTTTATTAATTAAAACCTATCAGATTTGCTACTTATCAGGAATGTCTTTCTGTATACTTATAAAATGATTTATTAGAACCCCATAGCACTGCCAGCCATTTCACAAAAAGCAACTCTGGATGGTGTACAACAATCTAATAGCATAAAAACAGTAATTATAAAAATGTTAAATAAATATTAAAATATTATTAATTATATTTAATATTATAATATTAAAGAATCATTAATAAAAGGGAACATATTGTAAAATGTTTAAAATATATTGTTTACATGGAAAGAGCAAAAATGCCAACCACAGTGGAGCCATCTCAGAATATCCCAGTTCCCTGGAACCCCCAGGCCTTCTGACATTACTAGCACTAGACTAGACTAGACTAGACTAGACTAGACTAGACTAGACTAGACTAGACTAGACTAGA
>WNWU01000041.1:4916507-4987599 GCA_012654045.1 Ptyas mucosa
GACTAGACTAGACTAGACTAGACTAGACTAGACTAGACTAGACTAGAATAGAATAGAATAGAATAGAATAGAATAGAATAGAATAGAATTCTTTATTGGCCAAGTGTGATTGGACACACAAGGAATTTGTCTTGGTGCATACGTTCTCGGAGTACATACAAGAAAAGATACATTCATCAAGAATCATAAGGTACAACACTTAATGATAGTTATAGGGAAACAGTCAATATAAAACTTAAGGATACCAGCAACAGGGTTACAGTCATACAGTCATAAGTGGGAGGAGATGGGTGATAGGAACGATGAGAAGATTAATACAGTAGTAATGCAGACTTAGTGAGTAGTTTGACAGTGTTGAGGAAATGAATAAAAGGATATGAAAGTGATGATAACAGGAAAGGAACTAGCCCAACTTCAGGGGGAAGAATGTTCCTTAAGGCGTGCCATGGTAAAGAAGGCCTACTTCAGACATCCTGGTCCCCTGCCACAGAGGACTTCAAAGATTAAACCCAGTCCCTGAAATTTGGACTGAGAAACAGTGGCAGCCTTCTTCTAGAAGCACACATAACAGTCCACGCTGCTTATTCTGCACAAGTTGAAACTTCTGGATATTCTTTAAGGAAAACCCCATTTACATCCCATTACAATAATCTGGGGATGACTAGGGCATGAGTGACTGTGAATAGAGCTTCTTGATTCAGGAAAGGGTGCTATTGGTGCACAAGATGAAGCTGTGCAAAGCCTCCTAGCCATGACTGCCACCTTTTCTTCAAGCAGGAGAGTTTAGGAGGATACCCAGATTGTGCACTGCTTCTGTGTGTCTTAGGTGTTTTAGGTTTGTGCCACCACATCTAGCATAAAAAATGGCACAGACCTAAAACCTGTGGAGCCTTGGATAGTACAGTGGTCTAAAGCACCCTGTTATTAACACAGCTGCCTGCAATTATTGCAGGTTCGAATCTCACCAAGGCTCAAGGTTGACTCAGCCTTCCATCCTTTCTAAGGTAGGTAAATTGAGGACTCAGTTTGTGGGGGCAATAAGCTGACTTTGTATAAATATACAAAAAGTATGAAGGCTATTGCTTAACGCATTGTAAGCCGCCCTGAGTCTCCGGAGAAGGGCGGCATATAAATCAAATTAAAAAAAAAAAAACCTGTATGCCTGAAAACTCAAAGTCACTCAGTCTTGCCAGGGTTCATCTGAAGCCTCTTTTAAAGTAATTTCCATAGTAGTCAAATTGCCAAGAATTAAAATTAACATTAAATATTATATGATCAGGATCTTAATTTGGAATTACAAGAGTTACTGATTTTTTTTCATAGCATTGACCAAAATTTATATTTCAAGAAATTATGAAAAGAATCCTGGCTCTTAAAAAAAAAAAAAGGAAGAAACAAACTTGTTCAGGACATTTTTTTAAAAACTGTTGCGATTCTGTTCCTTTTCAGTATATTTTCAGACCCAAAATAGAATCTACAATCTTAACAGGATTTTCTAATTGGCAATACTACATTTACCATAATAAATAATAAATGGCTTTCATCTATTTCTAATGTGTTCTGATCAAAGTTCACCTGAATTAGGCGGTTCACGGCAATATCAGTTTGAGTAGAATATGAATGAGGTACATAATAAATATTTATTACCAGCTACATCTTGATTTCCTTGTAATGTCCTTCCCAAATGTGTATAAATTAATGACTTGCTTTTATTAAAATACAGGAGCAGGCAGAAACCTGACAGTCCTCCTTCTACCTGAAAATCCTGAAGGAATTTCATTTGCCCTGAAGCAGGAGTGGGAGTTTTTCCTCAGGTGCAGCCCAACAAATCTCATATAAATCTCCACATCTGGGAAAATAATACATCCGAAAGAAAAAAAAATGTGTGTGTTTGTGTGCATATGTGTAAATTGCTTCAGCATTTACTTTGTTGTTGTTGTAGATGCTTACGTGACAATTTTGCGTGATTCCTGAAATCTAATTTGCCTCATTTCAACATATTTTTAACAAACTCTGTTGACTAGTCTATCATAATCCTTTCTGTCAGAAAATCTGGAACAGAGATTATTTCTAGTTTGTAAAAAAAAAAAGATGCTATTTAAGTTACCAAATGTTAACTAGTTTGTGTGAAGCCCCAATTAAATTGCAAATATTTGTGCATCTTGACTGCAGTATTTTTTGATTATGCTAAATGTTGTATTTTTCAGATCCCCAAGTTATACTTTGTAATTAATGATTAAGGGACATACTTTTTAAATTACTTATAAAAACTATAAATTGGACTTTGAAAAATATGACACAAATGATGTATTTTGGTTTCATAATCAAAATGTCCTACGTGACTTCCCCAACAAAAACTGTTTGTTTTCATTCTGCATCAAGTGTGATATTTTTGTTGTCTTCCATAGCAAAGGATTGCCCTCTGGTGGATGTTATAAGCATTTCATAAAAAGTGTTTGATACGGATTTTAGTCTATATTGACCCATAGAAGAAACGTAGCTTGAGTATTGAGATTTTTCATATATTGTTTTGTTTTTAGGGTATTAAAATATGTTAAATTCCCCTTCTCTGAGTGCATGGATCAGTTAACTTGACTATCTCCTTAAGTGCTTAAGTCAGAGATAGTCATATCACTAGGAAAATATCTGCTCATTGGTTTTCTTTCAGCCCCTGGAAAATTAACTTCCTGAAAAACAGGAAAATTCATAACAGAAGTTTCATAGATATTGCCAGTATTTCTTGTCATGAGGATCAATCAATGATAAATCTGTAGCGTTACTCTCAGATTGAAATTCACTCAGGGTTTCCTGAATGACAAATGAATGTAGCAAAGATCCATCTGCCTAGCCCTTTATTGAATTCATTTGAACTAACAAACCTGAAGCTTGGCTGAAACTAAATCATTTTTTTTCTTTAGCCTAAATTAGGGGCAATAGACTGCTGCTCAGTTTAAATCTGTACTACAAAGAAAAGCCAAGGCCTTCAACCAGAGAGTTAACTTCTAAAAAAAACCATTTTCTCTTGAGCCATTCATGATGACAAATCACTTCTTCAGATGCTGAGAAGGTTTGAATCTTCTTTTGCTACTTATAGCATGCCTGCAATCTAACTTAATGCTTAGTCTTGGACCTGCCATGATTATGGAGATTATTAAAGCCAATCTGAGTATAATCATTATTATGCTGACTCGCACATTGACTTCTAAAGTCCTCCCTTGGTTGATCATCATTTCTAAACTACCTGCTAGATTATCACATGTGATTTTTAATATTTATCCTGCTCTTTTAGAAGTAATTTCTCTTACTTCCAAAATAAGCACCATCCTTTTTCATGCTCAACCCTTCTCGTGCCTATGTATTTTTCTTTCTTTCTTTTTTTCTCTTTTTTCCCTATTTTAGTTGGATCCTAGCCAGGTAGTGAGACTGAAAGGACTGCAGCCAGCCTCCCACAATCCATCTTTAATCAGTTCCCTTATGAATTCAGTTTTGCATGCTTTGTATAGTGACTTTTCTTAGTGCAGGAAATTACAACATCTACATCTGCAACAGATAACTGTTACACATCTAGTACCTATACATGTTTAATAAAGGGGAGCTTCCCACTTGTTTCCACTGTTGAACTGCTTTTATTGCTAGGAAATCTTACCTAAAATAAGAAACTGACTTCCAGTAACTTAAAAATTCATTGTTTAGTGTATTACCTCTGCAGTGATAGAGAACAGAAATTGAGAACTTCTTTATTCACTCTTCATGAGACAGAACCATTCATATGAACTAGATCTAACCAAGAGAAAGGACTGGGGTGACATGGTAGCTGTCTTCCCGTATATGAGGGGCTGCCACAGAGACGTGGGAGGTTGACTTATTCTTCAAAACTGCAAGACTTCCCTCAGGGAAGCAAAAGTGGAAGCTCATTAAAGAGAGACTCAGTCTGGAATGAAGGAGAAATTTCATGACAGTAAGAACAATTAATCAATGGAACAGCTTGCTTGCCCAAGTTGTGGGAATTCCCTCATTGGATGTTTTCAAGAAAAGATTGGAAGCCATTTGTCCAGGATGCAATGTCGCCTCCCTTGGGCATGGAGTTGGAGTAGAAGACCTCTAATGTTATTTTGTAAGCTGCCCAGAGTTAGCCTGTGGTAAGATGGACAGCCAATAAATTTCAAAGATGATAGATAGGTAGATAGATAGATGGTAGATGATAGATAGATTAGATAGATAGATAGATAGATAGATAGATAGATAGATAGATAGAGTCCCTTCCAGCCCTTTGATTTTAATTTTGATCCTCTGTTCCTCTGTGTTTTTCCACTCTGAACCAGCTCCAGTTTCTCAGATTTTTAAATTAAGAGTGATGCCTAGAATTGAGTAGAGTTTCAGATGGATACTGAGCAATGCAGAACAGTTTTATTTCTTCTGATTTGAAACTATACTTCTGTTGACAATGTAAAATTGTGTTTGTATTTTTCATAAACCTATAATCCTGCTGTTTCAAGACCAATTTGTAGTCAACTACCCTGTTTCCCCAAAAATAAGACATCCCCTGATAATAAGCCCAATCGGGCTTTTGAGAGCATGCGCTAAAATAAGCCTCCACCTGAAAATAAGCCCTCCCTGAAAATATTTAAACGCAGAGCTGCAAATCAAGTAAGATGACAAAAGGAGCCCCATCTTGCTCTACACTCCCCAAAATAATAAGACCTCCCCCAAAATAAGGCCAAGCACTTATGTCGGGGTTCAAAAAAAATAAGACAGGGTCTTATTTTCAGGGAAACATGGTACCATTACATTCCCCAATACTTTATCAATCTAGTCAAGTTTATCATACCTTTACTTCTCCATTTGTTTTTTGTTAAATCATTTTTGTTAACCATTTTGAGCTTGTCCACATTATATTTGATTCTGTACTTTCAACCTGTTTCTCTAATCAATCAGGATTAGTTTCAGTGTGATTTCTATCTTCTAAGACTAGGTAGTAGCTATTCCATCCAATTTTGTATCATCTGAAATTTTGGTAATCATAACACTTCTTTATCCACATCAATATGAGTAAAATTCGGAACTAAATATAGCAGCATCTCACCAAAGATGAATGTCATGCAATAGTTGATGAAATGCTTTGCTAATCACTGATAAAGAATGGAATTCATAGAGAGGAGGTTCCTGGGGACAGAATGGTTACAATTCCACAAACAATTTTTGAATATATGTTTCTCTTTACTACCCACACCTTCAATTTGAAAATGTCTCTTTACTGTTTTCATTTCAGCTGGAACTGCCATAGAGGAAAAGATAAAACCATGGCTACATTCTTGAACTCCTTCATTTAAAAACATTTTATCTAATTTTCTTCTTAGTTTCTAAGAACTGATGGTCTTGGATATGTGGATTCAGCCACATGAATATGTCAGAATTTGGGGATGTGGTTTAGTCATCATCATTAATCTGATTTTTTATATTTTTCTATGTATGTTTAGTGTATAAAATCTCCCTAAAATATTATGTTGCCTTTAAAGAGTGTCAGTGTGTGATCTAAGTTTAGGCACAGGTCTGGAGCAGATATGAACAGAGGGCACTTTTGTATATAAAGTGAGGGATTAAGGAGTAACAAAATTTGATAAAGAACATCTAATTTTCCTCTTTAAATAGCAGTAATATTTTATAGTGATTCTCAAGCACTAAAATGCAGTGGCTGAAAGAGTGTGAGGATTATCAACTTAATTAATAATAATTTAGCAGAATTTCATCTAACTTCACTGCTTACTTGAAAGGCTGCTTACTTATTTTATTCACTGCTTACTTATTTTTTAAAAAATAGCTACTGAGATTTAGAATAACGTTAAGAAATGAAGTCTTAGCTAACAGACTCTTAGTTGCATATTTAGGGTTAATATTTATGATCTTTCAGAATTTCTTTTGCATGTGCATATTTGATGTCACAATGTAGGTTTACTGAAGCAAAGTAATGTTTGTAGCATAAGCAGCCATTAGTTCTTAGAACAGGGTTTTACATTACCTACAGTACAATGGCTTCTTATATGTTTTTATGTATTTACACAAATATGTACTGGGGGAAGGAATATAGCTTTCCAAGATGGATAGAATACAAGTGGCATGTTCTTACAGGTTATTTCACAAGTGGATATACACAAGTCTGAAATGAGATATCCTCAGATGTGTAATGCAACATGTTTTTTTGAACAGGTAGATTGATTTTATACCAAGGTGAACTGAAGAAGTAGATATGAGAGATCTGCCACAAAACACTTTTGCATCTCCAATTTTGTTGTTTTTGTTGATGCTGCAACTAAATCTAATTCTTATCATTTAGATTCCTATATTTTCAAAGAAAGGTGACTGTTGAAGAGTTTTGAAGCAATTATCAATATGTGCATTTTATGGTGATTAGGAAATTCAAACTCAGTAGCAATGTCATCCTATAATTTTTTCACATTGCACATATGATATATGATTGTGATCATTCATCATTAGCTAACTACTTCATAGAATAGAGACAGTAAATATGTTTAAGTGTTTCAGAGAAAATGCCATATTTTAATTTAAAATGACTGAGTCAGGAGTCATATTTTTGCTTGGAAATGTATCTAGTGAGGCTTACTTAAATACTATTGGCAAAGTAAAGTATATATTCAGCTAGAACAGGACAGGATGATTTGTAGTGCTAGCTCTTCAATTATTTTTTCCAGTGATGCTACATTATTAGTCAGTTACTCAGACTTTTATGTATAATTGCTAAATATAGAAATTCTAGCAGTTTATATCCATACCTGAATGAAGGCTCAAACTAAGGATCCATGAAGTACTACAAGTTAAAAAGTACACTCAACCTATAGCATCATAAGTAACTAAGACATTTACTGAGATATGTTTGAGCTATGTTATATGCAAATTAACAGTAATTGGAAGCTTCTGCAAGTAAACTCCTTTACACTAATTTTTTCAAAATGATAAAATAGATGCGATCCTTTCATGTGGAGGGCCTAGGGCAGTGATGGTGAACCTTTTCAGCACCAGGTGCACGCACACTTGTTGGGGCCACAACCCAGAAGAGGAGCTACCCAGGGTGCATGCACGCACCAGAAAATGAACTTCTGGTTTCAGCTACTGAATTTCTGGTTTCAGCCAGCTACTCTTCTGGGTTTCTGGCACACATGTGCATGCGACGATCAGCTGGCTGGCACACATGCTCGCATGGATGTGAGCTTTTGCAGGAAGCAATTAGTTCATTTGGCCGATTCAAGATTTGAAAATTCTGTTTGTGACTCTGTGCCAAGTTTGGCCTTGCCCTGCGTCTGGAAATCAGCTCTCTGGCAGCGTTCCATATGAGATATGTGGGTGTTGATAACCTTCCTCTGAAAGACTGTTTATCAAGCCTTGCAGAAAGTAATTTAAAGTTGGATAAATAAAAGAGGTTTTGCAGGACTAAGACTTTGCTTCATGCTTTCTAAGGAAGCTTGGGTCAGAACATTCCTTCTTAGGGCTGAGAGAAAGTGACTGGTCTACAGTCACCAACTAGCTTCATGCCTAAGACAAGAATAATTTTCATTACCTTGTTACATTTTTATTGATTCACAAAATGGTAGCCCATGAAAACAGTGTTCCACAGTTGCTGTTAGTTTAATATACCTTCAACATTCGTTTTCTGAAATACTAAACAGCATATTGTCTGATCACTTAAAGATCTTATGTTACCATGCTATAATTTCTAGGCTCAATAATTGGATGTTTACAATACCAACATTCATACAGTCAAGAATAGATGGATCACAGCCAATTGTGTGCAAAGCAGATGACCTTTCTCTTAAATGGCTTGCTGTCCCTGCTCCAAGCCATTATAGGCATTCCTATACAAGGTGGTTTTGTGTGTGTGTGTGTGTGTGCGCGCGTGCGCGCAGGAAGTGAGTAAACTTAATTATTTTGGGCTTTTAATTGTTGATTTAAATAAAACAATTGTCTTGATCTGCAAATCCAAAGTTGCTCTAAAATGTTTGTAATATGAAAATGTTTAAATAAGTACATAAATAATATTGGGCATATATTTGAGGAGGAGGAAGAAAAGGAGAATGATTAAGGAAACCAAATTATATTGGTCATTGCCTATTTTTCTTCCTTATTCCATGAAACTGAGAAATATATTTTAGCTGGGGTAATCTTTGCTTTAAAATTAAGAACATCTGATTCTTTCTGATAGCCATCTTGGTTGGACAACTACAGAGCGATTAGCAGAATATTCAACACTGTAATATAGGCTGGGAAAGAACTAAATCTCTATTTACAGTCAGTGGTGGGATTCAATTTTTTTAACAACCGGTTCTGTGGGTGTGGCTTAGTTGGGGTGTGGCTTGGTTGTCATGTGACTGGGTGGGCGTGGCTAGCTGGTCATGTGACCGGGTGGGCGTGGCTATGTGCATAGGGACTACTCAGAGGGCTGAAAAAAGTCATTTCTGACTGGTCCTCGTACTTTTGACCGGTCCTCGCACTTATGACCATCCTCACATTTATGCCCGTTGCGGAATTCTTAACAAATGTGTCAGTCATTTCATAGCTGCTTCTCTTCACCATGGTGACAAGATAAGGCAAAAACGTAAAATGTGAGGGCAGTCGTAAGTTCGAGGACTGGTCAAAAGTGTGAGGACAGTCAAAAATAACTTTTTCAGCCCTCTGAGTAGTCCATATGCATAAAAGGATACAGCAAGAGAGAGATGAAGGAAGGGAAGGGAAATTAGGGTAGGAGTGAGGGGAAGAGAGGGAGGAAGAGAGGAGGAGAAGGAGAAAGGAAGAGGAAGTAGGGAGGAGAAAAAGAGGGGGGGAGAGAAAGTAAAAAGGAAAGAAAAGAGAGAGGCGGTAGGTTGGAGGAGAAAGATTGCTGTACAATAAAAAAGATGAAAAGAAAGAAAGCCAAACCCAAACAAATATAAAAATATTAAGATAAAGAATGAATTGTTAAACTTTAAAGAATGAAAGAGAACAAATATGAATAAATAGCAATAATTAGAAACATACATACAAACATACAATGTATTTTCTTTGAACAGAGTATTTGGCCGGTTCACAAATTTAAACAGTGTTTAGTCATTTCAATTAAATTTACAATTTCTATATTTCCTTTTTGCCATATTTATTGCTCATCTATATTTTTAAAAAACCAATATTACCCTTCATCCTCATCTCTAATCTTAATCAAATTCAATTTTTCCCTTCTATTCTATATTATACTCCTTCCCATTGTCATCTATTTTTATATCAATCCTCACATTGGTTAATTATGTAATTATGTAATACAGTTGTTTAATACAAATTCAACATTTTAATATAAATCAATTAGTTATATAACTATCTTTTTTGTATATTAATCAATATGAACATGAATATTCCAATTATTTCCATACAATCCAATTTCTTACAAATCCATTAATTATATTTACCAATAATAATAAACCAAATAGTTTCCCCCATATATTCCTCCAAACCACAACTTAACCATTTCTGCTTTCAATACAATATACAATTAATAGTATCTCAATTATTACAATTCCCTCGTTAAATAGAGCTTTTTTTCTTTTGTGTTTTAAAATCTTGAACTCTCCTCTTTTGAACTAAATTTCCCATTGTTTGCACCTACCTTTTTTGGTGAGCAAAGAGAAAAAGAAATCTCTTTCCCTGCCTCATTTTGTCCCGTTGCAGCAAAGCCTGCTTTACTTTCAGTTTCCTTTTAGCTAGGGGGAAAAATCACTCTTTGCAGCTAGCAAAGAGCTTGCAAAACAAGAGCTTGCAAAACAGCCTGCACAAAACAGCTGAGAGCGAATCAGCTGAGAGTCGGGAGGCAGATCTAATCAAGCCTAAGCTAAAGCTGAAAGGAGTTGTTTTTTCCTGCTGTTTGCTTGCAAGGAGGTAACTGCTGCAAGGCACAGGCCAAAGGGTGGGGGCCACCCTCCTTGCCACTTAGCCCCCCCCCCCGTCGCCCCCTTTTGCCTCTAGCGCCTCCCTGCTGCCCCGCCCCACTAAAGCATCCCACCACCCCGGTACCGCCCCCTTTGGCAACCACTGGCTTAACTATTTAACCCCTTAACAACCGGTTCTACCAAAATAGAATCCCACCACTGGGTCTACCCATTTATTTTTGCAGGCACGGGTCTACTCATTTGTTTTCTTTTGACACTGATCAGCTGTAGGACGGCCCTTTGAAGCCCTGCGGCAGCTGCAAGTTCAATAAAATTACAAAAAAACACCGAACCGTTTGTTGCTGGCTTGCCCACCCCTCGCCCAGTGGTGCGGAGGGGCGGGGCAAGGGGCGGGGCAAGCCAGCAATTTAACAAACAGTTCGGCCGAACTGCCTAGAACCGGCAGAATCCCACCACTGCTTACAGTGAGAGATGAAACACACACATACACACACACACATACATGCCTGTGTGTGTATATAAATCTATAATTCACTTATATATGTGTGTGTATGTATGTATATGTATATATATGTGTGTGTGCATGTATATTCTAGTAGCATTGATATAGAATGAGAGAAAAAAGATTTAATGAAACAAAATTATGATACTGCACTTTTATGGGCAAAACACTTCAGTTGTAATGTTAATGATTTTCAAGTATATAATGAAACATTATGCCCTAGAGAGCTTACTGGCAGATGAGGAAAGTAGCCAATTATTTGCTTTATATGTATAATGCGTACTGTGAATCAGAACAAATTGAATCATTCATCAAGCTGACAACTTGTGATTTGAATATTTTGCAGGTGTTTTTTCTACAACTTTCTATTGTTTATAAGAATGCTAAGAATTCAGTATGAGGCATTTAAACAAATTATTGATTCTGAATAATATTTTGGAAAAATGCTTTGGCCCAGCAATAAATTTCTTTGGAAAATTTACTTCAGGTCTTTGTGGTGGTGGTTGTTAGCAAGTGTGTGGGAGTGAACAGTCAGAGCAAACAAAAGTTTGACTGTGGAGTTTAACAGGAAGAAGAGACAAGAAATATCAGTGACAGTGACTAGAGGTATGTTCTGAGGGGCTCAGTACTCAGCTAGAAGAAGTGATAGGTCATTTCTTTAATAATTGACAATTGTCCATTGTGGATGACTGATTGATAGCTTCCCGCTGAGTAAGCATGTGAGGAATATAAGGTATCCAGTTTTCAGGGCAAGAGTTCATTGACCATGTGAAGATGGACATTTATTTATTTATTTATTATTTTATTGCAATTTGTATGCCGCCCTTCTCCCAAAGGACTCAGGACATCCAACAGGGTTTTGCGAGTTTGGAAGAGCAGATCCTGACACTTTTTTATATAATTGAAGAATCTGGAAAAAGATTCTGAGTGGCATAAAAAGAGCCTGAGTGGCGTAGAAGGCTAATGTCTCCTACTAAGGCAGCATTTAACATCCAGCTGCCTGCAATTACTGCGAGTTCAATTCTCACCAGGCTCAAGGTTGACTCAGCCTTCTATCCTTTCTAAGGTGGGTAAAATGAGGACCTGGTTTGTGGAGGCAATAAGCTGACTTTGTATAAAATATACAAGAGTATGAAGGTTATTGCTTAATGCATTGTAAGCCGCTCTGAGTCTCCCTGGAGAAGGGCGGCATATAAATAATTTTTTTAAAAAAATAGAAGAAAAACAGGAAAATCCTTTTAGTGCAAATGCCTTGAAAAACAGAAAGTATAAATGATGGACAGAAATCTATAATCATTGCCTTTGATGCTTATGGCATATTCACATTCTTGCCTGAAAACCATGTGACATATATTCATGGGAAGCACAGCTTGGCATATACCGTATTTTTCAGACTATAAGATGCACCTAAATTTAGAAGAGGAAAACAACAAAAAAAAGTTTTTGGCCTATCTTTTTTCAGGCCTTTTCCAGTTTTTTTCGGCCCATTTGGGAGGCTTTTTTTGGCCCATTTCCAAGGCTTTTTGGCCCATTTTTGGCGCTTTTTCGGCCCATTTTTGAGGCTTTTTCGGCCCATTTTTTTTAAAGGGGGGGTAAAAAAGTCTAAAAATGGGCTGAAAAAGCCCCCAAAACAGGCCAAAAAAAGCTGAAAAAACAGGCCAAAAAGCCTCGAAAATGGGCCAAAAAAGGCCTGAAAAAGGCTGGAAAAAGGCCCGAAAACAGGGCGTGCGGAGGTCAAAAAAATGGCCTCCATTTTTTGGGGTGGGGCTTCTGCAAAATTTGGTCTATAAGACGCACAGACATTTTTGCCCCCTTTTGGGAGACAAAAAAAGTGCATCTTATAGTCCAAAAAATACAGTACATACAGCAGACGGGCTGTATAAGAGAGGATAAAATCTGTCAACTCAAAAAAGGTGACGCTACAACAAGCACTGACAGAAGAATCAACCTTTCATAATATATGAACAGTGATTGACAGAGGATGTAAAGAGCAGTATAAAGAACTTTTTCATATATGCCCAGGGTAAAAGGTCAGTGAAGATGACAAAAATGTTAACAAACAACAGAAAAACAATTCAAAAAACTTTATTCTCCTCACTCTTGTCTAAGAAGTAATTATGTGATCCCTAAGTAATTCTGAAGATAAGGCAGAATTGAAGCTTGAAATGATTAAATAACATATTACTTGAATAAGGATGAAAAAAAGTGCATTCTTTGGCACTAAAGCAACTTCCTAGTAGTCTGGCCAATCCTTTATTTGGTTAATTCAAAAAAGTCCCTTTTGGGGCAACCATGACCTGGATGACTGGGAACCTCCATAGACATCCTGTAGAACTTAAGAAATACTTTGTGACTATAAGAAAGTAAATGTCCCTATCTTGAAAAAGGGGTGGGGGAGAGGACTTGAAATTACAGGTTGTTCTTGACTTTCAGCCATTCATTTAGTGACCATCAGAAATTACAACTGAAAAAGTGACTTGCAACTTATAACCTTTGCAGCATAGTTTAATGAAAAGAAGAACGGGTGACATGATAGCAGTGTTCCAATATCTCAGGGGTTGCCACAAAGAAGAAGGAGTCAAGCTATTCTCCAAAGCACCTGAGGGTAGGACAAGAAGCAATGGATAGAAACTAATTAAGGAGAGAAGCAACCTAGAACTAAGGAGAAATTTCCTGATAGTTAGAACAATTAACCAGTGGAACAACTGGTTGCCTCCAAGAAGTTGCCTCCACAAGTTGTGGATTCTCCAACACTGGAAGTTTTTAAGAAGAGATTGGACAACCATTTGTCTGAAATGGTATAGGATTTCCTGCCTGAGCAGGGGGTTGGAGACCTCCAAGGTCCCTCCCAACTCTGTTATTCTATTCTATTGTTATGGTTACATGATGAAAATTCAGGCAGCAACAATAGGCATGTATTTACAATGGTTGTAGCATCTCTGGGTCATGTCATCACCAACTGTGACCTTCCTAGCCAGCTTCTGACAAGCAAAGTCAATGGGGGAACCTGGATTCACTTAACAGCCCGATGATTCACTCAACAGCTGCAGTGGTTTGCTTAACATTGGCAATGGGGAAATCATAAAATCAAGTGCAATTTACTTAACAACTGCCTTCCTTAGCAAGGGAAATTCTTGTCAAATTGTAGTCATAACTCAGGGACTACCTGTACAGCATGATCGGCCTGAGATTGATACAGAGAAAGATTCTAGAGCAGATCATAAAGACGGTGATTTGTAAATATCTTGAAAATAATGAGATAGCTAATAGGACAGCATGCATATCTCAATTTTGTGGGGATAGGCTTATCCATGGGTGGTGCATTTTTCATGGTGTTTTGGTTATAATTTAAAGGTTTTCTTATATGTTGATGGGCTTATACATGAGTGTATATAGTCCTTGAATTAATAATGGTATTTATGAAAAAGTGTGGAATGCTACCTGTTCACATGTAGTAAGTCTGACTTTTTTAATAAAGTGTGATATGAATATTAAAAAAAAAGATGCAATCTTAAACTACATCCAACAAAAACATTATTTCCAGATCATGAAAAGTAATAACTGGGCAGTGAAATGGACAGTATATAAATTTAATAAATAAAGAGCTGTTATTCTGTACTGTTTAAGGAGTCAGAAAAATTGGAACAGGTTAAGAGAACAGTAACAAAGTTTATGAAGGATACCGAATCTAATTTCTTTGAAAGCAGATTTGAAGGAATTGGAAATATTTAGTTTTGAAAAAAGATCACAGGGCACTGGACAAGATTTAAATCTGTTCTGTAGTGTTGCATAATGCATTGCATAAATATTGGATTTAAGGGGTTGTAGCTGAATCTTAGAAAAAATCTTTGTATGCATAAGGGTAGGTTTATAGAATTCATCTGATGACAGAATCACAAATTCTAAAGCAACAGACCGAATTATAAAGCTTGAAATAGTCAGGAACATTCAAAAGCATGCCTCTTGAAATAGACAACTTTATTTCATACTGGGAGCAGAACTTAAAACATGTGTTTTGTTTCACTAAGAATGCCAGAGTGACTGTGAGTTCACAATATTTTGCACATCCCAACAGGGACTAATAATATTCCTGCTGCTATTGGTTTAGATGGGATTGTTTGATGTATGTAGTGCAGTGCTAAGAGGTGATGTAGCATTTAAGTTCATAGCCAGACAGAAGGCTGCTTTTACCTGCATATCTGTCAGATATGCTTATTGCTCTTTTCCTTCCCCTATAAAAATGTCTTTATTAGAGTTTGTATGCTTCTCTTTGGATACTTCACCAAACAACTGTTTTTAATACTGCTGAGATGTCTTTGTGGGACTGATGATTTAGTGAGTTTGTAAAGCTTTGTGTGCACTTGTATTTTTTGATATTGAGTTTCAATGGGTATTTTAAAATACATTCCATATTAAATTGGGCTGATTTGTTAATATTTGTGTACATGCATTTATTGTTGCAATGTTAATATTATTAATGTTCAAAAGCACCACCAGCTATTTATTGTTTCATCAGCAGCTATCTTATTGGGTCATCAAAAGGGTAATCAAAAATATTGATAATACAGTTCCTTTTGCTGGGCTTGTACCTTGCAGGCAAACTATCCCCCCTCAAAAAAAACAAAAACCCAGGAAAGGAAAACCAAATCTACTGGGGTTTTTTTGCCTATGTGAGGTTAGTACCAATAAAAAATTTGACCAAGGAGATGATTTGTTAAAAGTAAAATCATTAAGATAATTCTATTCTATTTCATAAATGTCAGCTGTTAGTGACTGTTATCCAGACATCTGATAAATATTCTAGCTCACTTGGATCCATTGAGTTAGATTCTGACTGGACAGGACCTGTCAAGTTGACTGAGGTTCAACTTGCCCTATGTGAACCCCTGACTCTTAATGAAATGGATGGATTCTTAGATCCTAAGAAACTAGCAAACATCTACTTGTTTGTTAGTTTCATGCTCCTTTTAGCTGGTTAAGCTACTGAGGTCCAAGTAATGGTAAATTCATCTTCAGTGAGGGAGTCTCCTACCAGCTTAAGGATGGTGGTATGTCCTTCCTCAAAAAGACATTAGTGAACACAACAACATTGGATAATGTCCAGTCTCCAAATTTTCCTTTTGGGGGGGAAGGAAAGTAATTGAAAAGGTGTTTGCATGGAAGCAGTATTGATTATACTTGGTATAACTTGGACTGGAAGTGGAAGAGCCATTTATCTTGGTTCTTCTTGATTTCTGAACACTTTTTCATATAATTGGTCATTACATCCTTCTAGACAGGCTACAAAGATTGGGAATGGGGAACCCAGTGCTGTAGGATTCTCTTTTTCTTATGGTCAGTTATAAGTCAGCTGGAAGGAATAGAAACCAAGAACTCTGCTTGATATTATCTTGCAGGTTGGCACTATATAAAGCCAGCTGTAAACCTCATCGCTGGCCAACCAAGTGATATGGGTTCCGTCAAAGTTCTGTCACACTGGGAAGGAACAAAGTTCTTTTCCACCTTAGCAAACAGCACTTGTATGATCCCAATCCAGCTGTCTCTTATGAAGTCTTGAAAACTTGGCTTTTCACACAGGCATTGGGCCAAGACTTTGTGTGAAACTTCCATTTGAGTTGACATTGTTTAACTGTAATGGCTTCCATTCCCAGTAAGGTTTTACTATTGTTTTATTTGTTTTAAACTTTTATAAGACATCTAAAGTTGTTGGAGAATGAAAAGCCATAGAACCAGAAATTGTAAATACCGTATATACTCGAGTATAAGACGACCTGAATATAAACCGAGGCCCCCAATTTTACCACAAAAACTGGGAAAACTTATTGACTCGAGTATAAGCCGGGGGTGGGAAATGCAGCGGCTACTGGTAAATTTCAAAATAAAAAAAGACTGGTCAAAAGTACGAGGACCTGTCAAAAATCACTTTTTTCAGCCCTCTGGGTAGTCCTTTTGTGCATATGGACTACTCAGAGGGCTGAAAAAGTATTTTTGACTGGTCCTCGCACTTGTGACCAGTCCTCGAACTTACGACTGGAGAAGGAAGGACAGGAGGGGGGTGCTGGGGGGGGCGCTGTCTGACCAGGTCAAGTGCAGGACCAGGTATTAAAGGAGGAACCATCTGTGTTTGGAAGAGGATTGTGAGGGGGGGAACAAATCCCACCCCACCCGCCTTTCCTTTTACCTTTCTTTAATGCGTCCCGCTTCCCTCCCCAAACCTTGGAAGGCAGTGTCCTCCGCGCTGCCTCTGAGTTAGCAGCTTCCTTCCTTCCCGAAGCCCTGCCAGGCTTGCCTGCCTTCCACGCTGCCTTCCTGGTGTCCCCATAGCCAGCTTGCCGCCCACCCCCACCCCGCTTCCCTTTTACCTTTCCTTAACGTGCCCTCCTCTCCCCAAACCTTGGGAGGCGGACTCCTCTGCCCCACAAAGCCTTGAGGTGGCTGCAGGAGGGGGAAAAGAAAAGCTTCAGCTCTCGAAGGCTTTGAGTGAGTGCATGTGTGTGTGTGTGTGTGTGTGTGTGTGTGTTTGGCGGCGCTGAAGTGAGCCACGTGATCGGCCCCTTGCCTTCCCCTGCTGCCTCCATCTCTGCCTCTCCCTTCTCTCTGCCAACTGCTTTGCTGAGCGTTTCTCCACATTTCCAGTGAGGGCGGCTGACTTGGGATGACTTGGGATGAAATACGGAGAAACGCTCGGCAAAGCAACTGCCTTTTCCCCTCCGACTTCTCCTCTTTTGTCCGACTTTTCCCCTCCGACTTCTTCCCAGCCGACGTGGTTACCCAGCAGGCTTCCTTCACGTGACTCACTTCAGCGCCACCAAACACACACACACACACGCACTTACTCAAAGCCTTCGAGAGCCGAGGCTTTTCTTTTCCCCCTCCTGTAGCCAAACACACGCACACCTTCAAAGCCTTCAAGAGGCTTCAGAAGCCAAGGGCTTTTTTTTCTTTTCCCCCTCCTGCAGCCACCTCGAGGGCTTTGTGGTGTGGAGGATGCTGCCTCCCAAGGTTTGGGGAGGGAAGCGGGGCACGGTAAGGAAAGGTAAAAGGGAAGCAGGGTGGGGGTGGGCGGCAAGCTGGCCATGGGGATGCCGGGAAGGCAGCGTGGAAGGCAGGCAAGCATGGCAGGGCTTCAGGGAAGGAAGGAAGCTCCTAGCTCTTCCCCACAGCCGGGTGGCCCTGCCAGGCTTGCCTGCCTTCCCGGCGGTCCCCGTGGTCAGGCCCGCTTGCCTGCCTTCGCAAGCTGGTCTCGGGGATGCTGGGAAGGCCGTGTGGAAGGCAGGGAAGCATGGCAGGGCTATGGGCTGCAGGGAAGGGAGTAGGGGAGGTAGGCTGGGATGGGGGGGAGGGAGGGCAGGGGCAGCTAGGTAGGCCACGACTTGCAGGCTTACCTGGCAGGCACAGGACTTCAGGCAGGCAAGCTGCAAGCGAGGACCCACACAGTACAAGTGAGGAGTGACTGGATGGATGGGGGCAGGGTGAGTGAGCATCCCTGCAACCCCAGGAGCCAAAACGGTTGCAGGGAAAAAGGCATTTTTTTTCGTGACTCGAATATAAGCCGAAGAGGCTTTTTTCAGCCTGAAAAACGTGCTGAAACACTCGGCTTATATTCGAGTATATACAGTAAGTAAAAATAAAGGATATCTGCTAATTGAAAGGAATCTTGACTGGTGTAACTTATCTTTTTGTCTTCCAATTCAATGTGCTGATTTTCACCTTTAAAGTTAATTTGTTGGACTATCTCTGTCTGAGGGTATTTGCCTATCCAACCATATTGGGCAAAATATGTGTGCTCCAAGTCCCTTCCTTTAGATGTTGCAATCTTGTAGGACCTAGAAAGTTTGCCTTTTCTGCCATAGTCCCTGCCCAGTCCTATCGTACATCCTTCCCCTTGAGATCTGGTGAGCCCTTCTCTTTTTCATCTTCTGGAAAGTAATTTTGGCCTAGCTTTTCTCCAGGGATGGGATAGGGTGAGATTGTATGTGGAGGTAAATGTGGTGGGCTGCATTGGGTCTGTGGTGCCAGATTGCTCTCTATTTGGCTTTATTGCTTACCATATTTTTCCTTCCTAAAAGAGGCTGAAAATTTGGGTGCGTCTTATATTCTGAATGTAGCTTTTTTGAAGCTTTTTTCCAGCCCTAACAAGGCGCTAGCGAGTGAAGCGATCTCCGCTTCCCTGCTTTGCCTGCTCCCTCCGACACTCAGCTGTGAAGGTTTTTTTTCAGCCCTAAGGAGGCGCTAGCGAGTGAAGCGATCTCTGTGGTTTGCCTGCTTTTCTCAGTGCTTCTCTCTCCAAAGATCAGTTGTGCTTTAGAAGCTGTTTTTTATCTCCAAGCAGGGGATAAAGCCCAGCAAACTAATGTGCTGAAGCTGACCAGACTAAAGAAGCTAGCCAGATGAATACCTGGTAGGCAGATCCTCCCCCTAATTATCCTCCCCAAAAACTAAGCTGTGTCTTATACTCCGGTGCGTCTTATACTCCGAAAAATACTGTACATTTATTGTTTTACTGACTGTGAACCACCCAGAGTTTGGTTATAAGATGACTGGCCAAATAAATATTTTAAATTGCAAAAGTATATTTTAAATTATCCGCTGCAGTCAAGTTATTTGCCATTTGAATTCTAGGTAGCTTTCTGCCTGAATTATCCCCTCCTCTATTTTTTTGCTGAACTCAAAACAAAATATCTTTTCCATTTTGTAAATACCTCTAGCAGCAACCTTTATCATAAAAGTTTCTTCTGTAAGAATGTGGTAAAGATCCTCCAGTTTTCCTGTGTCTCTTTGCCTCACCATCAAAAGCAAGCAAGCAAGCAAGCAAGCAAGCAAGCAAGAAAAGCCTCATAAAGAGGATGAAATTATTCACACAAAAATGTTAAATGTAAAACATAATGCAAAATATTATTACTCTTGACGTATATAAAATGACTTTCTAGCAATCTTCATGCTGGCATTACAGAAGAGCAAGAATGTGCAAAATTATATTTTTGAGAGATGGATGAGAACATGCATTGATTACTAAATAGGCTTGGTAATATGATTCAAACTTTGACCACTTTCTGATAAACATGAATTTGGAAATGTTTAACCAGAGGCAAGACATATCTTCGTAAATTTACTCCATAACTAAAACAGTCAAATCTCTTTGAATTAAAGAGATTAATTTACAAATACATATAAAGAGTATTACAAGAGTGCTTACCTAATATCTTTCAAGTTCAGTTACATCAAGTGACTTTAATTGTGGTTATTAACACTTCTGAAAATAATTACAAATCAAATAAAATTTAAAATGTATCTTAAATTAACAAAAGTTGTTTACTAATTATTTATGTACTAGGTTAATAAGTTGCTCCAGTCAACAAGCAATTCTAAGCCATTCACATACCACCTTCATTTGTTAAATGAAAAATGAAAAAAAAATGTAACCATATAATAATATATTATTGCATAATGCGTAATAAAGCAACAATAACCATCCAACAGAAAGTAAGAGAAAAATTTATCACTGGGAAAAATCACTTAACCAAAAATCATCCTGCAGAAAATATCTAATCCTTTAAACCAGGGGTGAAATTCAGCAGGTTCTAACAGGTTCTGGAGAACCAGTAGTGGAAATTTTGAGTAGTTCAGAGAACCGGCAAATACAACCTCTAGCTGGGGTGGGAATGGAGATTTTGCAGTATCCTTCCCCTGCCACGCCCACCAAGGCATACCCACAGAACCAGTAACGAAAAAATTTGAATTTCACCCCTGCTTTAAGCCCCAAAGAGTTGCTAAAGCCAGACTTCATGGATTTATGGAATCCCAGAAATGTAGGAAACAATCCAATCTGCCTAGGTTCCACTAGATGACAATCCCTGATCAATGGTGTCTAGAGCAGGGGTCACCATCCCTTTGGACATCAGGGACCACTAAATTCATAATTTTAAATCCCGTGGACCACTAATATGAATTTTTTAAAAAGATAAATAGTATTTAGTGCAATATTTAAAAAATGTAAATAATTTTTCTGTGGACCATCAATTTTCTCACTGACCACCAATGGTCCATGGACCACCAGTTGGTGACCACTGGTCTAGAGCATGGCTCTCCTGCCTGACCTGCACTAAGACAGTACCTCTACAGTATCACCTGTCCAAAGAAGTCAAGGTATACAACTGAATTGGTTGAATTCCAAATCAATTGGAATATTGATAATACTTCATGTAAATGTTAAGCAGGAGTGGGGAGATTTAAACCCTGAGGCACCTACACAAAAGAGGTCATGGTTCAGACTAATATATAATAACAACATTAATACTAACTGGGATCAAATCCAGAGAAAGGAGGAAAAGTGCATAATGCTATGTCTCCAACTCCCAACCGATGAAGTTAGTGAAGAAGGTTACCATTGTTACTTGTATCAAAAGCTACTGAGAGAGCAATGGTGGATGCACTACCTCTTGAATATTAAGTAGGATTGAGCATAGGCTTCACTCAGGTCTTGCTAGGAAAGAAGGCTTCCTGGATCTGGGGTCAGACTGAATCTGCTGCTTTTGCAGCTGTGAAGCAACTTTTGTTGTTAGACAGCATGTTCGTCCATTACAGCGAGACCCTAACCCTGGTGCTGACTTGTAATGCCTTCCCATTTGGGGTCGGAGCTGTCCTCAGCCACCAGATGCCCAATGGCAGCGAAGCACCTATTGCTTATTACTCTAGGACATTGTCCGCTGCTGAGCACAACTACAGCCAGCTGGACAGGGAAGCGCTGACTGCAGTCGCCGGAGTTCAGTTTCATGACTATCTTTACGGGTGAGACTTTGTGCTTGTCACTGACCATAAGTAACTACTGGGCTTATTGGCTGGAGATTGCCCTACACCCTCAATTTTGTCCCCTAGGATGACCCGATGCACTATTTTTCTGGCAGCATACCGTTACCAGGTGGTCCACCGGCCTGGAAAGTCCTTGGGCCATGTGAACGCTCTCAGCCACTGCCTGCTACCCAATCTGGTGGAAGACCCTGCTCCAGTTCTCCTTGTCAAGGACATTGCAACCGGACCTATTACCATGGCTGAGATTGCAAGGCACTTGGTGAAAGATAATGACTTGATGCAACTTATGAATTTTCTATGGCGGGGTTGGCCGGGAGGCCCCTTGAAGGGAACTGTGCAACCTTATTATGTGTGGCGAAATGAATTGTCTGTATTGAAGGGGTGTCTATTGTGGGGGGAGAGAGTTGTTATATCTCCCCAGATTAAGGCGTGAGGTGCTAGAAGTCTTACATGTGGGGCATCCTGGAATAGTTAGGATGAAAGCACTGGCAAGGAGTTATGTCTGGTGGCCTAATATGGACCGTGAGATAGCGGAATGGGTGCACACTGTGTCAGGAATCTAGACCAGCACCCCCCTCTGACCTGGCTAAAGAATGGGAAACCCCTAAGGCACCATGGTCCCAGGTGCATATCTATTTTGCGGGACTGGTAAAAGGCCAAACATTTCTAACCATAGTCGATGCATACTCCAAGTGGTTGGAGATATTTCTAATGTATACAAACACAGCTGAGGCGAGTCCTCCTGAGGCTATTCGCTATGCATGGCCTCCCCGATGTATTGGTCTTGGATAATGGGCCTCAATTTACAGCAAACCCATTTGAACTCTTACTGGCCAAGTAGGGAATCCGGCATGACCTTGTCACCTCCTTTCACCCTGCCAGTAATGGGCAGGCTGAACGGATGGTGAGATCAGCTAAGGAAGCCTTAGCCCGCATGGGCCCTGGGATTGGCAAGCTCAGATCGATAAATTCCTATTAGTGCAACATATCACCCCCAACCCCATGACGAATAGAAGCCCTGCGGAACTCCTTATGGGCAAGAGAATCCATTCCCAATTAGCCCATTTACACCCAAATTACATTGCTGAAACACCTCCCGATTCAACAGGGAAAATCATTTGACATCGGGGCCAAATTATATGCCCACAACTATGCCGGTGGTGCCCTTTGGATTCCAGCCACAGTGGTAGAAGTTTCAGGTCCTTGCTCATATAAAGTAGAGCTGGAGGACGGGAAAGTGTGGCAATGGCATTTGGACCAAATCCAAGGCTGTCTTGAAAACTCACCACTAAGACAACCAGAGCTAGCTCAAACCGACAAGACGCTGATTCCTACAGACTCTAGCCAACAAAATAAACAAATATCTAACTATTACTCAAACCCATTGTACAGCAGGAACACCCCCCCCCAAGGAACCAAGACTCCAGTGCAGACCCCTGGAAGGGCTGGGCCTAAAGACTCCAACCATGCCCCGCAATGAGATCCAGACGATTCCATTGGCAAGTCCTGAACCAGCAACAGGTCCAATTGCTCAGGCCGACACCCAGGCACTAACTGAGCTGCGCAGGTCAACTAGTACTTGGCAACATCCCGCCTATCTACATGATTACATTTTGTAAATAGTTGAATGATTGGACATTGTTTCATCCAGGAAGGGAGAGGTGTTGAATATTAAATAGGAGTGAGCATAGGCTTCACTCAGGTCCACCAATCCAGCAAGAAAATACTCAAACCCCATTGGCTGACCCATCTAACAGCTCCCTAAATGGGAGAACAGTCAGATGAGCCAGTTGCTGGGTTGCACCGATCTACTAATAAAGAGCTGTTGTTACTGTTGAGAGCTGTGTCCTGTCTCTTCCATCGCCTGATCTAACAACCTCCACAGCATTCAAAGTGCCATCCAGAAGTCAGTCATATGCATTATCATTTCCATCCCATCTGGATCTCAGCTGAAGGAGTGCAGATAATCTACCTCATCCAGGACCCTCGGAAGCTGCAAGGCTACCAGTATGGAAAGTTAAGATAGGAGAAAAGTTGCCCAAAACAGTCAGGACTAGGGATGGCTTCTTGAGGAGGTGAGATACACCACCACTCCCAAGGATGCATTTAGAATAGCCCAGATTCAACCATATATTATCTTCCAAGCAGTTTTGGCTAGCTAGGAAAGATAAGAAACTAACACTGAGTGGCTGAACTTTATAACCCTGAGAACCCTGTTGATGTTCTTGGAACTAACAGGATCAAACTCAGCCACATAACATAGGCCAGGATGCACTTTATTCAACTCTTTAACAAATTTTAATGCTAGAGAGTTGCCCATCCTTTCCTATTTGGACTGAATATTCTTGGCTCTCTATTTTGTTGATGCAAAGTAAAACAATAGGCAATGGAGAAAAGAGTTAGTCAGAGAAATCAGGCTTTTAAAATGTAGAAGATTCTGAATGTTTGGTTATTTGGATAAAATGGAGATTGAGGTTCAAATCCACCTTTAAGTTATGAAATCTCATTGGCTGATTTAGCTTAATTCATCCTTTCCTCCTCCTTGTGGAAAAAATGGAGGATAGAGTACCACATGCATTGTGTTTAGCTTCTGGAATTAAATAAAATAGACATGTAATCAACAAATGCTTCAAATATATGAGGGACTGCTTTTTTGCCATTAATAGACCTTTACTGTATGAAAATTGGCGTATATTACATGTCTTTTTATCTCTGTTTCAATCAAGAATTGCCTTCCTGTATGATTATGCAATAGAAAGATTTGGTCCAATGAGCAAATGACATGAGGAATAAAGAGGTACAGGGCATTCACAAAGCATGAAGGGAAAATCTATTTTCAGTAGATCTGAATAATTTCTGAGACGTTATGAAAAGGCTGCTATGTTGACAGATGAATATAACCTTAAAATGGCAGAAGACTAATAATGTGGGAGGGAGGGTAGAGAGGAAAATCCGAATAACAGTATATACTTTAAACAAAATAGGAAGACAAGACTATACAAAGCCTAGAAAAAGCATAAGTAGTAAGAGATTGTAATTTAATTGAACATCTTCATAGCAATTCTTCCAAAAATATTTTAACAGGAAACTATTTTAACTGTCTTAATTTATTCTTTCAATTCTCACAGTACAATTAGTTTTACAAAAGAGCTTGCCACTGCTACAATATTATTTTTTTAAATAGGTTCCTAAGTGAGTTTTACACTATATCACTTAATGAAATTAAATTTTCTTAACAACTGAGTTAGATAATAATGATAATGCAGTACTATATTTTAAGGCCATGCCCATACCTCGGCATGGGCAGCAGGAATAACAAGACATTCTGTATAGTGAGAGATTAAAAGTTTTAGTTTCTTACTAGAATAGTCCAAGAATGTAGACCAGTTTTTCACTTTGGAGTGTAAAACCTCATAATCATTTTCTTTAAATTTCTGTCTGTTTATGCCAAATGCAAACCTTTATGTAAAAAGAAGTCTAAAGGGCATTATATAAGTTGCAATTGTATATATTGAATTAAAAGTAAAGTTAAAACTGCACACAAAATCACAAAAAGACAGCCCATTGTTAAAAAATGCGTTCTGTCATCTAGAGGACCCTATGTATACAGTTAAATATGCCAACTAATACCATTACAGATAGCTTACTATTGGCATAGCACTATTATAATTATTGTATCAACATAATTATCAAAACAAAGGATGCATACAACAAAATTAATACTATAATACAACTGTAATAATAATGATAACAAAAAAAAAGAAAAAAAATGGGCTTAGGAAAGTAGCCAATAATGAAGTTACCCTTCATTAAATTCCTTCCCTAAATTCAAATGCTGACAAAACCACACACATTAGCAGTCCATGAGGTATACATTTCTCTTTCCTGTGTTGCACACTAATTATTTTAGCCCGCCCTTATAAACCTCAAATTTATAACTTTTCAGTGATTTCAATATTGAGGATAAAGCCAAGAAGATAAATATCCTGAACACATTGATTGATCCAGAGACATATTATCAATCTTACACCAAAACAATTCAATAAGAAATTATTTAGTTGAATTAAATGAAAAAGCCCTCCATAATAAATCAGATGTATTTTTAATTCAGTGAAAGTTCTAAACACAGATTCCAAACTTAGTAGAAGTCAGACATGATTCATTATTTTAACCTGGGATTGTCCTGTAAGGTAAACTTTTCATGAGTAAAAAGGTCAGATCTATATCTGTGATTTATATTTTCTATTCTGTCAGTGTGTAGACATAAATATGTACATACAAAGACATAAATATATTTA
This sequence comes from Ptyas mucosa, assembly GCA_012654045.1. NCBI lineage: Eukaryota > Metazoa > Chordata > Lepidosauria > Squamata > Colubridae > Ptyas > Ptyas mucosa. The sequence continues at coordinate 4,942,040 of WNWU01000041.1, forward strand.
TGCACCCATACTGGCCATAGAAATGTGTGTACATATGATGGGTTAAACATTGGAAAGTCTCTCAAAATATAACTCTTCATTGAAGGTAAGGTCACTTTAATCATACTCCAAATACTGAAAAGAATTCTAAATCTCGTATCTAGATTTTCAGTTCTTCTCACAAAGAGAATCAAGTTCAAATTGACTAAATGTCTCTATGGAGATTCTCAGTTATCCAGATCCAGAACTGAAGAAACTTTTTAGCTGAAAAGTGAAACGACTTCAAGGAAAACAAAGTCCCAGTTGTCTTTTGAAAAAAGTACCTTTGGGACATTCAAATTGACTAGTTCAAAGAATTCTTACCCCAAAATATACGTATCAGAACATAACCTAAAACTCCCATTCAAAATTGTTGCTATCAGCCTAATTTATTTCAATTTACATATTCCCAAATTAAGGAAATGAGATTTGGAATAGAAATTTCTGCTATCGTAGCAGAAATTTCAGCTATGTCATCTCCATATTCTGTACTATAAAAACCTACTATCATATTTTTAAAATTTCTAAAGAGGTACCAAAAGCAAATTTAAAACAAAGTGAAAAGATTGTATCCTTCAAAATAAATTAAACAAGAAATAGACAATGTAAAACAGGGGTGCCAAACTCGTGCCATCACGTTGTCGTCATGTGATGTATTGCGACTTTTTCCCCTTCGCTAAACTGGGAGGTGGACATAGCACGTGACGCATCCAGCCCGTGGGCCGCGAGTTTGACATCCCTGATGTAAAATAAGGTGATCACAGGCAGCAGATAAAAATGATGGCTAGAAATCTCGGACTTCCGGCAGAAGGCGTGGGTCGCAGCGGCACAAGAAAGACGAGCTCTGCTTTCTCGTGGCGATTTTCAGCGTACTGGAGCCCTAAAGAGAAGGGTGATCAGTCCGAGCAGGGACCATGAGAAGGACGGCAACTTCGGAGGTCTGCTGTGGGGAAGTGCGATCCCCCGGCGAGCAAGGAAGAGCCCTTAATCCGGACGTGGAAGAAAGAGGCCGAAGCGGCGGATCCGGAGACCCGACATCTGAGCACACAAGAAGAAGGAAGCCGAGGAAGTGAGCACGGGGAAAAGCGGCAGTGTGAGCAGTGATTAAGAGTTGAAAGTTGTCTATTTACATTACAATAAGGAACCGACAGAAGAGTTGAGATTTAAAGAGCCCTGAAGCGCAGCGGAAGGAAGAGACGGCACAACGAGGAGGAGAAGCGGCAAAAAAACCCTGACCTGCCAGTGTGACTCAGCGTAAGATCTGAAATATTAAAACTGTCTTGTGTGTGTGAAGAGAATTGAGTATAAGACTAGAGAATTAATTTGTCACTCTTAAATAACACGATAGCTGCGCTGAAGGAAGCCTTATTGGGGCAAAGTAAACTGAATAAAGAGAAACAGACAAGAAAAACGCACCTTGGGACTGTGGCAGCCTTCTTAGATCACTGAAAAATAAAAGTTCCTTTCCGCTAAGACTGTTTAATTGCACTAAGAAAATAAGGAGCAACTCTAGTAAACCACGACCAGACTTTGAATCTTGAAATTAGTGACTGGACTTGGAGAATACTACTATAGACTGGACTGGGTGATATCAAAATTAAATATTTGTGATATAGATAAGGAATAATAATACAGTATTTAAGAATTATATATTTTTTATAAATCTTCATCAGCTAACCTATAAATTTATATTTAATGTAATAGAATAATTAAAAAAATCAAGAACATGAATTTGTTAATGAGTTAAGTATTGATTAGATTTCATTGCTCTTTTGTTCTCCTTCTTTGTTATTTTTCCCTCAAATTATTTCATGATAAGTTATTTTCTATGGAATTAATTGTTTTATTTAAAACTTGGATGAATTATCAATATTTTAATAGTTGTTGATTAATTAACCATTAAGACTATTTGATTGATTAGGATTATACTGTGATTTAAAAATATAGAAGTAATATTTACCTAATTAATATTTAGATATTTATATATATATTTATATCCATAAGCTTTTATATATTATATATCCAGATCTTCAATTTTATGTTTGATGCATATTTACATTCTTGACATCTAAAAAAAAAGGGGGGGAGGGAAACTAAAAACTTTTAGAGTATATCAAAGACTACATAGAATAGACACAATAACAAATAAATTCTCTCATAATATATGGAATTAGAGTGAAATAGGTAGAAATACATGTGAAATAAACATAAGAATAGTGGATGCTGATCTGGAGAAGGATAGAGACCATTCTAGAAAAACAACAGAAACTCTTGCAAGAAATGACATCAACAATAACAACAACAGGGAAAACTGGAAAAAAAACAATCACAATATCAGGTGGATTGACGGCCTCCCCGATTGCTCAAAAATCCTTAGACACCATGTTCCCAGTAGAAAAACAAACCCCCACACTAACGATGCAGACCGTGCAGACCACCCTATCAGCTATACAGGAAACTATGTTAAAAATGCAGGAATGCATGGCAAAAAACTACGAACAGACCAGAAAGGATTTAGATGAGGTCAAGAATGCTGTTAAAGATGACATCCAGAAATTAGACGGAAAAGTAGACCTATTCCAAGACTTAATTTTAAAAAATGAGCAACGGATAACGGCGATAGAAGGGAAAACGGTACAAGTAGAGGAGAAAATAGAAATGATAGACGGAAAAATGAATTCCCTCAATAAAGAGTTGGAATATACTGTGGCACGGCTTGAGATGGAAAAAGCAGATCTATACTTAAGATTCCAGAATATTAAAGAAGAAAGAGAGGAAGACCTATTTGAAGTTATGGCAGAGATATTGGCAAATGCACTACAAGGGGATAAAGACGAAATGATTAAGGAATTTGAAGAGGTGTATCATGTCCATACTAATTATGCTAGACAACACAAACTCCCCCGAGAAGTCCACGTACGATTTGTAAGGAAAAGAGTGAGGGACGAAGTATACAAATTAATAAAAGATGAACGAATATATTATAAACAGAAAGAAGTAATTATATTGAAACAAGTACCGAGGTGTATCAGAGAGTGGAGAAGAGAATATGGATTCCTCACAACAATATTAAATAAAAAACGAATTTTGTTTAGATGGATTATTCCGGAAGGGATGATAGTAACGTGGCAGGGGAAAAAGATAAAGGTAGACACCATAGAGAAAGCCCGAAATCTTTATGAACAAGTGATGGAGACGGAAAAAACGAATGGCAGGAGAGAAGAATTGGAAGAGAGAAATAGATCCAGGCAAGCCACAGAACAAGAAGAAAGACCTTATGAGGGGAGAAACAACAGAAAAGAGATACAAGAAGGAAATGAAAAACTGGAAGACAAAGGAGTAACAACAAGAGCAATGAATGAAGCTAAGAAGAAGGACAAGAGGTAACAGGAAACACATATTGACATGGAAACGAATGTAAAAATCCTCTCACTAAACATTAACTGTCTTAACTCAACAATCAAAAGACACCAGATATTTAAGAAACTAATTAGATTAAAAAATATGTATACAGGAAACACACATTAGGAAGCAGGATGAAAAGTATTTGATATGCAAAAAATTAGGAAAGGAATATACATCATTGGCTGAGGAAAAGAAAAGGGGGGTAGCTGTGTACGTTAATGAGAAAGTAGAAAGCAAATTTATATATGCTGACTCAGATGGGAGAATGCTGTTAATAGAAATAAATATTAAAAACAAAAAAGTACTGTTGGTAGTTCTGTATGCACCGAATAATGGACAAACAGATTTTTTTCAAAAAGTTCACGAGAAAATAATTGAGCAAAATATTCATTCTATTTGCTTATTGGGAGACTTAAATGCAATAGTTGATTTGAAAAAAGATTACAAAAGCAATTATAATAATAGAAAAAAGAGAAATATATTACCCAAGACATTTTATACCCTAACAGAAGAATTAAATCTGATAGACATTTGGAGATTCCACAACCCGAAAGAGCAGAAATTTACTTACTACTCCAACCCACATAAGTCATGGTCAAGGATTGACATGATATGGATTTCGAAGATGTTAATACAAGAAGTGGCAGAGGTGGATATTGGAATAAATGAGTGAGCGGATCATAACCCGATAACTATAGAATGGAAAGGACAAACATGAAGAAGGGGTAGATGGATGATGAATCCACAGACAATAAAAGAGAAGGAGTATACTGATAGATTAGAAAAGGAATTGGAAGGGTTCTTTAAAGAGAACAATAAGGACCAAACATCCCTACAAAATCTTTGGGACACCACAAAAGCTTACATTAGGGGGGTAACCATTGCCTATAATAGCAAAAGAAAAAAAGATAAAGAAAGGGAATATAAGATTATACAAGATGAAATTAAGAAGTGGGAAGAAAAATTAAGTGCCCACCCAGGAGACGATAAGTCCAAAATTAATTGGCTGACAGCTAAACATAAACTGAATTTGCTAGAACAAGAAAAGACCATTAACTCCCTGAAATATATAAGACAAAATTATTTTGAACAAGCAAATAAGCCAGGAAGGTGGATGGCATACAAGTTAAGGAAGGAAAGAGAAAAAAGGATTATACACCAACTCCAGGACAAACAGGGTAAGTCACAAAAGGGTATGGAAGAAAAAAAAAAGATAGTAACCTATTATTATCAAGATTTGTACAAACAAGAGGAGGTTCCAAATGAGGAAATAAAACAGTATTTGGAGGAAGAAGGATTCCCAGAAATCTCAGAAGAGGATAGAGAGGCCCTAAATAGAGAAATAACTATTGAGGAACTACAGGAGACAATTAAAAGACAAAAAAACAATAAAACACCTGGAACAGATGGGATTTCCGTAGAACTATATAAAAGGTTTGATGAAATTCTGAATCCAATCCTCCTAGAGGTATACAATGAGGCATTAAAACACGCAAGAATTCCAGATACATGGAGAGAAGCCTATATTTCACTAATCCCAAAAGAAGAGACAGATACCACTCAGATTAAAAATTACCGACCAATTTCGTTGTTAAATTCGGACTATAAAATTTTTATGAATCTATTAGCTACCAGAATTAAAACAATCTTAAACCGGAAAATACATGCAGACCAAAATGGATTCTTACCAGGCCAACAAACAAAATATAATCTAAGGACAGTTTTAAATGTTATTGAATTCTATGAAAGACACTCCGAAAAACAAGTAGCCCTAATCTTCATAGATGTACAGAAGGCTTTTGACCGAGTTAACTGGAAATTTATGACCCAACAAATAAAAAATATGAAATTTGGCGAGAAATTTGAAGAACTAATTTTATCCATCTATACTAAACAAAAAGCAAAAATATTAATTAACGGGGATGCAACAAACTTCTTTGAAATAGCAGAGGAGTAAGGCAAGGGTGCCCTCTTTTCCCACTATTATTTATATTGATGCTTGAAAACCTTCTTCGAAGGATTAGATTAAATAAAGACATAAGAGGGCTTAAAATAAAAGGAGAAGAGTACAAGGTCCAAGCATTTGCGGACGATCTTGTATTCTTCCTAGAAGATCCACTAATAACTGAACCCAAATTGATGAAGGAAATTGAAAAATTTGGAAAGGTTGCAGGGCTGAAAATAAATAAGGATAAGACCAAAATATTAACTAAAAACTTAACAATAAAGCAAACAGAGGAATTAGAGAAACAATCAGGACTAAAAGTAGTAAAAAAAATAAAATATTTAGGAATAAATTTGACAACCAAGAATATCGATATAAAGAAAAACAACTATGATGGACTGACTTATCAAATTGAAAAGGACCTAGAAAAATGGGGAAAGTTAAATATTTCATTCCTAGGAAGAATAGCAGTTTTAAAAATGAACACCTTGCCAAGACTCCTCTACCTATTTCAAAATATACCAGTTAAGTTGGAGAGAATTTTTTTTACCAATTTTAATAAAATTACCTCGAAATTTTTGTGGGAGGGTAAAAAACCTAGGATAAATTTAAACGTACTGCAAGATGATAAATCAAGAGGAGGCTTCGGTTCCCTGGCCTGGGAGAAGTACTATAGAGCTGCCTCCTTGACATGGCTAAGAGAATGGGTCAATCTGGATAACCAACGACTGTTAAAATTGGAAGGTCATGACCTATTGATGGGATGGCATGCCTTCCTGTGGAACACCGGGAACAAGACATTCCAACATTTCAAAAACCATATAATTAAGGGATCGTTAATTGATAGTTGGCTGAAAATAAAAAAAAGATGTTATAAGAAGGTTCCCGGATGGTTGTCCACAGCGGAGGCAACCATGCACCCAAACACTATTTCCCCCCATAGAAATGTAAGGTATAGGGATATTTTAGATTCCAATGGACTACTAAAAACACGCCAGGAACTTAAAGACACAGGAATAGAATTGGATTGGTGGCCGTATCTCCAAGCACAAAATAGATTTAGGAAAGATAGGGAAGGAGGAGGAATTGACGTAAGGCCTAATAGACTAGACAAACTCCTGGAAGGGAAGGAAGAGAAAACATTATCTAAATTATATAAATATCTACTAGAAATCAATTTGGGGGAGAACATAATTAAAGGACAAATGACGGCTTGGGCTAGGAACATAGGCAAAAATATTCAATTAGAAGACTGGGAAAAGATTTGGGAAAATAATATCAAAATAACAAAATCAGTATCCTATAAGGAAAATCAATTCAAAATGTGGTACAGGTGGTATCTCGCCCCCTCGAGCTTAGCTCAAATGCATCCCAACTTAGATCCCAGATGTTGGAAATGTAAGCAGGCCCGAGGCACATTCTATCATTCATGGTGGTTATGCCCTAAAATTAAGACGTATTGGGAGAAAATTAAAATCTGGATTTTCCAAATTACAGGAAAAGTCTTAGAACTAGAACCAGAGATCTTCCTGTTAGGAATGTATAAACCAAACATTAGAAAGGAAACAGTATACTTAATACATCACATTATCACAGATTATCACACATGCTAGAATAGCGTTAGCCCAAGTCTGGAAAATGGACTATTTGCCAACAGAGCAACAGATAATTCAAAAAATTTATTTATGTGCGGAATCTGACTAATTAACATTGAAACTACAAGACAAAGAAAGCTCAAAATACTTTAAGGTATGGAATAATTGGTATAATTGGGTCAAGCAAAACAAATGTGGATAAGGTAATACTTAAAATAACACCAATAACTATTGAAATTTAACTTATTCCTATCTTCTTCTTTCTTTCGTTTTTTTCTTTTTTAATGTATTTAGAGGCTTAAAATAACAAATTACAATATATCTATATGCTTGATATACTCAAATACCAACAAAGACTTAACCGCCAGAAGGATGATTGTGCGATTAATTTTGTATACATATAACCTATAGATAAGGTATATATATAGAAATGTTAATGAATAGAAATGAAATAAGTAATTATATAAGATGCTTAATATATTTGTATATTTTATTTTGATTTTAATTGTTTTTAATCTTTGTAAATTTAATAAAGTTTGTCTATAAAAAAAAAAGATGGCTAAGCAACACTAGGTCTCTGATTATTTCCTCAGTTAAAGAAAATACTGCAGAGTGTTATATGTGGCCTGTCTGTTTCCATCCACCTCTGAAGTGGAAGATGCTTTCTCCCAAACTGAATTCCAATTCAACTGCTTCTACAGTTTCAGATGAAACTGGCATTGTCCAGATTGTCAACCATAACTAATTTCAGACTGGAATTGATTACAAGATCTCCAGTATTGGTACTATTTAAATATCATTTTAGATAACATGCAACAGCAAGCATGTCTTTGAAATACTTTTTACTAGCTGAAATATTTCCTATCTATTGGTTAGCTTTGAACTTATTACTTATCCATGTATATGAGCTGTCCATTTAATTATTTTAACTTAATAATGAAAGCCGATGGTCACCATGAGCAGTGGTGGGTTTCAAATTTTTTTACTACCAGTTCTGTGGGTGTGGCTTGGTGGGCATGGCATGGCTTGGTGGGCGTGGCAGGGAAAGGATACTATCAAATCTCCATTCCCTCTCCAATCCCGGGGAAGGTTACTGCAAAATCCCCATTTCCTCCCCAATCCAGAGGAAGGATACTGTAAAATCTCCATTCCCTCCCCACTCCAGGGGAAGGTTACTGCAAAATCCCCATTTCCTTCCAATCAGCTGGGACTTGGGAGGCAGAGAATAGATGGGGGTGGGACCAGTCAGAATTTTTACTACCGGTTCTCCGAATTACTCAAAATTTCCGCTACTGGTTCTCCAGATCTGGTCAGAACCTGCTGAAACCTATCTCTGAAATCCACCTCTGATCATGAGTGATTAATTAATCAGGTGAGCCAAATTGGCTATCTGAATTATTTTGAAAGAATGCTGAATCATTCTAAGATTGAGATGAAAGTATACCTTTCTCTCTGGGTAGTGAGACAATTATTGGATATGAGTGATTTCCTCAGATGTCTGACTAGTTCTGTTGTTGTAAATAAGATACAATTTAAAGATGTTTACTAAAAGAAAACCACAAATCAGCCTTGCTGTTTTTTGTTCCAAAAGAGTTGATAATGTAATACAGGACAGTATTAATATAATACAAAAATGAGATTGATGATCTATATTCTGTTTCTACTGTGGAGTGCTGAACTGACATTTTTGTTTAAATGTGTATTTGGAATTTTCTGATATTTAATAGATTTTTACAATTATTGTAAAAACCAGTAAGCCTGACTTTCCATAATTAAGCACATATACAAATACACCTTCCTAAAATGCCTACATCATAAATATGTTGTAGTGATCCAAAATTATGAGGTGGTAGTGTTGCTGAAGTAATATAAATTGCTTTCTGTTTTAAATATAATATTATGTAAAATTAATCTTTTTACCCAAATCACTAATGTTCATTATCTGTACTTATTTTTATTTATTTGTTTCCATTTTATCTGTTTGTATGATCATATATCACTATATATTGACTTTGCAGTAGAATTTGGCTCCACAGATGCTGCTGTTACCATGGAGATAAAAGGACCAATGGCCTTTTTCTAGCTTGGACTGTACTATGCTGTTCATAAAAAGACGGTGAATTCTAAAACTGTATCACTAGCTTGCTTAAAAAAGATATGAAACTGAATGTGATAACAGACTTCAGTTAGGATTCTATTGCTAATCTAAACATAAATCTACAATATTGCACCAGACAGAAAGAATAAAGACAAATCAGTGTGAATCCTGAGCTTCTGGTTTATACATCTGTTAATCCTCCTCTTTAAAAAAAACCTTTTGCTTTGCAAAATATAACCCCTTAGAGTGTTTGGGTTCATCTGATGCAGTATTTGATGCTGGTTACATCACAGGCTTCTTAATCTGTGGTGTTCCTCTGTGGCCGAGAGTTGAATGAGCATGTGAAAGCCGAGAACGTGAATTTTGATTCTTGGAAAAGAGGCACTTAGACACCTATACAGAGCCGAAGAATTTTTATGAAAAACCGAGGATGGCTTGCAGAAGGTGTCATTTGTAAGTATTCTCTTCCTTTGTTAAAATTCAAAAGAACTGATATTTGCTGAAGAGGAGAAAGAATCTACATTACTCAAGGTGATAATAGGAATAACAATTAATTCACTGTACAGCAGCTTTCTTTTCAAGAACCATTTTATGGGTGTTTCCTCTTAGTACTTTACTGATGTGCATTTTAGAAATCTTGTTCGAAGACTTTGAAGCTTTAAAAGTAGAAATAATTAAGCATGGTGAAAAAGGAAAGAGGATTTGTTAGTAATTATATCAAATCCCATAATTCAAAAAAAATGAAATTGAAAAATTCTGTGTATAAGGCTTTGGTTATTAATATTGCATTGTTCAGTTATTATAAAATTCTTTTGTTAAGGCATGTTTAGGATATGGGTTTTGATTATTTCTGGATACTCTTTGATATTGTTTGTGGCACAGCAATATATAACTGTTACACATTTTGTCCTGCTGTTTATGTATTTTGTGTTTCAATATGAGCATTGCAGGAATACGGTAGTCAGAGTAAGGTGTTTGGTTGGTTTTTCGTGTGCCAGTGACAAATATAAGGTTTATTCAGAGTTGGTTTATATCAGACTGCAATTTTTAAAAAAGACTCTAATGGATTTAATACGTGCATGCATTATTACAAGCAGTTAATTAGTGTGTCATATATATTTTTATAAAAACGAAAGCAAACATATGGTGAATGTATGGTAGTATATGTCACTCTAACTTGATAATTCCACCATTTTGTTTGAAACATGCAAGTCAAGAAGTTTACAACTCTAAACTCATTATTTTTTACATTGATATTTATTCTATATATGCTACATTTTCCTCAGCATTGATGTCAGTGCAGTCCAAGAATGTGGTTAGTGTTCAGATCTATTATTATAACGTGTATGTCTGCTTAATTTTATCCTCTAATGCAAAGGGAAAATGCTCATCCCACAGGCAGATGCCTTGAAATTAACCAGTGGCTATGCAGCATGGTTTTGCTATAATTCACCTTCATTGAAGCTTAATTGGCATCTCAGCTGAAGTTAAATTTTAACCAATATAAATTCAATTTTAAGAGCAATTGATTTCAAGGTTTGATATTCATAGATAGTTTTTCATTACTCAGATGAAAAAGAAGGTCAAACCCTGGTTTCAGTGTGACTAAATTGGCTTTAATCCTAGAACTTTAGCTCCACTGACTTGTGAATCAAGCTTTTAGGCTGCAGCTCATTTCATTTACCTTTAATGGGGTTGTTCCGCTGGATATGATGATTTTTAGCCTTGAACTCCTTATTCCATGGTAATGGCTATAATGAGAATTGTACCCTTAGGATGAAAGTATGATGATGTCTTTAAATTTACTATTATCTGAATGAATGTTGACAATTATGTCAGGTTTACTTTGCCCAGATTCAGAGATGACCTTAGTTAACATATTGTTATATTAGTTACTTATTTTGCCATATGCCAAACTGTCATATGAAAAAGAAATTCTATCTAGATTCCATTTGCATATATATTTGTAACATTAACGATGTTTAGTTTGGTTTTTATTGGAGTCGGCATCTATTCAATTTCAACTGTACATATATTTCCTACTATGTTATTTATACAACTTGGTATTCAAATACAAAACTATTATGATAATTGTTTTCATAAATATGTAATCAAGATTATAACAGTTTAAGATGACATGGGAGATAGGAGTTGTAATAGTTTTCTGATATTGTTTAAAATACCTTCATGTGTTACTTACCTACTATGTTATAGTAGAATGCTAGTGAATCTCTTCAAGCTGTTTATATTTAGAGGTCAGTTCTTAATTTTTATGAATAATTTAAATTCATCTTGCCATCTGTAAAAGGGACAGGACCATATTTTTCATACAAGAGAAATCTTCATTTCATTTCATCTGAAGTGTTATCTTTTGGTTTGTTTGACTGAAATATTATACATTTCATCAAATGATTAATTCATATTGTGAGCTGTTGAATGTTGAATTTATTGAATGTGGCAGACTACTTGGGTAATAAATATATACTTATGATGAAAAATATTTCTAATTAATGTCAAAATATTGTCTTTTTAATAGATAGGTGCTATTTTCTCTACAAAAGTATTCTATAAGACATAGTACTTAGTAATTAATAACCATACATATATTAAATAAGGATTACAAAAACTGTATCTTGATATTTGAAACAATGCATTTAAAATTTTACTGTGTAGATATGCTTTAATATATGCAATAGTTATAATTCACATAGATAATGTCAGACAAAATTTATTTTCAGCTTGGTGCAAGAAATAAGAATAAAGTTCTGGATTTAGCTGGTTCCCTTTTCAATTGAATGCAGCATGTTATATACGATTGTACTGGATAATAACTTTGCTTTCAGATGAATGTTTTCATTTCATTTGTTTTAGGGCAACTTTTTTTCCCCAGTAATTACAATGTATGGCTGCGCTGAGAAAACAAATTTGAAATCTTTGGTGTCTTTTCTTCTATTGGTCATACATTTTCTAAACAGTAAAATAAGAATTTGTAATTGTACTCTTAATTATTTGAAAGGCATTTAAGTGCAGTTTTCACAATAATTCTGCTCAGTTTAAAATATGTTATGAGTGTTGTTTCTTTTTCTTACATTTCTTGTGTATTTTTTATCTATTTGCACATGATTTTAGATTGAAAAATATTTGAAAAACTACTGGTTGTTAATATTACGTTTAGTTATTATATATGATTTAAATCTTCTACATATAAGCAAAGAATAAATGTAATTTCAATTGAAAATAGGTTAAGTATTTTCTATGACTTGTATATTATGCTGTTGTGTCTTGCTACAAAAAATGGTTAGTTTGAAATAACAGAAAAGGATCTTATATTTTAAAGTGTATGCTTTCAGGAAACTCTAATAAGACACCCAGTCTCTGTTGCTGTGATTAATTTCCAGGTATAGCACCTAAATGGTTTTAAATCTAAAATCATGAATTTCATGTCTGTTCAGGATGCTCTCATTTTGCCTCTGGTTATGATCTATTTAAAACTGGCAGATAAAAATAACCATTGTAAATATATCTCATAACAAATAGTCTAATAAGGTGATGTTAAGAGTTCATGCCTATTTTATAACTGTTGGTAACAGCAACAACAAAAGTAATAGTTTCTATTTAAATTGCCATGAATAGATACTTTTCCTTTGAGATATTTACATTTGTTCAAAAAAAGACGGTAGAGATTTCACATTTAGAAATCTAAGGGGTGTGCTATATAGTAATGATTCATAAAGCAAACTGGTAGTTCTGAATTAAAGATTTCTGACACAGAATTTTTATATCTAATAGCAATACAATTGGAATAGGTAAATTGTTTCTAATAGGGTATGAGTCGGGAACGACTAGCACATATATGCGACGGAAACCTTTACCTTTACTTTACCTTTAGGGCAGGTAAGCCAAAACAAGTACATAAAGTTTGTGGAGACACATTATTATGTACAGTATGTTTTATAATCTTTATGCAATAAAATCAAGACACACAATTCATTTTCATCCATATCATTTATGTGTTCCAATAGCGCTGTCTTTGAACAACATACCAAGCTATGGTACCCCTTTTTACAGAAAAGTTATTTGTACAGTCATTGTATGGGAGGGTGGGATATAGACAATTTAGCATCTATTGGACCTTATATGAACCAGATTTAATAAACAGATTACATGAATAGGCATTGTCAAGTCAGATAAATACATTTGTTTAAACAAGGCCACCAAACATTGTCCTATTCTGTTCTCCAACTGTGATAATAGCTGAAACCACTTTATGGTAAAAACTCACATTAATCTGCAGGTCTATTTTGCAAATTTGCAATGAGACACTGCATAAATATCCACTTTATGGCCACCGTGTGCAAAATTCCAGTTGTGATTATTTTAGGATATATACATTCTGCCGCCTCTTACTTTCACATACATAGGTGAAAAATTCCATGGCATGTATCCTTCATATTCAAGATGATGCTACAATACTTTGAATAACCAGATGCTTGAATACCAGATGCTGTTGACAATATGTGGCTAATGTGTTCTATTTAAATTATTCAAAAAACATTAGCTAGGTGTTAATAAAATTTAGGGCTGGCTTTTTTTTTTAATAACTCAAGAAGTAGGAGATTGCATGCAAAAATGTAGGCTACATGATATGTTGTCTATATCATTTTATGTTAAATTGGGCATGCTATTGCATATTATCTTAATTGCTGTGGCTTGAATTTGGGGTTGATATGAATATAGCTTTTTTCTATTCTTAATGAACTATTGTGTAAATTTAGTTTCTGTTGTCTATCCTTGTAGTCATTTTCATAACACTAATTTTGTCAGCATTATCAATTTCAAACAGTAGAATCTTCAAATGATTAAGCCAGGACTATTACGCTGATGACTAGGAATATGATTTGTGTCTTATGTATATCATTTGTATTTTGATTTAGTGTAATAAAGGCAATTTATGAAACCATATCAGGTTTTAACCATTCTGCCTATATAACATTGTAAGTAGAGAATTCTCTTGGTTCTCCTGCTTTGAGTTTATCCGTTTGGTTCAACTATATCAAGCTTAATTATTCTTCTAGGAAACCAGATAACAGGGCTATGGAATGAGCTTCAGATCCTTATTAACATTTATCAGAGCCAAGATACATTTTAGCCTTAACTTGCAGTGAGCAGGAAGCATATAATTGTACACGTAACATTTTAGGCTGTGACTGTGAAATAGAAGCCTGATGGAACCACACAGGTTCTCTTAAACTATGGTATAGTGCTATGATATTTTGAACTAAGAGGAAAAACATGGTCATGGTTCTGTCTAAATATGAAGCAAAATCAATGTTTTGTTTCAAATATTTGTATTTAGGAAACTGCCCTATGATGACTCATCATAACAGTTACATGTGTATGAGTTATTACAGAAACAATTGCAGCCGTAATATATAAATTTATCTGCAGAAATTATCTTGTGTTATAGATATATGATTTAAGAATGTAAAACTATATTATTAATTTAGATGTCAATTACGTCAGCTTTCAGGACAGCTTTGGTGCATTTTAAATGAAAAATTTGAATCATTTAACAGAATAACAGAGTTGGAAGCGACTTTGTAGGTCTTCTAGTCCAATTCCCTGCCCAAATTATGCAGACATAAATAAAAAATATAAACTAGAAACCAGAATTATGTCAAATTTTGCTTATAACTAGAATTCCTTTTCATTAAAAGCTGGTTTCAATTCCAAGGAATGAGTAAATGCAAAAGTAAAGCTTTCACAGAGTGTAAAATATGTTTTTTTTTTTTAAATTACATTGGTCCTTTTTTATTACAAACTGTTAATATACTTATGGAACTTAGTTCTAGGAAATTATTTTATGATTTAATTGGTACGATTATAAATATATAAATATATATTTCAATAATTTATTATTTCAAATGGTATTTCAAATATTTATAAAGAAAATATATAAATATGATAAAACAAGAACCGTTAAAATGGAGATTTTTTTTTAAGAAAAGCTTTTTTTAAAAAAGCTGGATATTTCAGTATAAGTGTAAAGGAATGATCTAAGTATTTTCCAAGATTCTTTGTGTCAAGTTTCACACCATTAACATTTCGTTGTTACACTTCATGTGAAGACAGGAAATGAGAATGTAGGTGCATCTAAGGAGATGGCAGTGAATCTGAAAATAGTAAGGCAGCTGATAGTCTATGATGGAAATAAGTACTGATTGTATGTGAAATATGAAATTCTTCTGATGATAACTACTTTCTAGATAATGTACTAGTAAATTTTGACCAAAATGTCCACTTTCTTTATGTTTTCTCAGTTTTATTGCCCATTGTATCACTGTAGGTACTTCAGAATGAAACGTGTCTAAAATAATTGTAGGAATAAACAGATATTTGTTGGGAATGAAGACTCAAATTATTGTTAAAATAAACATTTCAAGCATTTTTTTAAAAAAGGAAATATTTTAAAACTGAAATCATTAGTAAAGCATCCTATTAAACCATGAGTTTTTCTATTGTTGTCTTAAGAGAGACATGAGAACTGGAATACATTCAGACGAGAGGTAGTGGATGATCAGGGTCTTGGAAACCTAACCTGAGGTTAAAGCATGTTAAAAGCATGTTTGCTGGCAAAAGAAAAAAAACAACAAAGGTATGTGAATGGTCTACACATGCCATATGATAGAAGGGGTGGATTTGTTTTGTTACAACCAAGAACATGACAACTGGTTTAAATTGAAAGAAAAATAACCTTGCTGAATAGTTGAAGGGTTTTCCTCATGATACTCTTAAATGGTAGAACAATCTATCTAAAATATGATAGCACCCTCTTGCTTTTGTTTTTCAAATGTGGGCTAGACGACCATCTTTCAGGGATGGTCTGAAATGATTTAATGGAATTTTGCAATGGACAAGTTTTGCAATGGGCAAGTTTTGGACTAGATGTTCTAAAAGACCATTTCCAACTGGGATACTCTGTAAGTGTATGTTTGCATATATGAGTATGTAGAATAAATATTATTTTATATTATGTCTAACAATGTTGCAAAATATATTTTTTCTTAATATCACAAATTTATTTGAAACTTTGTCATGCACAGGGAATTTCTCTGTCTAGCCTCCAGTAAACTCTTCCCCAATTAATATCCTCATCAAACTTTGTGAGTATTTTCAAAGGGGATGGGGTGTGTGTGGGGGGGGTGTCGCTTTTGATGGGATGATATTTTTTCTTCCTCCCATGAGATATTTATATTGTTCCAAAATACTAATACCTAAGAATTCAATTTTTCTTTTGGATTTCATGTTTTTGCTCACTGGCAGACATGTCCTATTGCTAAACATAAAAGCATTAAATATGTTTAAATGTAACCAGTTTTTTTTCCAAGAATCTTCAATAGTTTTTAACCTTGCTATAATATACATATGTAACTTTGGATGGAAAAAAAATCAGAGCAGCCTGACTTTTGTATTAAAAAGATTAGCTTGATATAATTCCCCTTACTGCAGACTCACAGCATAACATATTCCTGCTTAATTCCTCTTTTTGATCTCATAAGAGGATGACCTCAAAGGACTTGCTCTTCAATATATTTTATTTTGAAGCTTCTAGAGAAAAGTCTGCAAGCAAAACAACGAGAGAACAAAATAAAATGCGATTAGATGTAATATTTTAATCTTGTCATAAATAGTTTCAGGTTTTAAATGAATTGCATATATTGGACACAACTTCATTTGTTTCAAATGCTGGAGTAATTTTCTTATATTTTTAAAACTGATTTAATTGTAACTTTATATTGGAAATAATTTATTTTTTTCTGGTTAAAGGCTTATTGAAAATGAATTCACAATATCCTTACAGATTAGAAAATGGGATATTGCATAATCACATATAGTTTATTTTGTTTCACAAGCATTTAAAACATATGTAACTATTCAATATCGCTTTAAATTTCTTAGGGCCTGAACACGATGGAATTCTAATGTTATCAGATGAACAGCTAGACTGGTGCAGAGTATTCCAAACATATATTTTTCCTACTTTTCCAGAAACCTTATTCATATTTTTTTTTGCTACTATTATTCCACTTAAGCTAGCAAAGAGTGCCATTTAAATCTTAACACACATTGAGACTTTTCAAAGTTTCATTGCAGTCATTTGTCATTCTCATTTCTGATACAGATGGTGTTACGCTTGCTGGAATTGGAATTAAGGATTTAGTTTATTTTTACTTTTCATCAAATGAAAACTGAGTGAAGCAACTCAAATGTAATCAGCAGCACCTGCTTTTCCATTAGAAAGCCCCTTACTAAACACTCAGTGTGTTGACTTTCTTTTTCCTTGTGTCGTAGGTCTATAAATACTCTGCACCAGTTTTGCTGTCCAGCTCCATTGTACCATACTCTGCTAACTCTCCCTGCCACACACTCAGAGTACAGGTAAGAGTAGTGTTGGGCCACCCACTTCTTCCTTTCATAGAGAGATCTGGCCAGACATTTATTTATGCTATGAAAATCATAACCCATTCAATTCATTTTTCAATGAAATGTAAATAGATTTCACAGTGGAGGTTTTTGTAGAATTTTCAGAGAAAATTAGCATAAAATCACTAAATAAACAAAGGACATATAGGCATAAATAAATAAATAAATAAAGACATAAGATAACAAAAATATGTACCTTATTTATACCCACTTTTCTAATCTGGAAAGTATTCAAGATAGCTTTAAAATTATACATGAAGAGTACACATGAAATGGACAGCTGTTTTCATTTTTTAATCAATAGCCAAGTCGTGGCTAAATATGCATATTAAATATTAATAATGTGTTGAAAAATCATGGCACTTTCATTCTCTAGGAAAGAATCTGCAGTAAACCCTAAATCTGTAAATGTCAAAACATTATTTGTTGATGTTAATTCCTTATTTTTTCCCCATATTTCAACATTATTCTGTTTTTCTTTGTGGTTAGATTTTTTCCCCCCTTATAAATATACAGTAAACAATTTGGAAAGAGTGACTGTCTTATACTTTGGTTTTGAGCTTGTTTTACCATTTTTGAAGACGACAAAAAGAAGGCCGTCACAGAGTTAGGGACTTAAGAGTTTATGAATTATAGAATCATTCATTATTCGGTGGTCATGGATTGCAACAAACTCCAGCAAATTATGGTTCTGTATTATGGAGATAATATATTTGTTTGTAGTACATTTAAAAAAACCCACTAAGGAACTTCTGCTTTGCTAGTTTTGTTTAATTGTTTAATTAGTGCTTCATTTGTGTCTGAGATGACCTGTTAGGTTGCATTCTAATGATCTCATGGTCCCTTGAAAGCATATTTCCTAATATAATTAGAACTAATTGGTTTTATTATTTAACATATAAAAATGCCACATAGAGTTAATAACACACTTTCCATTTTTGATAAAACTGCTACCTTTTTGTATTAAATGATATTGCTGATTGGAGAAGAAATCTCCACAGAATGAATGTACTTGCAATTCTAAACATGTATCATATAAATGGATTTTTAAAAATATCATAGCAAACCTATAAATTACCCTGGACTTGAATTTTCCTTAGAGCTTACTCTTAGATCTGTACAGTACTTTGGATATAAAGGTAAAGAGAGCTGTTTTGGAGCTTATGGAATAATCCATGTAGCATCTGTCTGTAAGTCCTTAAACCAAAGCTTTATTTTCCCAGGATTGTGTGGAAGCTGTGGAAGGCAGTTGGACATGCTTAAGGAGCTGCAGTCAGGTGCTACATTTAAATATTTATGAACTCCAAAGCATCTTTCTGCCTTTGAATCGGAATCACTTCATTGAATCATTCAATCATGGAACTGTAAAGCTGAAAGTGAGGAACCACAAAGACCATCTAATGTAACTCTCTCTCTCTCCCTAATATACTATAGAAGAAAAACAATCAAACAATTCTTGAGAGGTGGCTGCTCATGTTCTTCTTACATATCTCCAGAGATGGAGAAATTGTAACCACTATAAATGCACTGTTCAATTTTACTACCTACAGTATCTTATATCAGGAAGGTTTTCCTTATATTTGAATGAAATCTAATTATTATGCCCATTATTTCTGGTCCAGGGAATGTAGCTTTCAATGACACCCTTTCATGTATCTTAATACTGATATTCTGCATCTTCTTAGGTCCAGATTAAACATTCCTGAAATCTCTTTTTTGCACTAATAATTGCATTTATTGGGCTATGCCAGGGGTTGGCAACCTTAAACACTCAAAGAGCCACTTGGACCCATTTCCTACAGAAAAAAAATACACCGGGAGCCACAAAATCTGGGTGGGCATGGCCAATTTGATATCACTCACTCCCACCCAGTCACGTGACCCCCTAGCCATGCTACCCAGCCACAAAACCATTCTCTATATCTGTCTCACCCTCGCCCTATCTCCCCCTCTCCCCCTTCTTTCTGTATCTCTGTGTCTGTCCCTCTCCCTATCTCCTCCTCTCTCCCTCCTCTATGTCTCTCTCCCTCTGTCTCTCTCTCTCCCCCTGTGTATCACTCTGTATGCATCTCTCTATGTCTCCCTCTCACTCCCTCTCTGTGTATCACTCTGTGTGTGTCTCTTTGACTCTCTCTCTCTCTCTGTGTGTATGTGTGTGTGTGTGTCTCCCCCCCCCTTCGGGTGACCATCCTCCTCCTCCCCCCTCCTCTCGTAACTCCCTGAGTGGATCTGGCTGAGTTGGGAGGGTGCGCATGTCACGGGAAGACCAGAGCACCAAAGCGCAGCAAAGGCGTGTGGGGGGGTGGCCGCTCGCTTAAGGAGGGTCTTAACAGGACGTGGCTTCTCTCCTGCATGAATGCTCTGGCCATAGCCTTGCTGTGTCATCACCCATCCCCAGCAGCTCTTTGGCCGAGCACAGAGGGGGGGGAGAGAGAGAGAGCACATGCATGTGTCTTTCCTGAGGGTGTAACTTTAACTCTGTTGAGGCAATTGCAAAGTTCATGTGGATATGTAAAAGTTGCATATTAGGAAGTCATTTGAATTGCCAAAGCAATATGTTACTTTCTCTCTTATACAACATAAATAGTAATTACCTTGGGGATTTGTATTGCCAATTCAAAGTGAGGAGCTTTCATTCCTGTCCCATCACTGGTTGGCCTCGCCCTTCTTATTTCTTTTTTGGACTCCAGCCCGAAGCGGCAGGAAGCGAAGGATGCCTTACGTGCAAATGTGGCGTGAAGGCAGGTACAGGACCGCTTTGCTCTTGCAGTTTCCAGTGACCCTCCTCCCCCCCCTCCTCTCAGGATGCCTGGGCTGGCTTTGGCTGAGCTGGTAGCATGTGCATGTGTGGGGAGACCCTCCTTAAGCAAGCTGCTGCCCACTCCACATATGCCTTTTCTCAGCTTTGGTGCTCACTTGAGGAGGATCTCCCTGCGCATGCTTCCGGCTGAGCCACAGCTGGCTTGAGGGTTATGAGCGGAGGAAAAGGTGAGGAGAGTGCAGGAGCAAATCTGTCCTGTACCTACCTTCACACCACATTTGTGCATAAGGCAGCCTTTGCTTCTTGCCGCTTCGAGTTGGAGTCCAAAAAAGAAATAAGAGGGGCAGGGCCAACCCGTGATGGGAGAGGGAGCCGCAGCAGAGAGCCCAAAGAGCCATTTGCGGCTCTGGAGCTGCGGGTTGCCCTGGGATATACAAATAACATCCCATGATACTCGTGTCTGTTGCCACAGACCATCAGTGTTAATTACTGTTTTGAATCATTAAATAAACTTATTGCATAAGGATTCACTTAGGTAGACTTGAATTTGTTTGTTCAGAAGAAAGGAAAAAGTGCAAAGAATAGAGAAGAAGAAAAATAAAGACAGAAAAAAGAATGACATTTATTTTCTTTGGTATGTGTGTGTGTGTATATACATACACACAAATGGAATTCTTACTATCAGGTTAACAGTTCTCTGTATTATTTCCTACATAATGTAGGATTTTCTTTGGTACAGATATTTCAGAATCATTAATGCTATTTATACAGCTTCATCTCATAGTTTTGACAATTTATGGACTATCTTAAGGGAAAGAAAAGCATCTTTCATGTATAAGGTATAATTTGAAATTTTATTTTTAGCAGATATAAATTTTTCTTTCTCTATGAAACAAAAAACTAGGTTTAATCCATTGCAGTACAGTCATTCTGAATAGACAATTCATACAATTTACTGACTGTGCATATAACTGCATTTTATTGGTTATGTCTTCATCATGACAGAACAATTATTTTAATAAGGAACTTTCTTTTGGTGGTCTCCTTCAGCGTATTATGTTTCTGTCTGATCTTATTCACATCTCTAAAGTAGAATCTAATTCAGGTTTGGCTTTAATAAAAATTATGAACTATTGTATATAGCATTTATGAAATTAGCCATCCTGAAGAGTAAAGTTACTCAGTTCTGTTTGGAACTGGAGTAAGTAAAATATTTTTATTAACTTAAGTTGCTCTTTTGAGTTTGCAAACATTTTTAATGTCACCTAAAAGGCCAGGTTGTTGCACTCCTTCTTCAAGGTAATTCCTGTTTGAATTTTGCTTCTATATATGACTAAAACTAAAGAAACATAGTCATTAATATCCTTGGGCATCAGACCAATAAGATTCTCCAAAATATTGTCTTGTTTGAAATATTTTTTTTCTTTTGTATGTGTAGATTTTTTTATTTTTCCTAGGAAGACATTCATTTGACATCTTCCTTCATAATCATTCTGATTAATTTTCACATACATTATTTGCCTAATGGTTCAGTTTTTTGTTTCCATTCTTTAACATATGTTGTCTAAAAACTGTAGTCTAAAATATCTTGACACTGGAGACTGTCTCTCTTCTTTTTCCCTCCCCCAGCGGCACCTGTGAAAGCAAAACTATATTGCAAAGGACGTTATAGTGTCAAAGAAATATCGTCATTTTCTTGTACTACCGTTCTGCATAAAATTTGTTCAGCACCTCTATGAGGTAAAAAAAAAATTATTCTGAGAATATTTTTCTTTTAAAATAATGTTTGCTGTTGTTTGTGTTGCCCTAACTATATGATGGTTTCTGAAGCATCGAAAAAGTGTTGGTCAACTGCACAGATTATCCTGATGGCAAAGAAGCCTAATTTCTTTAAAATTTATAGTCTCTTATGTAACACTAGTAAACAGAAATTGGCATGGAAGAATCATGCTAGATGACTGTAGACAGCTACAGCTCTAAATGTCTGTCTATTTTGATTGTTTCAATAACTTGATAAGGCATTTCATTGTAAAATTGTTAAGATTATTTATTTTTTATAAATACATATTCTACAACTCCAAACCGGGATAAAATGGAATGGAATGACTGCTGATATGTAAATTTTTAATAAAATCCAGTAACAATTTTTAAGTCCAAGTTTATCTTTTTCTTCTTCCAACACTGCATAGTTTTGTTTGCATTATTGCTTTATTACAGTAATGTACTTTCTCATGGAGAATCAGTAGACTGCAGAAAGAGAACAATAATGATAAGAATAGAACTCTGGGGATCCTAAATATAATTAGGTAACCTGTGACCCATTGGGTCATCTTTCAGAGATACTTTCTTACTAAATAGAGAAACATAATGACTTTGGGCAGGTAGAAAAGCAGTGGGAGGCCAGTGACTTCTGATGTCCTACCAGGTTCCCTGTTGACTTTCATTGTACAAAGCTAGCAGGGAGCAGTAAAAATGATTATGTGATCCAGTCTGACTACATCAGTGCAGCAGCATGACAGAAGTGAAGTGACCACAACTTTTCAAAAATTTAATCTTATAGGAATCATAGGTTTCAGATGTTAGATCTGTAAGTTAGCCCATTTGAGATGTATTGATGCAAAAAATGGTTGATGCACCATTTCTCTCAACTGAAGGTTACAAGAGCTGTGATGGCACAGTGGTTAGAATACAGTATTGCAGGCTAACTCACTGCTCACTGCCAGCAGTTTGATCTTGACAAGCTCAAGGTCGACTCAGGCTTCCATCCTTGGTTGGTAAAATGGGGACCCAGATTGTTGGGGGCAATATGCTGACTCTGTAAACTGCTTAGAGAGGGCTGTAAAGCACTGTGAAGGGGTATATAAGCCTAAGTGCTATTGCTATTGCTACAAACAATCAAACAGACAGGCAAGTTTTAGATTAGTTTATAGATATTTAATAAAGACTCCTAGAATCATAGGGCTGGAAGGTATCTTAAAGATTTTTCTAGTCCAACTCTGCCTAAGGCAAAAGTCCTCATACCATTTCAGACAAATCATTGTCCAATCTTTTCTTGAAAAACCTCAATCAATGGAGCACCCCCAACTCCAGGAGGCAAGCAAATTCATTACTTAACAGTTATTACTGTGAAGAAATTTCTCCTTATTGCCAGGTTGCATCTCTCCCTGATGAACTTCCATACATTATTTCTTATCTTACCCTCATATGGAGAATAAATTAAGAGCTTAGATTTGCAGAGACACGTGGAGAACACTTCAAACTTGAACAGCATCCTGATCACTATATACACAGATACAGTACCAAAAATGTTCCATAAAGGAGAGGGAAAGCTTCTTCTCAAGGACAAGATTAGAAAAAGAGAGAGACCACTTTCAGAAATGGAGTCAGGAAACTTTCAGCCCATGGAGAAGTTGGAAGGACCATAATTCTATCTCTGATTGAGACTCAGATGGCTAAGAAATCAAGGAATCATCTTTTTTGCTTGACAAAGACAATTAATCAGGGTAGTCAGCAGCATCCTGGAATGGGACAGACCACAAAGCAGCTGGAATAAGATGCCTGGTGGTGAGTGACTCCATTATTGTGCTTTTAAGGAATTTAAATCAAACCACAGATAGTTGAGAAAACTGTGCAGGCTTATTTGAGAAAAAAAAATCCAAAACCTCCAAGATGATTATATATAAGAGAGAGGGGGGGGGAGGGAGATGCAATTTCTTTCTAGCCAGGTTCTACCTACATAAGCTAAGATGTTCCTCAGCCCTGGTTCTGTGAAATCTCATTCACATAAAGCCTACAAAAAAGGAAAAAGATATATATATCTTTTTCGTAGGTTCTATGTGCATTTCTCTCTAGCCAGGTTCTACCTACGTAAGCCAAGATGTTATGCAGCCCTGGTTCTGTGAAATCTCATCCATAAATTTCTGGGCTTTTTTTTTGCTAGCAGACAGCTAACTCTGTGTTGTTCTTTGGGAGACTTCATCAGTGAGCCACACCCTCACCTCATGTATCCTCCCTGTAAAGGTACAAAAAGAAACATTGTACCTTTACAGGGAGGATACATGAGATGAGGGTGTGGCTCACTGATGAAGCCTTATAAGGCAGAAATGGATCTATCTGAGTCTCCCAACGAACAACACAGAGTTAGCTATCTGCTAGCAAGAAAAAAGCCCAGAAATTTGTGGATGAGATTTCACAGAACCAGAGCTGCATAACATCTTGGCTTACGTAGGTAGAACCTGGCTAGAGAGAAATGCATATTTATATATATATATATATATATATATATATATATATATATATATATATGCAAAAAATTAAAATCTCAGGTGTTTTCCCACATCATAGTAAATAAGTTAGTTAAAAATGTTTAAAGTTCTGGTTAAAATCTCAGCTTAAAATCTTCTAAAATTCCTTTCAGGGCACTCTGCAAGGTTCTTTAAAAACCCCAGCTAAAATCCTGATATAAAAGTTTTTATATCTAGCAACATTTCGACAGGCTCACAACCCTGTCATCTTCAGGCTCTCGTTAAGCTTAGAAGCTATGGCTGTTTGCGAGGTCAGAGTTGTCGTTTATATGTATTATAATTTTAAACTGAGATTTTAACCAGAATTTTAAACATTTTTAACTAACTTATTTACTATGACGTGGGAAAACACCCGAGATTTTAATTTTTTGCATATACACACCCGCGAAAACTTGAGAAGACATATATATATATATATATATATATATATATATATATATATATATATGCAATTTCTTTCTAGCCAGGTTCTAGCTACATAGCTAAGATGTTCCTCAGCCTTGGTTCTGTGAAATCTCATTCACAACTTCTGGGCTTTTTATATAAATATATATATTTACAGAAGGCTATACAAGTTTAGTCTAAAACTGTGGGAGAGGGGGAGGGGAACACAAATCATTCACTTTGAGCAGACTTAGGGAGAAGTATAAATACTAATTGCCTTCTTTTTAAGGCCATTTGCTAGAAGTTACCAAGCTGCAGTGCATGCAATAGAAATGAAAAAAAAAAAAGAAACTGATATTAATTCTGTAATTCACTGTTTGCAAGATTATCATCTGTATAAATCTCAAGTGCAAAAGGCAGTTCTCACTGAAGAATCTGCTTTCAAGGCCAGAAAAAAAGAAAGGAAAATTTCATTTGCAATGGCCTAGAATCATTTGCAAGTCACTTGTCCTAAGGAAAGTGAGAAATGACAGAGCCATTAGACTGCATTTCATAGGATGACTCATCTCAGACCAGTATTTTAAAAAGCCAGAGGGAGATCAAGCAATGAATGCAAGAACAAATGGACCATCAGATATCATCTGCTTTGATTCTGCTACAACATTCAATTTCATTAAAGAGAAAGGAGATTCACTGATATAAATTTAGTACAAATTTGCCATTTATTTGACAAGCTGACAAAAGATCACCTCAGCTGGGAGAGGCTCTGAAAATTGTGCATTAGGCGAAGGAAAGGTGCTCAATTTAACAAGGAAAGATGCTTTGTATATCCCAGATCTGAAGCAAATTTCCTCACAATAAATTGTATCATATATAAAAGGATGTGGCATAAGATTTAAAGACAATCCTCCTTATGTAACTGAGAGTGCACAATTGCATATGAAAGGGATTTTCCAGCAAAATGGACTTAGATTCTGTTTGTAAATTGTAGGGCTTAGTTCAAGCAGTAAATTCATGTACAAATCAGTCTTGATGCCAATGTTGTGTGAATGCCAAAGGCATAAGTCTATAAATGAAAAAAGAAAAACATTTGTGCATAGAGATGGGTCTCTGGTATATCACTAGACTATATAGAAAAGAGATGTTCTTGCATCATCAAACAAGATACTTATTTTCTTACTTGATCAGTGAAAAGAGTGAGGTCTGGAGAAATTTAAATAAGTGGTTTCAGCTTACCAGCAATTTATTTTATTTATTTATTTTATTTTATTTATTAAATTTATATACCGCCCTACTTCCGAAGGACTCAGGGCAGTGTACAGTTGAATGAAATATACATATAATAAAGGAATTGAAAAAAACCAATTTAAAAATACAATTAAATAGTTAGGTTCGGATATAGAATTGAATTAGATCATTTCAAATTTATGGGGTAGATTCAGAATATAAAATTTAAAGTAATTTTTGATAAGGTTTTTGACCTGCTTGAAAAGAAATGTTTTGAGGGCACGACGGAATGCACGAAGATCCGGGATTATCCGAATCTCCGAGGGCAGCTCATTCCAGATGGTAGGTGCTCCCACAGAGAAGGCTCTCCCCCTGGGGGCCGCCAGTCGACACTGTTTGACCGACGGCACCCTGAGAAGTCCCTCTCTATAGGAGCGTACTGGTCTGTGGGAGGTTATTGGTGGCAGAAGGCGGTCTCGTAAGTATCCCGGTCCTAAGCCATGGGGGAATTTGGGGGGGAAAGCCTCAAATATTTTGCCCAGGCAATGGAAACACAAGGGAAAATGCAAAGTATTGAAGCTGCAGTTTTTCTTCACAAAATTCAGTAATCTGTATCCTAGAGACAAAATAAGGTGTCAGTTTTTGTTTCTATATCCAGCCAAACAGCTAACAGAGATTACAAACTTCCTAAAACATCAATGCATGCCCAGGAGTTGACTTTGTGACAGACCTACAAAAGGAAACTAATGCATTGCAGCCAGATGCTGTTAAGTCCAACAAAAGTTGTTCTAAGGCTGCCTCACTTGGCAAGAAGGAACAAGTGGAAAGATCCCTGCACATGGAAGGAAACTGAAGAGATGAGAGCCACCAAGGGAGGGAAATGGAGAAAGACTACAGAAAAAGAGAATGAAGTACTCTACACGAATTACATTTGTCAAGCTACCTGTAAGAAATACAACCAAAACTATGCGATTAATGCAAATGAAGAACTCCATACCATAAAACTAAATTTATGGCCAATTATCTGTACATTCAGAAGTACAGATAATCCTTGATTTACAACAGTTCACTTAGTGATTGTTTGAAGTTACAATGGCACTGAAAAAAGTGAGTTATGACTGTTTCTCACACTTATAACAATTGCAGCATCCCCATGGTCATGTGATCAAAATTCAGATACTGGATCATATTTATGATGGTTGCAGTGTCCCAGAATCCTGTGATCACCTTTTGTGACCTTGTGACAGGCAAAGTCAATGGGGAAATCAGATTCACTAAACAACCATGTTACTAATTTAACAACTGCAGTGATTCACTTACCAACCGTGGCAAGAAAGGTTGTAAAATGGGACAAAACTCACTTAGCAACAGAAAGATTAGGTTCAGTTGTGGTTGTAAGTCAAGGGCTACCTTTATGGTGAAGACTATGATGAGACATTTGCACCGGTAGTCAAGGATACTTTTATAAGAATATATGCTTCACAATATAGATAGCAGCAGCAAGACACATCAAATCCACCACCTTGATATAAAGACTCTATTTCTGCATGGAGAAATTATAAAAGACATCTACATGGAGCAGCCACCTGACATCAGGCAAAAAAAAAAATCTAATATGCTAGTTTCTAGAATTTTTGCTGCCTGAAGCAAAACAGCTGGAACCTTAAATGAGAAGCTGAACAAGATGCTGGTCAAAGAAGACTTCACATGAAGCAAATCCATGTCTTTATTCCAGTGGTAGGTTGCCCCTGGTTCGCACTGGTTCTATAGAACTGGTAGTAAAACTGGCTGGAGGCTCCACCCACTGACCCTGATGTCATCAAAATGCTTCTGTGCATGCAAAGAAGCTTCTGCGCTTGCACAGAAGAGTGCACACGTGTGCGAATTTTGCTCACACGTGTGCCCCCCCCGTTGCAAACTGGTAATAAAGATAAGTAGAACCCACCTCTGCTTTATTCCATTTATAGAAATTACAGATAAAGCATACATTCTCATCTATATTGATGGTTTATTTATCTTTTGCTAAGATAAGAAGGATAGCTAAGAAATTGTAAAGAGACTTATCAAGAAAACAGAAGTAAAAGTGCTGGGAAATAGTTTCTACTATATTGGCAGCTAGGTAGAAAGAGAAATGAAGGTTATTTCCCCAACCAAGGATAGAAGACAAAATATTATCTTGAGTTCCTTGATTTATTTAAGCCAACAAAGTCCTTGTATCTATGGGAACTAGTTTCTTAAAACAAACTGCAAAGAGCCCCTGTCAAGACTGACACATTCAGGAGTGTATTTGGGAAGGTCCTGGATTCAGCCATAATGACAAGGCCAAACGTTGCTGTTGCTGTAAATCCTGCTTTGGTTGGTAAAATGCAACAACCAAAGGAGATTATTCTTGAGTCAAAGGGTGAACTTAAACAAACTGCATTCTTAAATCTTAGACTGTTGGACAACAGTATCCTGGCTACAGGGATACACATTGTCCAGAAGACAGGACAGATCATAAATCCACAAACAGACAAGCGCTCCTAGGTGAAGTTAGATTTATCAATTGCACAAGCAAAAATCAGTCAGTCGCTGTCCTATCATCCATCAAAGCACAATAGTATTTGCAGTACAAGTATGCAGAGACTCTGTGTTCCATAAGTTTTTAATAAATAGACTTTGAGATAGATGAGCCCAAGCTAATAGTTCTGTTTCAGGTCAAAGATATATTCAACTGCCCAAATGGAGGGAATTGCATTCTCAACATAGCACATAGACACCCAAATATCATTATGTGCAAGATGCTAAAAAATAATAATCATTGAACTGAAATGCTGCTTACCAGAAGAAATAAATGCTGTCATTCAGCCTTTGCACTAAACTGCAGAATCAACTGTATTTATCAATCAGCATCTCATGACTTAGAGGGAAATAGGGAGAAAATAGAGAATTATGAATTTACTCTGAGTCCCCTCTTTGTCACTCTTTGTGCTCTTTGTCAGTAAATTTGCTAATCTGAGGTGATTTCCTTCTGCTTTTCTTTTCTGACATATATGTATGCACAGAGAGCATGCTGTTTTGACTCTTCTGGTAGGGCATAGCTAGCTAGATACAGGGCTTTGCCTATCGCTATGATTATTTTTTGTAAATATACCTCTTTTTTAATAGTTGTAAACAAGTTTTGCTAAATTTTGCTCAGGTTAGAACTCCACTTTCAGGAACCTGGCATATATAGAGAGAACACTTTAGCTTCCTCTAAAAAATTTGCACCTAACTGCACTGTATGTTTTCTGTTAAATCTGCTACCTGAAAGTGATGGATCAATTTAATACGAGGTGTTAAATGATTTTCCATGCGGTATAAAATTGGACATGATTAGCTGATAAACATGAAGATTATTCCTAAAATAAAAAGTGAGGAAAGATATATCAATGCAGAGTAAAGTAGACTTTTGGTCATTTAAAAAAAAGTGTTATGCTATAATAAGTAATAAATAGTGCAAAATTCTTCATACAGTTTTCATTGCTTCTCTTATCTAGTACAAAGCAGCTTTTTATAATATCATAGTTTCTTCTTTGTTCTTTTTTTGTATTATTCCTGTAGTTTTATGCATTAAGGGAAGAATTTTAAGAGCAAAAAATAGGTATATTTATCCAAATGTACATATATTTAAATATATGGTCCAGAAGTGAATTGCTGTGTTTACAAAACAGTATTTTCAGTTTTGCTATTCCTACAGTAAGATGGTAAACAACAGTAAAATGCAATTAATTTTGCATCCTTTGATGAGGATATATAAGTAAATGCATGTATCTACTTGACATTACCCGAATCTTTTAATTTGCTTACTAAAGAGGACTAAGAATTTATGTTGTATCTTTATATATTTTCAAGAAACATAAACAGTAATTACTACCACCCTCAATGTAGAAAAGTGGGAGTGTGTAATTACTTCTTTTCACATAGAGGAAGATCTCTGTAATCTTTTAATCTAATTCTGTTTATACATGTAATAAAAAAGGTCTAGTATCTTGGAAACAAATTCAAAGCATTAACTTTAGGAGTCAGCACACAAGATTTATTCATCTGCCTATTATTACAGTAGTTCCTTTTCCTTTCTTTTTTAATTGAAAGGTGGTGTTAGTTCTACTGCTATCTGTTGTGGAAAGAATGCTATTTTATTTCCTTTTATTTCAGTTTTCCAAATTAATTTTGTATCCTCTGATGCAGATTTTATGAGTAAATACATGTATACATAATAATTGCCTGTCTTCGGACTCTTATGCTACAATATTGGCATGTAGAACTCTTCACAATGATCACATTAGTATTTTAAAAAAGCATTCATTAACTTGTTTAAACAGCTAAAATAAACAAATAAAACAGAATAGGAAAAGTTCCAGTGAAAGATAAGGAAAAGAGGAGTAAATCCATTTTGCCTTCTAATGTTGATTATTTATTTAGCTCAAACCATCCTTTTAGCCTTCATAATAGATCCAATAACAAATGGGGCTTTATTCTAATTTAACTAGTTCTGCTATTATTGGCCTCTTTCTTAATTCATTAATGTAAAAATAGTACAGGTAGCACCTGCTGCAAAATTTATTGTATATAGCACATTTAATTTACAACTTATATGGAACATTCAACTGACCATTTACTGTTTTCTACTGGGACTCATATCCAAAAGCTAATTCTGGAATGTGTAGATTATTAGAGTAATAAAAAAGATTATCTGATACTCAAAAAAAAAAACCCTTCAAGACAGAAAGTACTGTGTTTTGGAGAAAATATTCAAAGAGCCAGCTCCCTTGAGTGGCTGGGAATGTTGGAAAACTTTGGAAGAAAGAGAAGAATTCAGCATTTAGGTAGATGGAGTGCCAGATGAACTGACAGAGGTTAAGGAAGATCATCTAGGTCAGAGGGTTCAAACTTGCATCGGCACAGCAGCATCAGTGGGCGTGGCCAGTGCGTGACGCATCCGGCCTGCAGGCCGTGAGTTTGACAACCCTGATCTAGGTGGTTACTTTATTCAACCACTGATGAATCATCTTCCACGCATCTAAGATTAAAACATAGTGTTTTCTAATGCTAAGAATTAGATTCTAGGAATGTTTATCTAATTTATAAATAACTTTTTATTTAATATAATTTTGAAAGTACAATAAGACTGTCATATTATTCTGATACATTGCACTTCTTGTTTACAAATATAAATATCACTAAATATATACTTAGAAAAAAATGTGATAAAAAATACATTGCTTTATAATGCTAACTTTTTATCTTTCAGCTTCATTGGGTGAATGGATTCATAGATAGGGACAAAAAACGTCCTTATTCTCCCATTTTTCTTTGTATTTATTTATTGCATTTATCTTCCATCATAATTAATATAACTTATGTGATATAACTTCACTTGCTCCCTAAGCAGATCTCATGGTTATACATAATGCTGTACTAATAATTTGTTAACCATAAGTTATTGAACAAGCAATTCTGGGTTTGAGCAGTGCTAAGACATAACAGGTGGATTCAATTCACACTAAACCAAAAATAGAGAAAGAACATTTGGTTTATTATTATGAATGAGGGCAATTAGAAATCAGAGTTGGTAAACATAATTACTGTGATTTTTCTGCAGCAGTTTTTAAAAATTGGAACTGTTTATTATTATTAACAGTATATTTCTCTAGCTATACCTGCTAATAATAATAAACCTGAGCAACTACGTGTCAACATCACTTTTTAATTCCCGTAAGACATTAATTTTTTTTAAATGCC
This sequence comes from Ptyas mucosa, assembly GCA_012654045.1. Taxonomy (NCBI): domain Eukaryota; kingdom Metazoa; phylum Chordata; class Lepidosauria; order Squamata; family Colubridae; genus Ptyas; species Ptyas mucosa. Next base: position 4,974,024 of record WNWU01000041.1, read on the forward strand.
TCTAAAATTATATTTATTGATATTGTCAGAATCACAAGGACAATCTTTAAAATGTTTTACGTGATGGACATGAAATTTTTCCATCTTGTCAATAAATATAATAAAACAGCAACACCAGAATGCTGGTTGGTAGGTGGCATACAAATGCTGGTAAATAAATCAGTAAAAATAAAATTTGTGCTTGTAAATGTAGTTGAAGAGCCTGTGATTTAGAGAAACAGGAAAGATTCATGGAGAGCTCAGGGTGTCAAGTGCCTGTATTATATTATGAAATAGCTGATGCCTACATTCTCTCAGATGTTGTTATTAAGAAGAAAGAAAAAAAATCAGTACTGCATGAAAAACAAAGAGGTCATAGTTATTAGTAGTAACATTTCATTACACTCATGGCTGTACAAGAATCAGTGCATAATATTTGGCTTGCTGTAGCTTATTAATAAGTCTATTAAATCAGGTTGACCATTTTTCATTTCTTCCTTTGGCTTGATTTGAATTTGCCAAAACACAAACTTAGTTCTTGATTGTATCCTCACAAGATGATTTTGCCTTTGGTTTCAGTATACCTTTTGGGGGGGGGGGAGAGATTCATTGTGGGTGATCCATGTGTTTGTTTCAGTTTTATTTCAGCCTAATTCAACATTTCTTAAAACTATGAGTTATAATAAATTCTGACTTTTTTCTGGCTTTTAACAATTAGTGCTGTTTAGTTGTATCAAAACTGCAAAAAGGCAGCTATATGTGGAACATAAAAACTGTGCTGTTTCTACTGTTGGATATGAAAGGGCTCTGAATAGGCTAATCAGAAGCAACTAATTTTTGAAAAACCTTAAAATGATACAGTACCAACATATGAATGCTAGGGGGAGCTCTGATACAGCAAGGTTTCATGGAGTTGCCTAACCAGAATTTTGTGATTGAGATTACTTAGGTGTTAGGTGTTTTTAATGAACATGTTAAAAGTCCAACAATGAAAAAAAATGTAATTCTTATTGATCCTAATTGTTTTTATTTGTTTTTAAAACAGACAAAGAACAATGTAATTAAAAAGCAAAGCAAGCTAATTAAAGATATCCGAGTTAGAAGCTGTCAGACTAAGAAGTCCAATGCGCATCTCCATGTGTGTCTGTATGTGTTTACATGATGCTTGAGACAGAGGTATCCCAATCTTTAGTCTTATTCTCACTCTTTGTAACAAGCTGGTTGCAGTCCTTTTCCCCAGGTTAGCTAATTGATTACATCACTCTCTTTGTTTAGAAAACAGCCCTTCCTAAGCATTTCCAAGCAACTTATTTCTTGCTTTGCCAACTTCAGTAGGCCCAGTCTAGTCCAGGGCAGTCAAACTCGTGGCCCACAGGCCAGATGCGTCACACCCTGGGCACACCCACACCCTGGCCACACCCACAGTTTAACAAAGGGGGGTGGGAAAGTTGCGATGCAGCATATGACACCGTGATGACACAAGTTTGACACCCCTGGTCTACTCCCATTGGTTATAAAAAATCATAAAATAGATTTGGGGTTATCAGATTTGATCTTCCAAAACTCTTTCCTCTCTTGTAGTTGAATAAGATCAAGCAGCCTTGATCTTATTGTCCTAGGTAAACCTGAGAGCTGCTGACTTTCTTACTACTAATATTGGTATTTAAGTCCAATACTGGCCTTATATAAAGTTTTGGGTTATTATCTTTATGAATGGTTCACAGCAGTGATGAAATCTAAAATCTGTTACTGCCAGTTCTGTGGGCGTGGCTTGGTGGTGAGGGTAATGTGACTGGGTGGGCGTGGTCATTTTTTTTTAAACTTTTAAAACCATTTTTTTCTACAACCTCTTCGGCAAAGAGGTTGTTAAAAAATGCTTTCAAAAGGCTCTGACGATCCCAGCTGAGTTGCCTGATCGGCAGAGGCTTTTTAAAAAAGTCTGCCGATCAGGAAACTCAGCTTGGATCATCAGAGGTATTTAAAAGAAAAAAACCCCTTTTTTTCTTTTAAATGCCTCTGACGATCCAAGCTGAGTTGCCTGATCGGCAGGGGCTTTTTAAAAAACTTAGCTTGGATCGTCAGAGGCATTTAAAAGAAAAAAAAGGGTTTTTTCTTTTAAAAGCCTCTGATGATCCCAGCTAAGCCGCACGATCATCAGAGGCTTTTTTTTTTTACTTTTAAAAGCATTTTTTCCACTGAAGAGGTTGTAGAAAAAAATGCTTTTAAAAGTAAAAAAAAAGCCTCTGATGATTGTGCGGCTCAGCTGGGCATGGGGGGGATGGCAGGGATTTTTGCTACCAGTTCTCCGAACCACCTGCCTCCATCGCTACCGGATCAGGCGATCCGGTCTGAACCAGGAGTATTTCACCCCGGTTCACAGAATGATAAGTGGAATATTCAAAGTAAAACATTTAAAGCAACAAAGAGAAAAAAAATTAGTAGCATAATTTTAGTTATATTTAGTGACTTAAATCACTAGATCTTGTGTTTTTGTGGAGGCACAATAAATATTAAATTAAAATTATTGCATTCCTTTATATCAGCCTCCAGAATTCTAGGACAATTATAAGGGTTCTACAATATTGATAAAAACCCACTTTTAAAAAATTGCATGCCATCTACTGATAGTGCTTACAGTGGTGGAAATTTTTATGCTGAGCTGTTGCCATTTGCCTGTGGTAGTCATTGTAAAACATAGATTTTGTAAGTTGAAAGTGAACTGGGGATTTTCATATTTTTTTTGCAATTTTTATGCCTGGGTTTCCTGAGACTGAAAAATGTTTCAAGGCATCCTGTAGGGTAAAAATATTGAGGAAGGCTGTCTGGGACAAAATTAAATATATGTTTTCTATAGTTAGGTCAAAGAACTTTGTTGCATAAACTAGGATTCAAAAATCGAAATTGCTTTACATGATAACTATTAGCTGTCAGGGGAAATGGGAGGATTACAACACGATTTCAGTACCATGTGTAACAATGTCTGTGTATGTGTACAGTTTGCAATACAGGAGAGTCTCAAAAGCAATTTCTAATTCAGGTGGGTATTTTTAAAAAATGGAAGGAACACACACACAGGCCTAAAACACTATTGATTTTTATTGTGAGAGCAAAGGAGCTGCAGGACAAAAAAAACCCCCCAAATAATGAAACTACCGCTCTCAAACTACATGAGCTGCAGTGGACCATAAAACATTAAGTACTAATACTGTACTTCTGACATACAAAACAAAAACCCTACAGACTCCTTTAATCACACCATGGGTTCTCCTATTTTTATACTTTCAGGAATAAACAGAAGAGATAAAACAGGACAAGCAAATGTTTATTTCCATTCCATACAGTGGCAAAGATTACTCACGTAGTAATTTCCACAGACTTGCTTTCTTTAGAAATTACAAGGGAACAGTTATCATGTAAGTTACTTAGCACAGAAAAACACTAAAAATGTTTCTTTTAAGTATGTATTAAGCCTATTTCTCTATACAAGTACTTATGCACTCAAAGCACCATCTTAACCTATTAGTTTTATTCTTGTCTTCCATACTATATTGTTTATACATTTAATATTTTTATAATATTTAGATTCAGCATATTTCAAAGAATATTAATAGAGGAAATTCATGCGGAACTAGACAATATGTGACTCACAAACACCGTTTATAGACAGGTCCCATTTTCTGCTGTTCTACTAGCCTTGGATATCTTTACATAACAACCTGTGCAAATTCTATTATTTTTTATGATACATCAGTTGTCTATATTCTAGATCAGGGGTTCCCAGTCTGTGGGCCATGGCCCACTACCAGGCCATGGCCTATTGGCCACTGGGCCACATGAATGGCTGGCCATCCCTCTCGCCCTACCATTGCCATGAGTGCCGCACGGGGGCTACTGTCAGTGTGTGCACCACACACACACGCTTGCGGCCTTGTTTACATACATGCATGCGTATATAAAGGTACCTCCCCACCCCCAAACTGCCAACCCAAAAAGATTGAGGAACTCTGTTCTAGACAATTGCTTGCTTGCTTGCTTGCTTGCTAAGTCCAAGTAAGCACCCTAAGTCCAAGTAAATTATATCCACAGCATTTCACTGGTCCACTAATTTTGTCACATTGTTGAAGATTGCAATAGGATTGTCTGGCATGATCTGTTTTAGACAAACTCATGTTGGCTTCTGGTTATAACTTTGTATATAGATGTTCACAGATTCATTGCTTGATAATCTTTTCCAGAAGTACTAATATCAGGTTGATAGGTCTGTAGTTTCCTTGATCCATTTGTTGTTGTTATTGTTGTTGTTGTTTTGAAGATGGGAGCGATATCAGCCTTTTTCCAGTCATCTAATAGTTATCCAGTACTCCAGGATCTTTGTACGATATGGTTCAGTAGTTCTGAGAGCACATCTGCAAATTCCTTCAAAACCTTGGACTCTAATCTATCTGGTCCTGGTGATTTGAATTCATTTAGACGGGATAGGTGTTCTCTTACTATTTTCTTGTGTATTTTGATTAACATTCCTAATCTGCATTTTACAATATTTTTCTCTTTTTGTGTAAAGACAGATGCAAAAAAAATGAGTTAAGCTATTTTGTTTTCTCCCTGCCGCTCATCACCTTCTTGCCACTAGAAATATTACAGATACTGCAGTGTGAAAATTGCAGTTATCGATGGAAGTCAGTCCTTCATTTTTTTCCCCTCCCTGGTACTACTAGAACCGTGATGGTGAACTTATGGCACGGGTGACACACAGAGCCATATTAGTGGGCATGCGAGCCATAGCTCACCTCCAGCATGTATGCGTGTGCCAGTGAGCTGACTTTTGGGCCTTCTGGTCCCACCGGAAGTTGGGAAATGGGCTGTTTCCGGTCTCCAGAGGGCCTCCGGGGATGGGGGAGGCCGTTTTCGCCCTCCCCAGGCTCCTAGAAAGCCTCTGGAACTTGGGGAGGGTGAAAAATGGGCCTACCGGGCCCACCATTCCATCACGTATTAAAAGCAGGGGGGAGCATGGGGGACATGCATGCAAGCGTGGGCCGCATTGAATTATGGTGTGGGCATGCACGTGGGCAACTTCCCCGCACTCCCCCCACTTTTGGCATGTGATGGCGAAAAGGTTAGCCATCACTGTACTAGAATGTCATTCTATTGCTGTCCCTAGTGGATGGAAACTCTACAAACATCAGAACCTATTTCCATTGTCCCCTCATTTTTCCTTTTCTAAGAAAACGTAAGGCTCTAGGGCACTGAGTCAGCAGATAGAACAAATATTTTATAAACTATTACTTGAATTAAGTAAATTCAAGGTAGTATCATATATACCTATGTAGCTCTTCAGCAAATTAATCAAAAACAGGATGCAGCCCTTATTCATCTTCTGCAGTTTTATGTTTTGATACTTTAGAGGTTCTTGTTCCAATTGTATTGTAAAATATTGTTGCACTTATTTTGCTGCGGAACACTTATAAAGTACAACATAATTTGTTCCTTGAGGGATAATTCCATAATGTATATACTCTTTGTAAGCAAGTTTTATTGCAACATTTACAAGTGATATAGGGTAAATTATTTCACTTCTATGTGGTATGAACCACTGGAAAATATTTCATCTCTAAGCCGATTGAATTCTCTTGACCCCGCAGGCCCATCCATCTCTGCAACTCCCATTGTTATGGCAGTTTTAAAAGCTCTGCTGAGAAGATCATAGCAACCTGATTGAAATATTTGGACTTCAGTGGCTGGATTTCATGTTTGATGGCAAGACCCTTTCCAGACAATTTTACTTCTAAATTGTACTCGCTACATCAATATACTTATTGTTGTGGTTTTGAGATAGAAAACAGACAAAACCATATTCATTTCTATTAAAATCTTCTAAAAGATCCATGTTATCAGAAAGAGGAGGTTTTATGTCTCTCTGTCATCCTTTACTTTTTCTTTAAATTCCATGTATTTTAGAAATATAAATGTATTTAATTTTTTATCTTGATAATCTCTGTGTGTGACAGTGCATCGGGGTGAAATGTAAAATTTGTTACTACCGGTTCTGTGGGCGTGGCTTGGTGGTGGTGGTAACGTGACTCGGTGGGCGTGGCTAACTTTTTTTTTTAACTTTTCAAAGCATTTTTTCTGCAAATGCAAAAAAATGCTTTGAAAAGTCTCTGCCGATCAGGAACACAGCTGGGATCGTCAGAGCCTTTTCAAAGCATTTTTTAAACCACCTCTTCCCTGGAAGGGGTTGCAGAAAAAAATGCTTCGAAAAGCCTCTGAGATCCCAGCTGAGTTGCACGATCATCAGAGCCTTTTATTTTTTAACTTTTAAAAGCATTTTTTGGCGGAAGAAGTTGTAGAAAAAATACTTTTAAAAGTAAAAAAAAAAGCCTCTGATGATTGTGCGGCTCAGCCGGGCATTGGGGGGGGGGGGCACAGGGATTTTTGCTACCAGTTATCTAAACCACCTGCCTCCATCGCTACCAGATCGGGCGATCCGGTCTGGTAGCGAGCATTTCACCCCGGGAGTGCATGTGTGTGTACCTTCAGTGTTGACTCTTAGCAACTGCCTGGACAAATCTCTGTAGTTTTCTTGGTAAGATTTCACGAGTGGTTTGCCCTTCCTTCCTTCCTAGGGTTGAGAGAGAGTGACTGGTCTACAGTCACCAACTAACTCTACACCAAACTGGCTCTTGACCTATATTGGGGGATTCTTATAATTTCAGACCAAACAAAAGTGTGACCAGACTTCTGTAATTCTCAGAATTTATTAGGCAGGAGTCCCTTCCCTCATCCTGCTGAGTAGGGGAACTGAACAATAAAATCAAGCAAGGGCTGTAAAAATATTTAGGTGGCACAAATATAAACATTTCAGTATTGTCCGTGGTACTGTATTCATATTAGGTTTCCTGGAACCCTAGGATTCTGTGAGAGTCATCCAGGATTCAACATGACATTTTCTGTTTACATTGTATGAAATGTATTATTGCAAGATACTTGTATCTTATTTTGTTTAAATAAAATGTATTACAGAAAGCATATTAAATCATTGACTCTGTACTGAATTTTTAAATTGAGAAGGGTTCCCTAGGATCTCAAGTTTGAAGACCACTAACCTAAGAAAAAAAAGACAGTGTCTTTCCCTAGATTATGTTTATTGTTTTTTTTCCACCAAAGTGCTAACCAATACAATTCTCTTTTTTAATGTCCTCAGTAAAAACTTTGTATGAAAATTGATAATTAACAGTTCTTTAGCTTTCTTAGCTTTCTTTAAAAAGCTACAAAAAAAAATGCTCAGTTCTTAGTTTTCTTTGAAAAGCAATTTGCAAGTTGAATGTTTTTTTGAATTAATTAATCAATCCTCATTTTATTATTTTTAGAAAAATTGTAATCCTTTCCAAAGGGGCTATTCTCCTTCTAGTCAGACATAAGATAACTGTTTATTTATCATGTATTCATATGATGTTCCCTTAATTAGGTTTTCAAGAAAATAGGATGCCTTCAAGTATTTAATTAAGTATTTTTGTTAAGAGACCCAGTTTGGTGTAGTGTCTAAGGCCGTGATGGCGGACCTATGGCACGGGTGCCACAGGTGGCACACGGAGCCATATCAGTGGGCACGCGAGCATTGCAGTAGCTCAGCTCCAGCACGCATGTGTGCACCAGCCAGCTGATTTTTGGGCATTTTGGTCCCACTGGAAGTTGGGAAATGGGCTATTTCCGGCCTCCAGAGGGCCTCCGGGGGAGTGGGGAAGGCCGTTTTCGCCCTCCCCAGGCTCCTAGGAGGCATCTGGAGCCTGGGGAGGGTGAAAAAAACAGGTCTACCAGGCCCACTGGGCCATCACATGCTAAAAGCGGGGGGGAGCGCACACACATACACAAGGGCAGGGCGCATTGTATCATGCATATGGGCACACATGTGGGCGACCTCCCTGCGCTCCCCCCCGCTTTTGGCACATGACGGCAAAAAGGTTAGCCATCCCTGGTCTAAGGCATCGGACTGGAATCAGGAACCTATAAATTCTAGTCCCACCTTCGGCACAAAATCTGCTGGATGACTTTGAGTCAGTTGCTTTCTCCCAGGCCTAGAAAGCAAGCAAGGACAAACCACTTCTGAAAACTTGCCAAGAAACCTGAAGAATAGTCTAAGCCAGGGCTGTCAAACTCCCGGCCCACGGACTGGATGCATCACGCACTGGCCATGCCCAGTTTAGCAAAGGGGGGAAAGTCCCGATATGGTATGTGACACAGCTGTGATGATGTGAGTTTGACACCCCTGATCTAAGCACTTGCCAGTTATTAACATTTACTCAAAGTCACACATTAAAAAAAAATCAGCCTATTAGATCTCAACTTCTTAACTGTTTCGTTTTTAGACGCAGTATACACTGAGCCTAGCCTGAACTGTGGTCCAGATATCCATTTCCTTCTGTTGGGTTAATGTGCTCAGAACTTCTCATATTCTGAATCTTTGTAAACTACTTATTCAGAGATGTTGCAAAGCCTGGCAATACATTAGCCAGAGAAAAATAAAGAAAAAAATAAAACAGTACTTATATTGTTTACCTAAAGCAACACTGTGGGAACATGGAGGAATAGCAGATACAATGACAATGCTCCCCTCAAATCAGAGGGATCCTTCTAACCAGGCAATTATTGGTAAGCCCAAATAATAGTATCCAGACAGACAGAATGCTCATGGGATGCAGAAATATTCTCATCCTCACTATAGACTTCTCAGTGTGGTTTTGGCTCAGCTTCATTTTATTTGTTTGTGCCTGTGTTAGATTTATATGCTGGCTTTTCTCCAGGAGCTGAAGACAGCTTGTGTTGGAATCTCACTTCATTTTCCCCTCACAGTTACTAGCCCTGATGAGCAGGTTAATCAAAAAGACAAGTTTAGCTGATGATAAACTTGAATTTGGAATTCCACTCTTAGTCCAAAAACTTAACCACTACAGTATATTGGCATCTAGCCTACAACAGGTTTACTCTGCGACAATCCTCAGCATGTTTATTCCTTATAAGTATTTCTTCCTCACAATTCCCAACATATTAGCAAAGGTATACCCTCCCTTTGCACAAAACCACTCTCAACTATTGGTTCAGCTATTCGTGCTGTAAGAAGTATTGTCAGTGCAAATCATATGTTCATCCAGTATAGCAAAACTATAAATGCGTCCTTTTAAAAAAATACAGGCTTAAAAGATCTATATCCTAAAAATCTCTTATGGGTTTCTATTAAATTTAACTTGCACCTTCTACACATAAGCTTTATTATGTGTAAAATAAAATTTTATTTGCAGGAACAATATTTTGCTGAAAAGTGAAAAAAGATATAGCCATTGTGTGTTCCTTTGCTAGGCTGAGAGAGAACGGAACTCTGTTTTTCTAATCTAATTCTGGGTCTAGATAACAAGTCAGTCTGAAAGATTTCTTGAGTGTGTGGAACCAAAGTAGGCATGGACCTTTACTTGTACCTGTCAACTGTTCCTTAAAAAACTTTTTTTTCTGGGACCCACATGGTAGTTGTATTAGCTTTGGAAATACATGTTTGAATCAAAGGAGCATTAAGAAGATAACAACACATGATTTCATTCCTTTGCAATCTCTTTACAGCCTCCTTAATTAAAATGAGTATTTTTCTGAGTCTGCATGACTATAGTGCAAGCCTGAGAAAATGCATGACTCCTTTAAAGAATGGCTGAGAAATTCAGGAAAGAAATGTTGCCCAGTTCTATTGTGAAATAAATTAATCTCAATTATAGGGTAGTTAGAGTAGGTAATTCTGAATTGGAAGGCCCTAACTCCATATAATTTTAAGGAGAAAAGCAACTATGTGAATAAAACACCCTATCCCCCATTGCTGTTGAGACTGCACCTACAGTGCTATGGATGGTTTTGTGCACCACATTTCCAGAAAGCTGTTCACAAATTAGAATAGGTCCAGAAGAGGGCAGCATGGATGATACAGGGATTTGAGGTTATGCCTTAGGGGGACAGGTTTAAGGCACTTGGGATATTCAATCTGGATAAAAGAAAACAGAGAAGACATAATATCAGTGTTTTTACTGATATTGACTGACAGAATGCCACAGAGGAAATAGTCATAAATGATTTTCTTTGCCACAGAAGCAAAAAATAATAAGTATAAATTGCAGCAACCTAGATTTTTCATTTAAATATTAGAAAAAATATATAACAATGAAATTTGCTTAATAGTAGGATAGTTTACATACACGGGTTGTGGGTTCTCTGTCTTTATAGGCTTATGAAAAGTAGCTGAATGGATATCTTTCAAATATGATTATATTTGTTGTTGTTGTTTTTACATAGTGCTATAGAGAGTTGGACTAAATGATTGTTATGGTTTGTTTAAAGTCCATGATTACATATCTTCACTTATTCTGAGGTGAAGAAATAACTAGAAGGTAAAATCTCCATCACGTCAAGCTAGAGTTCTGGTGACTCTATAGACAAATCCATATAATTTGGCATCAGTATGAAGAGGTTTGTCATTGCTTTCCTTGAAGAAACAAATGCAGATCTGTCTGACTGAGTCACACGGACAATAGCTTTAATCAGTCAATGATTCAGCACAGCAATGGGCATTAATGTTACATAGCCAAAGGAAGATATTATCATGGGATGCTATTGATAGCATAGGATGCTATTTATAAACCTTGGTTTTTGATCCAAATAGTTTTGACTAATTGTTGTCTATAGAGAGGGAAGCTTGAAAATGGTATGATTCAGATTTAATTTCAGTATGAGATTAATAGGACATCTGTGGTTTTTGTCCGTAGCTTTATTTATATTAAGTTGGCCAATAATTTTTCAAAAGTTTGAAGTCAAACTATAAAACCAAATATAAAAAGGTGATACACATATCATTTTCCATATTTTTTTAATTTTATGGGTCATCAGGTAGATAAATGCTTGTACAACATTGCAAAGTGCATCAATTTAACTATGCTGGAATGCCATCATTTGTAATGAAAACCACAGTATTAATAGGAATTCTATTTTGAGCTTATTTTGTATGTTGTAACTTGGTCTTGCTTGTATTCTTGAGGCAGACTTGGTTCTTTAAGCACATCTGTTGACAGTTAAATCTCTGTGACGTGGGATATTTTAGCTAAAATGTGCTTGTGAAATCATTTTCCACTGAGATTCTAGCTGTTTTGTCTTAAAACTACTTGCTGTAATATTTCAAGCAGATGTCTTCCCTTTTTTCTGGTTCTTGTAACTTTTTATGTCATTAACTTATAAAGGCAACATCACACTTTACCAAAAATATACTTTCATGATATGAAAGTGCACTTTCTGCAGAGAATTTGGCTACTGGGTTATGCTTCACACAGATAATAGTCTCTTTTCAAGATGAATAGTCTATCAAAAAAGCTGTTTTTTTCTATCAGTAAAGTTGTTTTTGACAGAGAAAGTTCAATTGTATAAATAAAATAATGTCTCCTTCAGGTAAAGCTCATAATGCTGACTTTGTGGATATATCCACTTAATTTTCTTGGCAAATATATGAAAATAATTTGCTATTGCCTTCTTATGGAATGGTTTATAATATACTACACTAACCTACAGCCCTAGGATGTCTTTTGGTCTCCCTTCCAAAAACAAAATCAGCCCAGAATTAAGAGAATTAGTTATTAATCAATTAAATCCAGGCATTCAGCTGTTGTTTGGAAGATTGCGAGCATTTACAGAACCTGCATATACTTTTCATCTTCTTTTGCTTCTAAAAGAGCAAGTGCTTATTTTATATTTGTGGTCTAATTTTCATATGTACTATTAAAAATTGCATAGTATCACAGTAATGATTTTACAGAGGTGATCAGCTAATCAGTCCAATTTAGTATCTAATTTACATGTCTTCATTATATACAGTAATGTGCCACTTAATGAGGTTGGCAGAAAGATGTTTAAATATTGTAGAAGCAATCTAGTATTCTTAGTACAGTTTCATTTATAATTTTATATGTTATATTGCAGACAAGACTTATCTGCAAGTAAACTTAGTTCATTATTTTCAATTCCCAGGTCTCATGTTAACAAAGGATTGCAAGATCATCATTATTAGCTCCTCCTGGATAATAGTGAAAGCAAGCAAAAAAAAAAAGTAAAAATACTCGAGCTTGCATTTAAAATGACATGTTTAGTTTTTTAGCTACAAGATATTTTGGAATACTTTTTTCCTAAACTAGAAATATTTTGTAGACTTTGAACTGCTATGGATTTAAAAATATAATCCCCATTTTTGGCAAATCAGAAAAATAGCACAATAAGTTTTGAGCCTTGGATAGTACAGTGGTCTAAAGCCCTGTTATTAACATCAGCTGCCTGCAATTATTGCAGGTTCGAATCTCACCAAGGCTCAAGGTTGACTCAGCCTTCCATCCTTTCTAAGGTAGGTAAATTGAGGACCCAGTTTGTGGGGGCAATAAGCTGACTTTGTATAAATATACAAAAGTATGAAGGCTATTGCTTAGCGCATTGTAAGCCGCCCTGAGTCTCCGGAGAAGGGCGGCATATAAATCAAATTTTAAAAAAAAGTTTTGTTAGGATTTTTTAAATTAGTTTCCAAAGTCAGGATTAAATCTTTAATTGTTTCTGCATTATTACACAGAATAACAGAGTTGGAAGGGACTTGAAAGTTTTCTAGTCCAATCCTCTTTTAAGCAGGAGACCCTATAATATTCCAGACAAATGGCTGTCCAATCTCTTCTTAAAAGCTTCCACTGATTAATTGATCTCACTCTCAGGAATTTCTCCTTAGTTCTAGGTTGGATCTCTCTTTGATAAGCTTCCATCTGTTAACTTTTGCCCTACCCTTAGATATTTGGCGAATAGGTTGACACCCACCCACCCCCAACACTTCTTTGTGACAGCCCCTCAGATATTGGAAGACTACTATCATGTAGTCCTTCTCTTCATAAGACTAAACATACCCAGTTCTATTTAGTTATCCATTTAGTTCAGAATTGTTCAATCTTGGTTCATTCATTGTTTTTTAGAATTCAAATTACACTAGAGCTATTACGTTAAATGTTTTTCGGAAATGAAATAAGATTTTGGAGATGAGATGGGGTTATGTGTTTAATTGAAAATGCAATTGAAGTAGCAACCTGACTGAGGGACGACTCTTTTGCCTTTAAGTCAAAACTTTCTTTTCGCTTCTGGTCCTGTAATTGTTTCCTAACTAGGTACATTCTCAAGTCTTACCTGCAAAGCAGGATCAGGGAAGCAAGAATCATACTTGTCCTCCTTCATCAAAACAGGTTTCTTGAAAGCTTTTGATTTTCCTTTTCCCAGATTGTTTGTGTGACCGAATCCATTTCCTTGATAAGCCTGTAACAATCTCTCCCATCTGCTGATTGTTTGTGTCTAGAGACTTCCTTCACTCTCAACCTCAGTGCAATCGGTCATAGGCATACTGTATTAACTGACTTTTATGGTAGACATCCTTGTTCTTTTTTAGAAAGAGGTTTAATTTCTCCCATTTTAAAAGAGTGCTATTTCCAAATACAGGAAGGAAAGGAGGGAGGGAGGGAAGGAAGGAAGGAAGGAAGGAAGGAAGGAAGGAAGGAAGGAAGGA
>WNWU01000041.1:4996054-5072168 GCA_012654045.1 Ptyas mucosa
TATATATATATATATATATATATATATATATATATATATATATATAAACATAAAATAAATAAAAACTAAAAAATAAAAGAATGAAAAAAAATAATATAAAGCACAGAAAAGAAAAAATGAAAAAGAAAGGAAAAATAAGAATACAGTAAGAAAAAGAAAGGAATATACAAAGAAATGGCTTCTCCCTTCATCACAAGTATAAACAATTTTGGTAACTTTTTATTTTCTTCCCATATTGCATCTTTCTTTCTTTCTTTCTTTCTTTCTTTCTTTCTTTCTTTCTTCCTTCCTTCCTTCCTTCCTTCCTTCCTTCCTTCCTTCCTTTCTTTCTTTCTTTCTTTCTTTCTTAGATTTATATGCCGCCCTACTCCCGAAGGACTCAGGGCGTTGAACAGGCACAGAATAAAATACATAAATACAAAAATTAAAAACAGAATTAAAACCAGATTAAACAATTTAGCCCGAGACAAATTTAAAACATCCCAATAGTTTAAAAGCAGATTTAAGATTTTCAATTTAAAAGAATTTAAAAGAAAAGGGGAAAGGTTAAGCCAGGCCAGCTTGCTGGAATAGGAAAGTCTTAAGAGCGCGGCAGAAAGTGCGCAGATCCGGGATCCTCCGTATCTCCAGGGGGAGCTCGTTCCAGATAGTGGGTGCCCCCACAGAGAAGGCCCTCCCCCTGGGGGCCGCCTGTCGACACTGTTTGGCCGACGGCACCCAGAGGAGCCCCTCTCTATGAGCGCGTACCGGCCAGTGGGAGACTATTTGTAGTAGTAGGCGGTCCCATAAATAGCCAGGTCCTAAGCATCTCTTATCTATAAACAAATCCTTAAACTTTGTTGTTCAGCCCTGATCAGCAAAAGTCCATTCAAGGACTACCATAGATTACATGTTTATTTTAATTTTGATCAAATAATACAACTTTATATTCTTTCCTTTTATTTTTAACAATCTTATTTTTTAGCCCTTTCAACCATCCTAGCACTTGATTTTTTTTTTATTTGTCCCTTCTCATAAATTTTTTCAAAGATTTAACAAGTCCGTTTTGTAAATCCAATATAGGAAAGTTATCCACGTCACTCTTTTGGTTTGTTATTTGTATACTCCCAGTAAGACATCAACCAGTTTCTTTTGTATGCATAGTGTAGTATCTTTTTTCATATCATTCTTGTTTTCTGTCATTTTTAAATCCCTTTTCAAATCAGTCTGTCAGAAAAAAACATTTTTTAATGTTTCATTTATTATTAAATTTACCCCCCCCCCAATCTTATCACAGGGTAACATGTTCCTCTTTTTATAACAACTTTTAAACACAGTCTCTCTATAGAAATAGATATTTTTAAATTAAATTCTGGGTCCATTTTCAAAAATATGTATCCATATGTATCAATGTATCCAGTGTTAAAATATTTTGCTTCATTGTTGCAAGTCAAGTTTGTTGTTCTCCTTTAATTATAATCTCTAGTTCTCTCTAGTTTCCTCTAGTGTCCAATTTTTAGTCTTATCATACTGTGTGTTCTTTTTAAATCACATGGATTTTTTTCCATGAGGAGTCTTATAATTAATTCCAAAATCTTATTTTGAATCCATTCTAGTCTGTTTATAAATTTCTAAAATCAAAGCACTAGTCTGCCTTTTACTGTTTATTTTTTAAAAATTAAGTCCTTAAACTTGTATTTAAATTTGATTTTTTTAAGATTAAAGGAAACTAAGTGGTGCTTGCAAAATTTACTGATTCAAAGTTTCGAAATAGCTGAGAACCAATTAACAACAGTGATTTGAAAAGGAAGTATGCAAACTCAATGTCCTTTCTGAAGGTGCCAACTGCGGTTTGAGCAAAATGATACTCTATTCCCTCATCTCCCAGAGTTTAAAACTTGCCAGAGATCCCTGCCTTGCAGTGTCCTCATGAGGAGCAACTGTCTGGAGCACTTGCAGGCAATCTCAATTCCTCTCTTTCTCTGGAAAGAAATGACAAAGAACTGGTCTATTCACCAGCTCTTCATTCCAATATAGTCATTCTTCTTCATTCTTTCCTGTTTCCATGAAAATTCTATTATAACTTACTGACTACCAAGTATACAAAAAATTAAAATAACTAGACAATGTTTACTGTTTATTTCAGGTAAAAAAATTAAGATATTTTACCTATCATTTTCAAGTATCTTTCACTATGATGTGAAGTAAAGATATCTTGAAGCCTATGCTGTCTTTAACTCACAGAATATTCTCTCACTATCAGAGTATGCCACTGAAGCTTTGCCTCTGCATCACCGATTGCTAAGGCAACCATTCTTTTAGAAGAGATGTACTATACTTTTGAGCCTATTCATTGGAGCTACTTTTTAATGGCCTGTTAGAGTACTCTACCCTCGTTTGCTGTCAGCCACTGAATTCTGCAAATGAATATACAGCAGTTGAACGCAGCTCGCTGTGCATCACAATGCGGGAGCTGTACCACGTCCAAAAGTTAGTATGCTTTTTAGGCTGTGAATTTGAAGACAAAGAAAGTAGCGGGAAATGCCTTTTCAGAGAACTGGTTTTATATTCAGACAGAGTGTGAGATGAAATTTAATGTATTTTACTAGTTTGTATTCCAGAAGAAAAGAGAGACTGTATGTTAAATTGGCTGCATATAGATCATTCACAAAAGTCCACCATTAACATTTTCTTTAAATATATGCAATATAGTATGCATTTGAAACTGATTTATGAAATGAGTAGTTTTTCAGCCACTGAGTACTTCTATTTAGAACACAGAGTGACGAACTTTTTTCCTTGCTCATAAAAACATATGACTGTTCTGAAATCTCTGCTTTCAAGTCTTGAAGATTACATTTGGTAGTAAAAAAAAAACATTTGCAGAATTGGCATGCAAATGTTTAGATGAATTAGCATATGGGAAAGTGAGCACAGACAGTTATTACTTTTTTGTGGGGGAGAAGAGTAGTATTACCTCATCATGTAGCATCTCCTCAAGGAACAGTGTATGAATAGATAAAAAATCACTTTAAAAAACTTTATGCTTTTATCGTGGAGATAAAAGTGAGCCGAGATAGACCTCTAAAGTCTGTCTGTTCCTAATACTTCAGTCAACATTTTGAACGATAGCAGTTTACAAATGCAGAGTATCTACTTCCCTACAGATGGCCTGGATTCTATTTTTAATTATAGCATTGATATGTTCCATTGAGGTCATAATGATTAGACACTAAGAAAGAACTCCATTTTTAACATGGACAGCAACTATCTCTAGAGCACTTTTTCAGGAAGAAGAAATTGAGAGCCATAATTGAGAGACAATTATGTAGTCTAATGGGCATCTGCAGTGATGGTCAGTGGCTTCAACGTAGTGGACATGATTGAGTGATCAGTCTCTGATTGCACATTAATAGAGATGGGACTTCTGCCAAGCAAAAAAATTCAAACTTTCCAACTCTCCAGACCAGGCTTAACCCTTTCTAGTCTTCGAGTATGTTCTTCGTATGCATGTCATAAAAATCTGTAAGAAGAACTGCCTGGTTTTCAGATTCTGCATGAATAATCACAGCTTCCTGTCAATATTAATATACCGATGAAAATACCAGCCTTGACTTGCAATTTATTAATGTTTGCTCCAAAATTATAAACATTTTGCCTTTGGAGAAGTGTTTCATACTGACTGATCCATTCTCATTACTGGCCTTTTTGTAATATTGGTGAGATTAATCAGAATACTTAGCAAATCATATCAATCATATTTAGTCATGATTAAATTTTCTCCAACGTATTGGTTCCTTTATGTACTGTGTGTCTTGCCCAATAACTTTAGAATCTGTGTCAGATTATCCTAGTCACAAGTGTAAGGATTACATGATTTAAGATTAGATTGCATAATCTTAAAATTTGAAATTTGGTTTTGTTTAATCATGTTACATAAACCTAACAATTGAACTATAATTTCAGTGTATACTGTATTTAATAATTTGTGGTTAAAACAAATTGTGGTTTAACTTAATTTAACCATAAAGATAAGGTCAGATGTCCATCCTTTAGTTCCAAACAGTTGGTAGCCTGCTCAAAGTTGGAACAAGATATCTCCTCATACTATTTGTTATGTTTAAAAAAGTAGTCCCCAAAATTCAACTACATAAATATTAGTAAATACATAATGGAAAAGATGATCATCACAACATACATAAGGATGACATAACAGCTTTGTTTTTTGTAAGCTGAAGAACATTTCTTCATGTTGTCCCTTACCATTCCACTATGGTTGTGTTTTTTGTTTTGTTTTATCGACTTGGGTTACTATGTAATTTATGGATGAGTTTATGTTATTTTACAACATTTAACTCCCCCCTTATCCCCCACCTCTTGCAATTGCTAGGTTTTGTTGGTGGGAATATTGTAATATGAACTGGCATTGTATGGATTCATTATTGCTTTTCATTTCTTGTGGTCATGATTATGAGGTTAGGTTTTTCCTGAAATATCATCACCTTGTTACATAGATACAGTATTATTTATTTATTTATTTTATTTAACTTTTATACTGCCCTTCTCCTAGCGGACTCAGGGCGGTGAACAGCCAGATAAAAAACATAGTACAAAAGTTAAAATCATTTTAAAATAATTTAGATACAGTTTGGCCCAAAGTTTAAAACATGTCAATTAAAATCAATCAATATCAACACTAAAACCAATTAAAGGATCAGGCCAGCCAACTGAAAAAAGTGGGTTTTTAGGGCCTGACGAAAAGTCCGGAGGTCTGGAATCACTCGGATCTCTGGGGGTAGATCATTCCATAGGGTAGGTGCCGCCACAGAGAAGGCTCTCCTCCAGGGGGTCGCCAGCCGACATTGTCTGGCTGACGGCACCCTGAGGAGGCCCTCTCGGTGGGAGCGAACTGGCCGGTGGGAGGCAATTGGTGGCAGAAGGCGGTCCCGTAAATACCCCGGCCCTAATTCATCTCTAGAATATATTTTGGAACATTTATTCTTTGCATATTTTTATACCAAGCACCTGTCATGTACTGTATGCAAAGGAAGCTGACATGAATGTTTTTTTTAAAAAATGCAGAAATGCTTTATCTTATTCAAAGATAAAGAATCCAAATAGCTTGAGGTTTCCAAGAACAGTAAATGAAAGTTGCTTTTATCATCTTGC
The DNA here is from genome assembly GCA_012654045.1 of Ptyas mucosa. Taxonomy (NCBI): domain Eukaryota; kingdom Metazoa; phylum Chordata; class Lepidosauria; order Squamata; family Colubridae; genus Ptyas; species Ptyas mucosa. The sequence continues at coordinate 5,001,203 of WNWU01000041.1, forward strand.
TTTACTCAAAAGATTCAAATAGCAAATGCTTCTAATATTAAATTTTCTATTTTCAAAGCATCTCTTTACTAATTGCTTCTGTGGTCCCCTTAGAATAAAATTCCACTGTAACTAAATGAGGGCTAGCTGCTGTTTCACAGTGCTGTTAATTAGCCTAGCCCCAAATTCAATCTTCACTGATGAGATTGCTAAGAGTGCCTCAGTATTGCTTGTTATACATGCATTATATCTCTGGAAGCCAATGAAAACTGTCATCAGGCTTCCATTTTAGATTTTATCAATGTGTTCCTGTTGCCATAACAACCAGAATCAACCTATCTCGGGGAGGCTTTATCCTACTGGCTTTTATAGCTGGGAGCGTGCCCCACTGTGCACCATGTGGTTCAGATGATTAGTTTTTCTTCAGAGAGACCTAACTGGCAAAGTGTGTTGGGATTAAGATAAGCATAATTTATTTTGTGAGTGGGGAGGGTCCACACTTCTGTGTGTCACTTCCCACCTCTCTTCTCTTCCTAATCATAAAGAGACCAACATTTTTCCTATGTACTGGCAGACAATGGAGCAGATGTGATTCACACCAGAGGAGAAGGCTTTTTTTTTTTAAGAAAAAAAAGTTATATTCAGCTTAGTTGCAGAACTGAGGAGTTTTATATGATATTCTCCTACATCTGTTTTTGTCCTCAGCAGACTGGAATATTAGCTTGTCTCTTACTCAAGAATTGTGAATTTTCCTGATGTTTTTGGAGGGGCCCTCAAGTAACCTGACTGGAATATTTACTAATTACTTAAGATTTTTGGAGTGGTTTAAATTGGCAGGATTTTCCTTCTTTTTCTGTTTGTACTGCCAATCGCTGGTTGTCTGAAAGAGCGGTGGAGAAATTAACTGAAATCAAAAGAAACATGGATCAGAAAATGAATTTGTAGCCTTTGTACTACTGTCTCTTTGTATTAAAGGACAGCACTGTAGCTATGCAGGTGCAGTACCATGTGGATAAAGAGCTGGCATACATTGGTAGCAACAAGAAAACACGCTGCTTTCTCTTAGAAGAGGGGAGGGAAATTAACTGTAATACTGTTTGGCCTTTTTCTCCATTAAGAAGTGGGGTAGTCTGTTATTAACGATTACAAGCAAGGTTTCACTTGCTGCCAGTTCAATTGTTTTAAAATGCTGAAGTTAAAGGCCTTCTGTTTGGATTATTGGCAGTTTCTCTGTCTTCAGCCTCTTCACGGTTTCTATAAAAGGTAAGCAAATGTTGAATCTAAAATCTTGTCAAAACTGAACATCTCCAGGCTGCTCAGTTCTCTTGCTGTAAGGCACTTTTACATGGAGAAGAAAGGGGTGTGGTGGGGAAAATTCATGCAGACTTATTACAATGGTTGAAAATCTGCTTGTTGTTCCCTTTAACTGTCTGTGGTGACGATGGTTCTTGCTATTTCCAGATGCAGTGTTGTGTTCATACACATTTAATCTAAGACAGAAATATGCTAATTAGTTGTTTTAATTCATCATGAATTTTCTTGGCCGGGGAAGAATGTTTACTACTGCTAAATTTTACCCATTACAAATTGTGCTTGGTTTGGGAGAAGGAATTTGTAGAGTACAGATTAATGTTGCTACAAGAAAAAAGTTTAATAGACCAGTTCCTTTCATATGGTACAAAATCAAATGCTGTCCACAGTTGTTCTGACAGAAGGCAGAAGTGATAAATGGGAGGGATGGTCGAAAGTAATGAGACTGAGTGTTGAGTGCATTGTTCTTGCCAAAGTCATGGAACAGCAAAATAAGCAATTTAATTTGACATGTATGCTACACTGATGGCTTTTTTTAAGTCTCACTATTGAGACTAGCTTCTTAATTAGACTAACACATAGTTCAATATTCATAATACTTGAAAGCTATTTTTAATAAAATCAGGCAACCATTAATACATTAATTTTGTGTTATAAAATAAGAGCTATGCAAGATTGTTAATTTGAAATTTATGATATCAATATTGCAAAAGAAATTTGCAGTTGTTTTTAAGAAATTATGCCTTTTAAAATAATCTCTCATTATATAGTTCTGAAAGTATTGCTTTTTGTTGAGGATATAAGAAATATTTAAACTCTTATTTGAAGTTTTAAAGCTTGTGTTGCAAGTAATCTGAAATCACTTTTTGATCCATATAGGCAGATTCTATATTATTTTAGCTAAAATATTTCAGCATCAAATAATTAAACATTTACTATTTATATGCATCTTTTATTCATGGCAAATTCCTGTCTAATTAACATTATCTTATATGAATGAGAAGAAATGTAAACTATTTCCTTTTGTTCTGCTCATGATTATTTTTCTCTCTCTCTATATATATATATATATTTAGAACTTATCCTGCAAATGAAATGGGCTGGATTTATATACAAAATGAAAACTGCATTGCTAAAATAAATAAATGACATTAAAGTCTTAAAGTTTGAATTGTGAGTTGCAATAGAATATTTAAGTTAAACCTTTTGTTTCTTGAAACAAAGTAACAAAAAGTGTGAATACCAGATGACAGAGAATATATAACCAGTTTAAAAATATAATTAGCCAATTTCTAAACACTTCCAGTTCTTCATTTGAATTTTTAAATCTTTGATTTAAATGCTCTTGGGAATGTGCTTGAAGGCCATTTAATATGTGTGTATGTGAGAGAGAGAGAAAGAGAAAGAGAACGGGGGAGGGAGGAATCAGTGTCTGTGTGAATTGTATGATCTGAATTGGAAATTAGTTTACTCTTTCATTTACACATTATTTATGGAGAGATGGGTAATAAAAGGTTTGGGATTCTTTCTGTCCTGTAAATGGGGAGGTGTTTGCCTCTAAATGGTATGATCTAACATGCAGATGAATGAAGTTGTTAGATTAAGTGCACTTAGAACAGTTGCAAGTCACAGAAAATAATTTGACAATCTGGCGTGTTCAGAAAGCGTGCTTAATGAAGTCATAGGAAAAAAAATCTAGCAAATACATTAAAACAACAAACTATTTGTTATGGTCAAGTTTGGTTAATTTCTTTTAAAAAATGTAACTGAGGGCATTATACCAGCCCAGTCTCTTTAATTAGTTTATGGTTAATATATTGTACAAACCTAGAAAATTGGTTAGTACGATAATCAACTTGATCATTTATCAATGTAGCCTCTCTCCATTATATTTTACTACCACTTCCTGAATCAAGTAGGAGAAAACATTGATGGAAAAGGTTATAAGACAATCCTAGAAAAATATAGTTAAATGTGATGATATCAGTACTGCAACAATAATAAAATTGTCTTCTTAAAATATGAATTTGGACATTACAATATATTTTTCAGACTATTTTGATAATTGATATTGCTACTGCTGATCTAAAAACAAGTTTGCCTCAAATGTAACATCCATATTTTTAAGATGTGCTGGAAAGACACAAAATTGCTTTCAATTAAGCACAGTCACTACCTTTTGAAGAGCCGTGAAAAATTATATAAAATATGAAAGACAGTTTAATGATTTCTCTGAGCATACTTTAATATTATTCCTTTTAAACAAGATTCATGATTGGTTAAAATATAGGATGCAATGCATACTTGAATAACTTTTTATTAATTCACAGACAGAAGTAAAAGCTAGTAAAGGAATACCAGAATTGGTGATAGCAAGGACATCTGACAGACTTTTCCCTTGGTATCCAAGAAGTTATCATAACCATATAGGTGTCAATAATTGTTTCACGATAAGCAACATTCTTACTGTGGTACAAAACATCCACTCCAAACTAGTGAGGCAGAAAGATTCAATAGATTTCATCATAGTGGCTTAATTAACATGAACTGTATCCCTACCCCATACTCCCGAAAAGAGAGTAAGACTAAAACTTAAATGAAAAATAAGTGGGCAGTGGCCTGGGAGGAAAGGTATAGAAAGAATCACAGAGGATAGTAGCGTAATGATGCAAAGTTGCAAGACCATAACGCAGCAACTGAGACTAGGGACTATCCCCCACCACCACCACCCCACCACCACTGTAACTGTGTTAAATCTATTTTTACAGATTGACCCTTTCAAACAGCATTGCCAATTTTTAGTAGTAATGATGAGAGGGTTTGAATGCTTTTCCTCTCCCATCCATTGAGCCCTATCTATTCTTTAGGTAATGTCATAGAAACTGACTGTAAACCCTTCATCATCGCCTATAATTTGACATCCTTGGCAAAACTGTATGTTTTAAGGATTGTTTCCACATACAGTAATGTAATTGGTAGCAGGGATAGAAAAGGGAGGGAAAAAATCCTTTCTTTCATTTTTTACATGTTGTTACTGACTGAGCTACAGTTCTAAACAAATTAATGGATGGAAAACAATATTTGGAGGAGTGAAGGCATAAAATTCTCCCTGTCATGTTTTGAATTAAAGCCAGATAATGATTTGACTAGTGTAACACCAATATGTTATTTTCAAGCTCAGAATCATGAAACTTATTTTGGTAGAACTATGTAGCCAGGTAATGAGATTTTTAAAAAAAGAAAAATATATATCCCTGCGTTTTCCCAAGATTTATGAGCATAAATACTATAGAATTATGATACTTAAAAATAATCTTAAATTGTTGTTTAAATATGTTCTAAATTATTATGTTCTCAAAAATTTGAATCATATATATGCATTTACATACATACATGCATACATATCCTTAAGTTTAAGAATACTGTTACTAACATTTGATAAAATTCTGCTTTTTTCTACAATTGGCAATAAAGCTTTTTTAAAATTTATTTTCAATGTATTATTCTCTACTGAAATCTTGATTAACTTAAGAGATCCCCTTTGTATGTTTTGCGGTAATTTAAAGGCTTCACATAGCCACTTAATCTGATGCATCCGATGCATGTGTAAAAAACCAATTAATCAACTCCATTAGTGTTATGGTTATAATGTGTGCACTACAGCTTAGTTGTAATAATAAAAATGAAAATGTTGTAATCAATGCCATATTAAAAATAAAGAGAATATCACAAAATACAAAAATATCAAATCCTTAACTTTGTTCCAAGATGAATGGATTAAAAGTTGCTTTGCATTCTATGCAAGAAGGTTATTAATAAAAACTTTCCATGACAAAGAGTGACCATCCCTGATGCAAAACAGAAATAGTTACTAAAAGGAACAGTACCATCTTAATAGTCTATATCACAGCTTCTTTCAGAAATATAGTGCAAATTAATAGAAATTTATGACATGATGATGGCAATCCCCCTGCAAATTATGGGTATGACAGCAACTATCACAATGCAGAGGCAATTTTCTACAACACTGATGAATGCAATAACATTTTATGTCTATTGCTGGGATCCATAAATATTTATTTTAATTTGCATATGTAGTATGGATATGTAATATATAATGCAATTGCACTGGAGGTCTGGTTCAGACAGTTCCTTGAGATTTTGTAAAGCATGGTCATCTCTTACTGCTTCCCTCTTTGAGTGTGCCTTGATTGTGGCATAATAATCCATCTTATTTATTAATGTATCTAGTTATATTTACAACACTTGTGCTTAATGCTTATTTTTAATTCTAAAAATATTTCTGGCTCATAGCCTTCCCTGACACTTTTCAGTATCCCAAATCATAGTTTATGGAAACTGAAACGTATATTGAACTTTGGAAGTGTCAACAAACCAGCATGATAGTAAAAGAAGACATGGACGTTCTGCAGAAAGTATGCAAGTCTTAAGTCTACTGGCATAGTAGCATCATTATTTCTCTGCCCTTGCCTCCCTTGAAGGTCTAACTTCCACTTCATCTTCATTACATTCATGCTGTATTTGCACAGTGGAAGCTACTAAGGTAGTAATTAGCCTTAATTTAGCTTTAACTTGAAAAAGAAAAGGTTTCATTCTCATCTATTTTATTTCATTTAAGTCACTAATGTTTGTTTAGATTCCTTATCATGTAAGGAAGTGATATAATAGTGCAGAGAGGTTAGCTAATTTTAAATAGAATATATTATTTGAACTCGCAATTATATAATCAGTAGTAATTATTGCATTCATAGATAAAAAAAGGAATTTAGGGATTATAGCATACTGAGTTGTATATCCTTTTTAAAGTATTTTGAACAAAGGTAAGATTCAAACATATTTCTTATTTATTATAGAGGTGATGATTAACATATTACAGCAAAATGAATTGTAAGCATGATTACTTATTTCAAATTCTTTTTTAGTTATGTTTTTGAGTTAAAGAACAGCATGGTTTAATATGAAGGACAAACTTGTTTGCATATGCTATACCTTCTGTAAAATAGAAAGCTGTTAAAGATTATTTGGAATACTATTCATTATGAATTTGGAATGATTACATATATGGAAGAGATGAGAAGTCTGACATCAGTAGGTGAAAAAGAGTTAATACACTAAATGGCTACATCTGTTTATAGATTTTGAAGCCAACTTCCTCCTTTCTTGCAGACAGCCTCTATGTTTGTATTGCTGAGTTCAATAGATTCCCCTCCCCGCCCCAAAATAAATATGCTTAGGAGTGCCTTCTGAGAGATTAATATCAACTAGACACCAATCAAAACTGACTTATAACTATATTGTCCTCTTTGTGGCATCTATGTATTTCGTGTGAGACAATGGAATGCTGTAAAACAGAAAGACAATGGATCTGTTATGGATTTAGTTTACTGTCAGGATTCCTGGGAACAAATGATTTCTTTTCACTTGAGAGCAAGCTTGTGAGTCATAGGGTCTGCAGTACATCTCTCCAAGGAAGGTAGTGTTAGATAAAATTTACTGTGGCTGCAGAGCAGCTAAGCATACATACAGTATCCTCCTTTCCTTCCTTTCTAGCATAGACCATAGTCTCATGTTATTTGTATATATGGTCTACATTCTGCAAGGAGTGCATATCATGATAAAACAATGGAGATAGTCAATCAAAACAAACTTCTAAATAAAGCAAATGCATAAATAATGTAAAGATTTTAAACCTCTTTCCATGCATACCGGTACATACAATCCTTGCCATTTGTAACTATGATCTACTGCCTACATTGTAATAAAATGCATAATGAATATCTGCCACTTCAGTAGCATTGAAAATTGCAGTTGGAAGAACTTCGTATATAATGTATTTTCTAATTTTCTAAAATTGAAAAATTAAAATTGTATTTTCTTTACAATTTTGGATGCTAGTCTCTAAGACTTATCTAAGCAGAAAATTGATAATGAGGAGGAGCCATGAATCTAGGGGGCCCCCCAAATTGGGCACCAACTCAAGTCTGGGGGAGTGTTACCCTATTCAGAGTCAGAGATTAATTATTACCTGGGCCTGGAGGGCCAAAAAGCCAGAGCCATTCTGTCCTTCTAGGATTGAATCGAAGCCAGTTCCTCTCCATCGAGACCGTTACAACTTCCAGATACTTGACCAGCAGCACCACAGCAATTGTCTGGCTAGAGGTGAAGATGTATAACTGGGTATTATCTGGTGATGCTGCATCCTATACCATTTGATGGCTTCGTCCAGCAGTTTCATGTATGTAGACGTTTAAAATGAGAAACGAAAGGCCCTGAGGCTCCCGAGTCCTCACATTGCAAGGCCTAGTTGCTCAACTTGTTCTTCTCCACCATCCGTAACTAGCTGCAAATGAAAGAGAACCCTTGTTACATACTGCTTTCCATTCCCAACCCCCAAAGGTGTTTAAGAGGGATTCATTGAGTGATCCAGGAGGGCCAGAATGGTTGCACACACACCCATTCTGAGCCCTCCAAAGGTTATCAACAAGTGTGGCCAATGCTGTTTCAGTGCAGTGGCCTGAACCTAGATTGTAAAAGGTTCAAATAATCCACTTCGTTTAGAATGTTTTGTCACTGTGTGACAAAACCCCCTCTCAACAATTGTCCCTACATAGATTGGGCAACAGTTAGAATAACTCAATAGGAAGGGAGTGCTTCATTTGCCAAGGAAGAGCAAAACAAATTATCTGCAACTGTTCCATCTCTGACCAATTTTAGAAAGTTAAACCTATAGAAAATCACTGACTTTATGAGATAAAATTACATAATATTCTACATGTAGTTACCCCTATTCCAATTCCAATTGCTGGGACATTGCCAAGTATCATTTATCAGTATCAGGCAAGGATCACCTGGTCCAGAGCAATATCTTCCTCTTACAGCACTACAGGGCAATTATGATTATTACAGATATCTGATTGGGATGCTTGTGAAGATGAGCATTTGAAGTTGCATGATTTTACAATTCTTCCCTCAATCTGCTGCCAATATAGAACAAAACACTAGTAGCTGTTCTTTGTCTCCATTAAAGTGTCTTGCTACATAAAGTAGGTTTGGACTACAACCTCTGCATCTCTGAAAAATAAAGTAATGTAATGAAGTTTCTTGGATGAGAAATGAAATGTCTTCAAGAAAAAAACAAAACAAAAGTCCAATTGCCTTTTAAAAAGCATCTTTGGGACAACCATGATCTGGATGACCGAGAATCTCCAAGAATGTAATAAAGTTAGGATCATCATCCCTGGATAGCAGGAAAACTGTTGTCCTAGTGTGTCATTAAAATCCAATACATACAACAGGATACATTTTATCTTTTCAGAGAGAGAAGAAATTCAAAAGGAGAATCTAAGGGTGGAGTGTTTTACATATATATGATCTCATTATCAGATCATTTCCTACTCAAATTTGAACTTTCAGTAATTTTCTCCCACCCAAAGCTTTGGGAGTTTATTAAATTTATTTTCTCCAAGCGGCTAATGGAATCTGATGGGTTTCCAAAGGTCCATAGGGATTTTTTTGTTGATACAACTGATGTTCCTATTGATATCCTGTCACTCTAAAGGATACAGAACTGACCTGGGCAATTGACATCTCCATATTTAAGATATTTTTTCCTTTTTCCAGAGCATGAAAGTTCTCCATATTTATCTAAGGTAAGGACAATAAAACTAGATAGTATGATAGCTAGAATACAAGTGAAAGAAAACTGATTGAAGTTCTAATACATAATAAAACCTGTATGTCTTTTAGAGATCCAATTGCAATCTAGCCTAGTGAATGAAGAAAACCGCTATTATACCACAACTGGGATGTCAAATTTTCAAAATTATGCTAATTAGGATTCCACAGAGTGATTTCATAGCTTCTGCTAGCTAATGCACAGTGAGCTTTCTCATCCATGATGTAATAATGGTGGTTGAGAGAGCTGACTTTTCTTGCATTGCTGAAGCATGAAGGGGGGCGGCTCTTAGAGATGTGTCCTGCCAAGTGTGTATGGCATCTGCCATTAACTCAAGACAGGATAGTATATAGCCATTGTCAATGATATTGTCATTGTCATCTGAGAAATTCTGAAGACTTCTAGGGTCAATAATCCAGAGATAGCGTGAAGCTCTATTAGTGAATTTAAGGTCTAGAGATCAAAGGAGATTAGTGCATGTTTACCAGCCTCCCCAATACACAGCAGCCTCCCTGCCTGAATGCTTTAAAGTTGTGTCAGATTTTAACTTGCCGTCCTTGTGTACAGACATTATGGTGATCTTAGACCTGGATCCAAATTTTCTCTGGACCAGCTCTGGGGAGAAATAAAGGAATGTTAAACCTGCTTTTTATCTTGGGGCAATGACAATGTGATCTGGACTTGGGAGATACTACCATCAGTTCCTTAATAATGTTTTTTTTTCCAAATAATATAATAGTATAATTCTTTTATTAACAATTATACATGAAAAGAATAAAAGAATAAAAGTCAATGCAAATTACAAAAAATATAAGCATAAAAATACCAAAGGGCATGAAAATGGACAAAAATACCAAAGGGTTAGAAATGGACAAGAAAAAGAAGAAAAATTAACTTCTCCCTTCATCCCAGCAGGTAAAAACAATTTTAATAGTTTACCACCCTCTCAATAAAACATAATCTTTCTTCTTCCTATATCTCACCTTTTAGGAAGAAAAACAAAATCAAAATACTATATCAATCAATCTTTGGCAGCAAAAGTCCAGTAAGAGCAACCAGATATAAGTATTTTCTTCCTAATTGCTATTCTCCCCCTAGCTCTTCTCTTAGATAAGGAAAGCAAAGTCCAAATACTATGTCAATCAATCTTTGTCAGCAAAAGTCCACTAAGAGCAGCCAGATTTTCCTTGTTTAAATCCTGATTGAACAAGCCAATATTATAAATCTGTCCTGATTTCCTTTTTAAAAAGAATCTTTAACCAAGGATTCCAAAAGGATTCCAAAAAAGATCACAGGAATAATTTGCTGTTCATCTGTGTTTCAAAGTAACAATAATTCAGAAGATTTAACAAACTTATCTTGTATCCCTAAGTAAAATGTAATCTTTTGTTTGTTATTTCTAAAAAAAAATGTCCTTCCAAATATTAGACAGCTTTTCTATATACCTTTAAGAAAAATATATCCAAATCAATTTCCTGATTTAATCTGTTCATCTCCTTTATGGAGTAAATTATCCATCAGATTCATTTATATTACATGTAAAATTCACTCAAGTTACTTTCATAGACATTGATTGATTTCTGTTTTACAACTTCATTAGAACATGCTTTATGAATTTTATCAAGTTCAGAATCTTCAATCCATTCTGTCAAAAAATTTAACTGAAATGTATTTTAAAAATTGCACAAAGGTTTTCTGCTCCATTTTCTTTATCCTTTGGCTATAGTGTCCAGCCTTCAAGGTCTCCTTTTCATTAAAAAAGTGAAAACAAACTTCACATTCCCATGAGAAAGTAACTTCTAAATAATTCAAAACCATAATTCCAAATCCCTCTGACCCCGTAATCTGTTATTGACTTTCTAAAATCCATATACTAAATCTCCTTTTGGTGTATAGTTTCCTAAAATCATTTACTTTTTAAAAAAATATTCACCATCATTTTTAAGAAGAGGGAAACTCACCTGATGAATGAAATAAACCCTTGACAGTCCGACAGTCTTAATCTCTCTAATATGCAAGGAATTTTTAAAAATCCAAAAAAAAAAGTGATTAAGATATAAGGCTTGGTTGAGCTTAGTGTCCATAAAGGCAGCTTTGCGAGTTTAAGCTTGATGTAAATCCTGACTCTCAGTCACTCTATTCCTAAGCCGACCATAAAAGCAGTTTCCATGGGTTACTCATGATAAGTTGCCATCCAGAATCATATGAATGATCGCGACTATATTTCCTTTGTTCCAGAGAGATTACAGTTATTACAAGCTTCTAGCAGTGATTCCCCCCACAAAGTTGTGTTGCTAGCTAACAAAAGCCAACAAGGCATCAGTACACCATGTAGCTTACAGGAAGTGTCAACAGATCACTCCATTGATAGAGTTCTCTGAGGTGGCATCTCATTGCAGGGAGGTAGGACCAGTTCAGTTATGCCCCCACACCACCCGCAGCATCTGATAAGACTATTAGATTCCAGAGTGACTTTATGCCAGATACTCTCTAACAGCCCAATGTTGTTCTGAGGGAAATAAGAGGCACGAGTATTAATTAGTGTTCATTATTTTATGTTACCTGTTTTGAAAAAGGTAGTTATGAAACTTCTCCTAAAGTGGATATTGCTAGACCCATTTTCAGTAAAATTTTGCTAGACCCTTGTTAATGAAGATTGTTGAAAAATGATTAACCAGCACTTCCAGAGTGCACTGGAGGAAGCAGATTGTCTCTAGGTCCTTTTCAATTGGTATTCCAGACTGGTTATAATTCTGAGATGTCATTTATTACATGTACAGAAGATCTTTGATAGGCTCAGAATGATGGTAGAACATCCATTGTGGACTCAGCAGCTTTCAGGATCATCAGTCATGGTATTGTTCAGCATAGGGGATTAGAAGTGGGGGATGCATGATGCTTCAGTAGTTGTTCTCCTTTGTTTCAGTCTGGTTCCAGACAGAATTGCTCAAGGGGAAGAGATTAAGACCCCTTCTTTCTGGGGTTCCTCAGAAATCTACCATCCCCTAGGTCCATGGAGCTGTTGGGTGAGATCATTCATCAACAATGAACAGTACACTGATGATATTCAATCATACATCTTTATCCCAGGTCACCGAAGTGATGTCATCAAGGTTCTCTCCTAGTGCCTGGAGGCTGAAGGAGTTTGGATGTGGAAGATCAGGTTTCAGGTCAGTCCTGGCCTGGGTTTTAAGCCCTCCCCATCAAGAAATATCCACCCATACAGAGCTAGGCTTGACTCTGAATTGACAAACATTGCGATCCACCTGGATTTATAGTTCCTGCTCAAAGAACAGATGGCAGTAAAGCTAAGGGGTTCATCTTGTATGTTAATTGCACTCATTTCTCAAGCCCTACTCACATTGGCTCATGCCTTGGTCAGTGAAAACCTTTTAGGTTTTAGAATTAAAACATGTTTTAATCAAAACATAAAGAAAATATATCTTTGGTCTGTTGTTCCATTGTAAAAGTTACTCTTTGTAACTGTCAGCTTGTTACTCTCATCACACAATAATAATACTCTCCTTATCAACTTTTCCTATATATCAACTGTAAATTATTCCAGGAAAGAAAATGAAAGATGGCTGACAAAGTACATAGCTTATGTTTATTTTTGTATGCATGAGAAAAAAAATAGAACAGTAACTTTATTAGGATCAACAAAATTGGCATAACACAATGAGTAAAGTTTTAAATTCTTCAGTACTATAAAACAACTTGAAGAAAAGAGGGATGTACAGTAAATATAATGGAGGGGTAGGGACCAAAAATGTGCAGTTGTCAGCTATCTTACATATGTACCTGCTGCTCCTTTTTTATGAGACTCAACTTTAGCCAAATATAGTTGTAGTAGAGAATGAATCGAGTAGGAATCTCTTTGAATAACTAGGATAGAAAAGAATTACATTTGAGATACACTGTGCAATATAAAGCCTGGAGTTTGCCATTACAGACTCTATAACTTCAAATTGTAAAATCAAAAATTCAAAATGTTCACATTATTGAATACAGGTATATGTATCAGAATTTATAAAATAATTATCTAGAATCCTGAAAATGATCTTATTTTCATGCATATGATTAATATGATTGTTCTCTTTACAAACTAATTTACATGACAAGTTGTAATAGGAAAAAAAAAACTTCACAATATTCACAGAAAGCTCTGACCTTCCTCCAAGTATAAAGCTTTGTTTCTCAGAAAAACAAAACAAGGATTATAGTATAAAGGCGTTCTTGTTCAGAAAATGGCTTGAATTTGGCTCTTTGTTTCTCAATACCACAGTATTACAAATACGTATCTTTGTTCCTACAATCCATAAGAATCTGGATGAGTTTTCTGTTTCTCTTTGCATGAAAAGTGTTCCATGAAATCCACAGGCAACAAGAACAGAAGAATCTCTTTTATTAGATTTCTAACTGTATATAATGATGGCACAAGCAAAATGGTTCTTGAAAGAATGACTATTCAATAGTAAAGCAAATGTTACATATACTTTACATATACTATATATACTGTAACGTAACATATACATCACATATACTATCGATACATAACAAGTATGCAATAATGCTTAAAGTGTGGGTTGATAAAATAAATCTAAAGATTGAATTACCATACAGGGTTTATCTCCAGTTTATCTCTCTCTTTTTTTTTTCATTTAAGCTTTTCCTTTTGAGTAGCGTTTTAATAACAGACTGTCCTTTATGAATGTTATGTTATATAGTATTGGGAGTATAGATAGTCATTCCTGTAATATGTGTTCATATCCAGCACTGGAATATTACTCATACTATTTCTGGCCCAGAATTTCATTACATTAGGCAAAAATGTTGGAGTGTTTACACTATTGCCTTCACATGAATTAATTGTGTTTCCTATTCCTAAAATAACTGTGGTTCTAGCAAATAATGTTCTGGAATCAAAGAAATAAATAACCAATAAGTTACTTCCTTATTCATCTGTACCAAGGATTTGTTATTTTCCAAACAGAGCTGGATTTCCTAGTTAGTGAATAATGTAAATACTGTAGAAGGCAGTAATTTGAGATCTCAGATGGGAAAACTGGCTTCCCTCTGTGAGTTGCAGAGTTTAAGCCAGCAGACATTAGGGAATCATTGTGAGATCATGAATCAGAGCTTGACTGTCTCCTGAAACTTGGCTAACTTTTGCTCTGCAACTGCTAAATGTGCTACTTTATTAGGTTCTTCAGAACAAGTGTGCTTTTTGCAACACTTCTGAGGTGGTCATGATGGGAGATGGCAGTGCAATGTGGAATCTAATGTGGAAATACTGCATTTCAGTCAGGACAATCAGGTACTGTTTGAATTTACAGCCCGTCCTGTGGGCTCAGTCCGTTTGTCTAGGGCAGTGTTCCATTCGGTTGGCATTCGGTACAATACAGCAAATGCTGACTGAAGAAGAGTATTATTATTTTCCTTCAGTTGTGCTGGGGGTCAAACTGTGTTTCAGCCCTAAAAGTTTAATTCTTTTGTATGGATAGCACTTACAGTATATGTGACATGTATTCCACCATTGCTTTTGTTTACAGGCACTGCAAGTGAATTTTGTAGGATATAAGTAAAACCATAGGAGTAACTTAATCTATTCCTCTGGGTAGTATTGTCAGAATCTTACTTGATGTTCTATATGTTTTTTTAAAGGGCTATCCTTTTCAGTACAGCAGGCTGTACTGATCCTTTCCTCGTTCTTCTGACCGGTTTGTTACATTGAATGTTTTTCTAAGCTCTGATCCTGTAACTTTGAAAGAAGCTGACGTGAGGAAGGACACCATTAAGCAAGTACTTGAAAAGGTTTAGGGAGTTTCTTCCTTATTTATTTCATGCTATGATTTCTTTTAAGCTGTGGCATATATTTTGCATGGGATTTTTGTAGCCAACACTCTCAAGGAAATACATGGCCTGAGTAATCACTATATTTCATACTGTAATTATTAACTGCGGTAAAGAAATAGTCTAGTCTGGTTATTTGCATGACATTTATTTCACATTTGTTTAAACACGTAAGAGGCTTTAAGATTTCACTTTCAATCCTAGAGGGGGGAAAATCTGTTGTAGCTGTAGATCCCAAGGGGTCCAAAGGGCAAAGGATTACTTATTATATAAAGTAGAATTGATTGCTTGGGCTTTCCATAAATGTAAAGAATAGTTTGGGTCAGGATTAGGGGCACTACTGGAGTGACTATGGAATAGTGAAATAGTTTCCATTATCTTATTAAGAATATTAACTCTGACCTTCAGGACATAAAAATATATACTCTTAAATATATGCACAAAAAATAAGCAGCAAGGCGGAAGCAGTGAGTCATATACAAGTAAGTAAAAGCACTGCAGATTTAAAGAGGATTGGTATTTGTTTATATAGCTGACAAATAACTATTTCTATCCTTGCTACAGAAAAGAAATATAAACGCTGGGACTAAATTTAGATTTTCAAGTATGGTCATGTTTCAGCTTTGCCCCTATTATTGAATTCCAAAGTAATAATCTTGATACAGATCTTTAAATGTTTGGAATAAAGTGTTAGTGTGAAATGTTAGTTAGAAGTCATGTACCTACTGTGAAGCAGCACTGAAATTAGCTTTTGCTTAGAGAAATGTATTCAGAATTCTTCTGTGTGATAAGAATTACAGACCCTTAAAGCAGCTTTGTTAATTGTCTACTATTCTAAAAGAAAATATAAGATAAAACCACAAATAGACTACCAATAGGCTGCACATGATATCTAACTCCCTTTCTTCTTGCCACTTTCATAAATCTCAGCCTACAGGAGCCCTGAACTACACATCCATAATACCCAGCCTTGGGGTAAGCTGTTTCCACATTGGTGTCCTTTCCCTTCCCTCCCATTTCCCTCCCTCCCTCCCTTCCCATCAAACAACTTTGAAATTTTGTTTTTAGATCTAATCAAAACAAATTATCCCAGAAATTAGCTAGTATAGTCAGTTTAGTACTAGAGGTAGACATCCCTTTCTCTCTGAGTTCAAGTCAAGAGTTTTAAACATGTTGAGTATTTAAATCATGTCAGGTCATAATTTCCAGATTATCGTATTTCAAAAAGGATACAACTTGATAATTAACTGTCCATTGCTGCAGCCACTTTCATTTTCAGCAATGCTTTTTCTGTCTGATGGACCCAAACTTTCATTAAATAGAAACATTATCAATTACAGGAAAAAGTATATAATTGTACAAATGAAATCCCTTTGTGTCTTGTATGTAAGAGAATCCATTTTTGTCATCTGAAATGTAGTGTTCATAGTACAGCAGAATTATTTTAGATTATTTAAATTAGACTAAAATAATGATACACTTGTTTGCCTAGCCATACTATTCCAAGTCTCCTTTCCTTGTAGGCTTTCCTTGCTTCATTTAGCTGACTCCATCCTACTGATTCTTTCAACTATATTGGAGCTCTTCATGCTTCTCAGGAAGCACCAGATTCTGTTCAAAATAATTCATCCATATATTTAATAAATTTCAGTCAGTCTTTCTGTTTACCTATCACATGCTTGCCAACTGACATTTCATTTTTCACTTCACTGATAAGGAAAATGTCTTGAAAAATCCCTTTCACTTATTGCAGTAAAATAATCAAATTATTGTCTTAAATTGTTTTCTTACACTAGAGTAGCTATTGATAAGGTCTCTGTGTGTCTGCCTGAGCTTTTTAAAATGTCAAAAGAACTAGTTGGTTTTCAAACGGAATGGATTTAGTATCCAGAAATGTGTATTTCATCCTTAGAGTTTTGATTTTTAAGGTTACTGTTATGCAGAAAACAATATGTATTGTGTATAAATGATACCCAGGACTGCATTAAATGCTCCAAATTTAAAAAATAAAATTCTCCACAGAATTTCTGTTGTATGTCCTTGTGGTGCTAGCATTTCAGATCTACAGAATCATGCCAGTACAAAAACACTAGTAAACACTGCCAGGAAAGGGATAAAATCAATTAGATATTGCATTACCAATGTTTTTAATAGTAAAGCCTGAAGTAGTTTGTTCCCAAATTTGGTTTAGTGGTTGGAAAAGTAGACTGGAACGTTCTTAGTCAACATATTCACTACCCACAGGGAATAAATTGCAGGGTTTACAAGAGAGTAATGCATAACTTTATGCTTGCATCTTAAAGTTCAATTTTCAAGGAATGAAAGAAAAGATTTGATGGTTTGCTTTCAAAGCTTCACACATCTGGAAAAAGTAAAACATTGTTCTTTCATTGTGAGATGTCATGGTACTTTCATCATGTACAGACTTTTCCCATCTTGTTTCAATGAGCCGTCTTTCAATTATTGTACTTCATTTCTGTTGCAAACAATATATTAGCATCTTTCTAAATAGTACTGGTTTCAAATTTTACTGATAGAAGAGAATATTTGTTGCTCAGGGTTGAGCTGTGAGGTTATTGGTGGTCTCTGAGCTTCGTTATTTTCTTGCAGACGTTTCTGCAAATTATATATTATTAAAAACTAAATCAGAATACATAATTTGTATATCCCTATTAGAAGTATTGGGAGAGGAAGAGAAAGAGGAATGGCTCTGGTAATTTTTATTAAAGAAATTGACCAATACCACTATGTTGAGTTTTAACATAAAGTGGAATGGTATAATCCCGTATTGAGTTCTGCATTTTTATTTAGCATGTGTCAAATATATCTTTAGGATACCTCTGTTTTTATAATCAAGTACAAAACCAAAAACATTGAGTCTGTGTTCATATGATCTGCTTAACTAGGTCAATGAAAGCAGTGATAGCACTTGTGTCAGAAGGAACTGGAGTACAAAACAGCCCAATGGCATTTGGAGCTAAAATAACTTTCCCAGATTCCCCTGTGCTATGCAAATAGAAACAAAAAAAAAATAAGAAATTAAGATATTATCCAGCAGCCAACTTACTTACAGTTCTATAGCTGTCTGCAAACCTTACAGAGGTGTTTTTTTTAAGTGGGGCCACAACCTCACAAAGGCTTTCCTCTCTCAGAGATAAACTAAAACAATGTCCAGTGTTTTCATATCCTATTGTGGGGTGGTCTTAGAACCAGATGCCAGGATATTCAATTGCCTGCAAGAAATTGACTTGTGATACAAAGCACACTGTGTGCCCCTAAATTAATCTGCTGTTACCATATATGGTAGGAAACAGTCAGCCATAATGAATGTTACCAACCAAATTGCTTTAGTGCACAATAGTGAAGGCTGCCATGTTGATTTTTCTCTTAGGCAACAAAAAAACCTTTTCTTCCAGTATTGATAGACTGATGAAGCATATTTTAACTGTCTTATTGCCATCAATAATATTTGAACTGTTTATTTTTGACCATGCTCAAATCTGATTGAACTCAGCTTGGTGTGCCAACATATTTATGTTTAACTCAACTTTATTCCTGGATTCTATGTGGTTTCTCAGACTTTTTAATGGATTCCAACAGCCTTCAGTATGCTGAAGATCTGTACTTTCAGGCAGCTGAATCTGGCATTATACTGTGTAACCCTAGATGTTAGAAACCTAATCTAGTTGGAGAAGTTACCAAATTATTTATTTAAATTATTTAAATTATTATTTATTTACACTGTGGTTTCACAAAATGTTTCTTAATGTAGAAGCAAAAGTACCAAGAGACTGGTAAAACCGGTATCGAGACGAGATATTTTCACAATATTTGGTGGTGTTCTTTATGGTATGAAACTTTTGCTCCCTTTACTGCTTCTCGTCCTCTTTTGTACTTCCAGAATACAAGGGTCGGTATATATGCTGATACAACACTGTTATAATTTTCAGCAATTACTTCATGAAACTAAACTGCACATACTGTATTATTGGTGTTGTTGACAATTAATGTTGCTGAAGTTGCTGTGAGTCAAACAAGAATAGGAGAATTATGCAGATATAATATGTTAGGCATCTTGATGAAGTGGCATTCTTAAGAAAACTGGCTTTTAAATAGTTGGTAAGTATGGAAGTACCTTGTTTACTATAATTTTATATAGTAACATGACAAGGATCTTTCTTAAAATCTAAAAAATTATATTCAGTATGTTTAAACAATAAATAATGGCCCTGGTTTAATAGATAATTGTTTCCAATATGTTATTGTTTATGTTTGGAATTGTGATACTAACCTCTGTTTTTGCCTTACTTCCAAAGCAAACTGAAATTTTTACTAGATATATCTTTTACAGAATTTAAATACATAAAGTTCAGTTTTCCTACTGAACAGCTTATAGGGAAATAAATCTGTCAATTTATTGCATAATAATCTTTATTCCCTTAAATACTTTTTCTTCTCTTGCTTTTTACAAACTTTGAAAATTTAGAATGAGTTTCCCTCTTGGCATTCTTAATAGGAATGTTTCAATATGCTTCATTTTGTATTTCATTATATCTTCTGAAAATGTATGTACCATGGATTATTCAATCAAAATAGTTTTGAATTAATTATAGTATGGTCTAATCCTTTAAAAATTCTGACATGCGGATGCACCTTTAAATGATTTATTTTATTCTGTCATGGTGTCACTCTATGATGCTTTTATCCCATTAACAATAGTTTGATCATCTTAGAAATGCTCTACATTTTTCTATAATTAATGAAAAAGTATGAATTCTTTCAGGTACTCTGTATATACTTTGATATGGAAATGAACTAGGAGGCAGTGTATGAGAAGCAAATTATATTCCCAAACTCAAAATTCACACTGACATCCTAAATATATATATTATAGAATACATTTATCTGTTTAAAACAAAAAATTAGTTGAATAAATGTATAAAGAATTTCTTTGGTATGTTATCCAAAGACCTCCAGATCTCTTTTGTTAAGAAACTTTAGTTTTGTGCTGAGGTCTTGAATTATTTACTATCTTTCAGTATATGTACTTTAATATACAAAGTAATTTTCATACCTAAATTAGTTTTTCAATATCTAGACACCCGTGCTTATGAATATTACTCTGATAGTTATAACATTAATATAAACTAATATGGCAACATATCAGTATGGTATAATTGTAGACTTTAAATATTATTAATTTTACCATTTCTTGGGCCATATGTATAATATATGAATGACTATTTTAACACAAATAAGTTTTAAAAATAAAGCAGTTTTATCACTGCAATCTTTCTTAAAAGACACATCTTACCGTTTCAAACAGCATTAAGAATGTTCTTAAGTCAAGTTGTGCTATTTCCTAATAATTACAAATAATTTTCCTCAAGATATTAGAATATTCAAAGATTTGCACAAATAATGCTTGTTTTTCCAGTGAATTATATATCAGGGAATTTTGTAGTGACATGCATTTTAAACCAATGCATTTCAGCTTTTGGAACACCTTGTACAATTACATTCTAAATTCACCTTATTTTTTTTATAAAACTTTGATTTGTGTGTAACTCTTGAAAATGAAAATGGACAAAACACATGACACAATCTCAAAAGATAGCTTAAGGGGTTTTTTTTTCTATATAGTATGGGTTTCTCTTTCTTTGAAGCACAGATCTTGCTAATAAAACAATTTGGATAACAAACACAGTCCAGCCATGGGTCAGGTAAAAAGTTCAAATCCCAGATGGTCTCTATCTGCATATAACCTATCTACCAGATGAGTCTCCATCATTATGTATTTTTCCCAGTGTTAAGCCAATTTGTTACAGTGGTCAAATATTTATGAGTCTTAAAACTCTCGCTAGGATAAATTCAGTCTTGCTGAATACCATTTGGATAGATTTTCATGTATATGTGAAACTAAATGAGAGAATATTGTAAGTATTCCCTTAAAGTCTTGGAGTGTTTGAAGGACCATATTAATAAATAAGCATTCATAGCACAAAGCCTAGTGTTATATAACATTATGGAAAATCAGCTAAATTGAATGAAAGTCAACCTTATTATTCTATTTATAACATTTACTAAAAAGAGTTAAGAGTATATTTTGTATCGTGCCAGCTTTAGACTTTCCATGTTTTAATGGAAATTACAGTTATACTTGTATTCCTGTAATAAGCTTAATAGTAATGATTTAAGGTCATTACAGCTGAATTATTTAATATAATACTAATTATATTTGGTAAAAACCCAGTTTATACAAAAAGCGCTTAGTGTTAATTCAGATATTTGTACTACTGCAATGCACTGTGCATTAAAAAAAAGTACTATTGTAAAACAATACAATGCATTTAGATTTCTGACATATTCTATATGCCATCAGTAAGAAGCATCTTTAAAAGAAACCTCCATCGAAATGAAAGGATGCTTAGGAATTGGGTGAATTGAAATTTAATCCTGCTGAAGCAATGTTGTGATCTGCCTTTAGGCAGTTTGATTTTAAATATTCATTATGCAGTCTCTGATTACAGAGTTTTCTTCATGCAAGCTATATTAAGCTACTCAAGGACAGAACCTTTTCTCTAGTACCCTTATTCATTTTATTAGCTATTTTTAAGTTAAAGGATAAGCTGAACAAGTCTCAACAAGTTATTTTTCCCCATCTGTATTTCATTTCATTTCGTTTTTTATTAAAGTACTATTTTCCAAGAAGCCTGAATAATTCCCAAAGTGCTTAACTATGGAAGCTAATTAAAAGTAATCTCCTAAATTAATTTTAGAAGCAATATTAATTGAAAATAAAGACAACCATTTTTTTATCAGTCTTATTTTAGGCTGTATATTTATCCTTGTGTACCAGAGACAAATGCTCAGTAAAATGAATAAAGATTTCTCCAGGTCACATTCCATTCCAGGCAAGCACATAGAGATAACCATTTAGGGGGTTTTTGGACAAAAGCAAGGAAGCTATTTGCTAATTACCTTCTTACCAGTCTTTTGACTTCCAAATTTCACCTAGTTTTGCCAGGTAACAAAACCTGACCCTGCCTAACTTCCAAGCCAAGATAAACTCAGCTGTCTGCTAAAATGAAGGTGAACTTTTCCTATAATTGATCTCTTTAAAGGTTCTGAATAGGACGTTTAGCTTTTAATTTGTGGTGACTATGGAGATTCTCAATCATCTAGTCATAGTTGTCCCAAAAGTGCTTTTTCCAAAAGGCAAATGGACTTCCTTGAAAGAAAGAAAATCCAGTTGCCTTTTGGAAAAAGCATTTTAATTTGTAGCTTTTCTTTCCTAATCTTAGAGTCTCAGTATTTTAAGAGAATGATTCTTGCAAAGTAATACTTATGTGCTAAAAAAGTAACATTTATAAATAATACAGGGAGAATAAAGAGAAATAAAGGGGAAGTGAACATCTTGCTATGACAAATACACACTATAACTAGTTTTAAGAAAGGAAAAACAGTTTTGTGTAGGGAAAAATACATAAAAATATCTCAGGGCACATGAAAAATTAATTCTACAGTATTTATTTCCTAATTTCCAGTGGTATATTGTTTGAAATTATTAAACATCATATGTAAGACTACTTGTAGCTCTGGCATATAAAATACAAGCATTAGTTAAGTATATGGTCATTTGGCATTCCTTCTGACTTTAATTTATCTTATTTGTTCTATCATAGGTTTTAGAGAGTGTACGAGTAGAACTGACAATTTTCTCTTTTCCTTGACCTTTCTGTCTCATGTCTATAAGCATTTCTATGACAAAACTGATGATATTCACCTTTGAAGTTGCAAAATTCCCTTCTATTTTGAGATCTGCCAAAATTCAGGCATGAGTGTTTCCAAGAAACATAATTACACTGCTATTCAGCAGTGTATAGTGAATAGGTTACTGATTGTGTAACTCACAGACTTTACATTTTGATGTTGTACATATTTATTTAAAAGCATAGATGTAGCTTTTACATCATTTTCCAGTCTGGTCTATTATCCTGCAATTTTCTTATGATCTCCTAGCCAAGCCCTACCCTGCTCAGTGTCATTCCTAAGCAGCTTGGGGCCTCAGCAAAATACCCTTTATAGTAATTGTATCCTAGGTTTTAAATGTGAATATCATGGCTATCCTGAAGTGATTTGTTGCACCGTATTAAAGCATCCCACCAGGACTTTCATCTTTGGGATATAAGCTATCTCATATATTTTTTTTAAATGTAAAGAAATTAAATAAAGATATGTGTAGAAGAAAACAAGTGATGTTTTCAATTACAAAATAATAATCAAATTTTCTCTTTTTGTTAAGTTTTTTCTAGCTTCAGAGTATAACAAATGTATTATTAAGTGTTTTAATACCTATACCTTATTGTATACGTTTCATTGAGTAAATTAGTTAAGTTACTAAATTTGTCTATTACGATGAATATACTGTATATGAGTATAATATACTTATGATGAAGTTTGGAATATACTATATATATACTATATATTTCTTTTTCTTCATTATATTCTTTCTTTTTTCTTTTTGTTTTTCTGGCACTTTTTATTTCTCTATATTCCTTTTTCTTTAGGTTTAGTTTGTATTACTGTTGTAATCAAAATCCTTAATAAAAATTATATCTCTAAAAGAAGCAAATAGACTGAGACTGGCTTCAAGAGCTGAGGACCTGGGGGGAAAGGAAAGAGTTAGAGAGCTAAGAAATAGTTAATATAAGAAAACATTATACTAAAAACATGGGAATAGGAACACAGACATAGAACATAGAGAAATGAATAGATCAGTAGAAATAGATGTAAACTTATACTAATAGGAAGACAGTAGAATAAGATGAGAGCCACATCAGTGTAGTGGTTAAGGCATCAGTCTAGAAACCAGGAGACACTGAATTCTAGCTCCATTTTAAGCACAAAGCCACCTAGGTGACCTTTGACTAGTTGTTAAAATTTAGCTGGGAATCTAAAAGTCAAGATATAAATACTAAGGTTCTAAAGTATCTAGAACTTCTGAAGAATTCAGTTTTTAATTCTGCTTCTGCATATTGTTAGAAAACATGAACTTGAGGAGGATGGCTTCTTAGAAGAAGTAAACTAGAGATTACTTGCGCTATAAACTTTCTATGGAACTCTCTAGGAATATTTGACCTTATGGTGGCCTTTGATAACATTAATATATGATATATATCCTTGAACCAAAGTTTGTGAGGTGCCAGAGGATTTGATACTTTCTCTGTTCCTGCTTATGAAGCCACTGAGTGAGGTAATCCACACACACACACACACACACACACACACACACACACACACACACATATATATATATATATATATATATCCCTATTCCTAATGAAATAAGCAAAGTTGTGACATCCTGACTTAGTGCTTGGAGGCTGTGAGAATTTGGATGGGGAATAACAGGCTTCAGCTCAATGTTGCAAGACTCAATGGCTTTGGGTTTGGGATCTGCCAGGATCTGAACATTTACTGTCTTTAGCTTTGGATGAGGTGGCACTGCCCCAGACCTGGTGCATAATCTGGATTTACAACTTCTAATTGATGAGCAAGTGACAGTTGTGGTTAACAGAATCTTTGCAAAACCTTGGGTTGTGTGCCTATTGTGCCGAGGAGGCCCTATGCTCAGTCATCCATGCCCTGGTCACCTCCCACATGGATTACTGTAATGCAGTTTTCATAGGGCTCCCCTTGAAAAGTATATGGAAGTTTCAGTTGGTACAAAATGTGGCAATGGGCAGTTATGCATGGACGTAGATCAGCATACATTACACCTTTGTTCCATAAACTACATTGTTTCCAGGCTCACTTCAAGATGCTGATAATGACCTGTGAAGCCATATATATAATTGAGCTGGATTATTTGAAGTACTGCCTCTGCCCAATCACATCTCCCCATCCCATCCCATCCAGCAATAAGGACATGCTGTGGGTCCAGTCTACAAAGGAGTGTCATCTGATTGGCTTTTCTATCACAGCATTCACTCTTTTATTACCCCTGAAGTCAGAGTGGTTCTAAACTTGCTGGTCTTCTGGAAAAACCTCAAAACAATGGATTTGCCACCTGGCCAGGAGAACCAGTAATGTTTGTATGCCTCATAGATTACATGAATTTTTTTTAATGGTTATTGTTTTTAAATGTTTTAATAGATTTTGTTATGTTTTTGGATATTTTGTTATATTTTTTTTATGCTTTTAACTTCATACACCACTTAAGTCACATGTGAGTTGAGTGCCTATATAAATTGACCAAAAAAATCAATAAAGGAGGAGAGGAGAAACCCTACACATTTAAAAATAACATTACAGTGACGACACTCTTTAAATAAATTACAGGACACTCTTGCAGAGACCTCCCTGACAGCAATAGACGTTTGACTCAGGAATTTTTATCTTAATGAATCTTGTTGGCAAGACTTTCCTGCTGGAAAATTGTTATAGTATAATAGTCTTTTGATCCACAAAGAAGAAATTCTACATTGTTTTTACTCTTAGAAGAAATGCAGTTCTTTTCCCTGCATAGTGTGCAGTTTGATTGGTAAAGAATGATTTTACATACATGCCATTTTCCATTCAGAGACCTAAGCCTAAGAAGATAGCACAAATGTGCTAACGAAACTAAGAGTAATTAAACCTAAAATAACAGATTGCATATAAATAATATTGTTTACAAAAATATTATATTGGTATATCTTGTAACTATAAAATGTTGCTACTTAGTTAATTCCGTTTGGTGGCAACTTAAACAAGTCTATTTAAGCAAGTTGCTACCCACTTAACTGAGTTAAAATGGAATGCTCAAACTAGTGAAGAATAGCTCAATAAAACAGGTCAGCATCAGGACAGTTATCTATACTTACAAACATTGATGTTTAAATGTCTTTAAAAGCCTTTACTTCTTCAGCAGTGGTGGTGGGGGAGGAAGCTATTATTATGTATATCATTTAAGATTGATGTTACTTGAAAGCTATTTTATCTGGGCTGAAAAAAATTAGATGACCATTAGGTAGCATGAAAGGTTTGAGTACTAGATTCTGAATCACTTTGTTGCCATCTACTGGTCAGATAAGGTATAACAATAGCAATAGACTTATATACCTCTTTACAGTGCTTTACAGCCCTCTCTAAGCGGTTTACAGAATCAGCGTATTGCCCCCAACAATCTGGAATCCCTAACTACTTCCTAATTACCAGTAACTGAAGGCTCCCCCATCAACCATTGTTGCCCCTGTGCCAATCCTACCTCGCCAGCCAGCATCTGAGTCACTCCCTCATTCTTCCCTCACCACCCACCAACTAGACCCTGGCTTCCACTTTTATCAGGCCATCCTCTAGTCATGGAGTGATGTTAGAGACAGTGGGGTATCTTGAATACTGCTCTAAGAAATCTGGATTAGAAAAATTCCAGTGAGATAAAATTGAAAAGCGCTCCACCTGAGAACTGGGGGGTGGGGGGTGGGGTGAAGAGAGATCCCAATAGCTGTGCTTCAGCTGACTCAGTGGTTGAGGTATATGAGACCTATTTGATTTGGTTCACTTTTATATGCTAGAACAGTCTTTAGTGTCCTAGAGAAGGCCATATTATAAAATGCTTTGCTTTAACTGGAGCTTTGATCAAAACTCTCAATGAAATGACACCTCATTTTAAACATTGTAGCAAAATGCCTGCTCTTCTTTAATTGCAATTCCTCCTCCCATTCATGTCAGAGGCACCATTTTGCTTCTGGTATGAAAGGATTAGCCAGTGAAATCATTGTTGCCCCGGGCATGCTTGCGGAGGCTGCTTTCGTGTCCCCATCAAGGAGCTGGATTAAATGACGGGAACTCACCCCACCATGCAGCAGCACTCGGGTGTTGAATGCAGGCTTGCTAACCTCCAACCCAGTATCCTAACCATACTCTTTCTTTAATTGGAATGATAAAATGTGATGCCACAGCAAGCTGGATCATAGCCAATCCACACTGATAGGATATTAGTTTTCTGTAATCATATTTATAGACATTTGCACAGATTAGGTCCTCTTGAGGTCAATGAGATTCAAAGAGAACATGTCTACATTATGTCTGAATAATGACATATTTCTAGTTAACCAGTAAGATGTCTATACAAGTAATTTAAAATAATAGTACAGTCAAACCATCTTTTGTACTTTTAAAATTAACTATGTGGCCCATTTAAAAAATAGTGCTATGATCTATAGAGCACATCATTTGGATAAATGTTAGTTTATTTAATTTTTTCTCTATGAGTCAGTGTGTTCCTTCAGCATAATTTATGTTACTTTATTAAAGAAAAGTACTGGTTGATTTTTAAAAGATTGTAATATTTACTAAATTGAGTTTTACCAACAAGGGCAAGAAATAAATATGTGAAACTTGCTAGATCTGGGAAGAGTATCACAAATATGTTTTGACACTGCAATTTTAGTGTTGAAGACAGCATGCTTTGTTTCATCTTGTCAAAGCATTTCAGTCTACTTTGTAGAAGAAAGGTCTTCTCAGCCTTCTCCTCCAGCATTTGCAGGATGGATGGCTTAAGGATTGCCCATAGTAAACATGAACTGCCTAACCTGGAAGACCTTCATTGCATGACAAAAGGACCTTAGGTTGGGCAGCTTGACACACATTGCAAAATGGCTCATAGCATTTGAAACTTGCATTTGCTGAAGCATGGAAGTATTTGGAACCATGCTCAGACAAAAAGCTGAGCAGAGCTCTGAAGTAGAGAAAAGTAAAGCAACGTGCTCATTTCATTCATCAAGGTAAACTACACATTGCTTTGTGAAAAATCTTGCAGTGAGGAGGGGGTGGTGGAGTGCTTTGTTTGAAGCTTTATGAAAGCAAACCATCCCTTTGAAGCTTCATACAATCCTAGTATCTGTCTGTTCTAAATAAATAATTGAGTATGTGAAAAAGGAATAGAATCTGATGAGGAGAAAATAAATTTCCACATAGATATTTATTTCAGCTATGAATAAAACACACACACACACAACACACAAATACCTAAGTGGAAAAGTAAGTAAATGGACAGGTGTATTTTTAAAGATTGTAGTAAAACTGAAACCTGACAGGATAAGGTGAAGAACCTGGAGAATTTCAATCAGTAGAAGAAAAGACATGACTAGAAATAGTAGTGCCCTGTGTATATAACAGAAGGAAAAATAATAAATTAGGTAAAAATACATATGAAATATATAGAAATACTTTTGAAGTAAAATCTATGGAGATTTTTTTTTTAACAATAAAGCAATCGTGCATATAGTGTATCAATAGAAGGATCCTCCTGAAAAGAAACAATTATACTTTTTTGTTTAGTAAGTGGTATATTATAGAAGAATATATATAGCCTCAATTCCAATGACATATAATTTTAAAGCATAGACCTTAGTACCTAAAGAAAAAAAGTTAACTATGGATGTTAGTCATTTCCATGGCAGGACATGAAAAGATCTAAGAACAGATAGTTCTCAACTTGCGACTGGCCACTTAACCATTCAGTTACAACAGTCTTTTAAAAAACTACTTACAACCTGTTCTCAAAATTATGATTTCCTGCCGTGGTCACATGATCACATTTCAGGCATGTGGCAACCAACTCACTTTACGATTAGTTGCTGCATTCCATGGTCATGTGATTACAATTTGCAACCTTTTTGCCATTTTACAAATGTATATACTCGCGTATAAGCGGAGTTTTTCAGCCCGTTTTTCAGGCTGAAAAACACCCCCTAGGCTTATACGCGGGTCACGAAAAAAATGACTTTTTCCCTGCAAGCTAGGAAACAGCGGGAGAACGGGGTTTGCTTACCCCGCCCATTCCCAATCTATTGGGACTGCCTCCTGAATTCCAGCTGATGGCTAGAGGAAAAAAAAAACTTTAAATTCTTGCCAGGGGGCTTCAAAGGCCCCCCCTACAGCTGATCAGGGTTAAAAGAAAACAAATGAGAAGATCGGTGCTGGCTGCAAAAAGGTGCCTGCTGCAAAGAGCACATTTTTTTTTCTCCTATTGCTGAAACCAAAAGCGAAACTAAAACAGCTTGTTGGCTTTGCTGTTTGCTAAGGCAGATTTCTTTTTCCTCATCAAAAAAGGTTGGTGCAAACAATGGGAAATTTATGGCAAATGGCAAAAGAGGGGAGTTCAAGATTTTAAAACACAAAAGAAAAAAAGCTCTATTTAAATAGGGAATTGTAATAATTGAGATATTATTAATTGTATATTGTGTTGAAAGCAGAAATGGTTAAGTTATGGTTTGGAAGAATATTGGGGAAAACTATTTGGTTTATTATTATTGGTAAATATAATTAATGGATTTGTAAGAAATTGGATTGCATGGAAATAATTGGAATATTCATGTTCATATTGATTAATATACAAAAAAGATAGTTATATAACTAATTGATTTATATTAAAATATTGAATTTGTATTAAACAACTGTAATATTACATAATTAAGCAAGGTGAGGATTGATATAAAAATAGATGACAATGGGAAGGGGTATAATATAGAATAGAAGGGAAAAATTGAATTTGATTAAGATTAGAGATGAGGATGAAGGGTAATATTGGTTTTTTAAAAAATAGATAAGGAATAAATATGGCAAAAAGGAAATATAGAAATTGTAAATTTAAGTGAAATGACTAAACACTGTTTAAATTTGTGAACCGGCCAAATATTCTGTTCAAAGAAAACATTGTATGTTTGTATGTGTGTTTCTAATTATTGCTATTTATTCATATTTGTTCTCTTTTATTCTTTAAAGTTTAACAATTCATTCTTTATCGAAGCAGTTGTGAAATGAGTGACACTGTTTTTAAGAATGCTACAATGGGCATAAATGATGACCAGTCATAAGTGCGAAGACCGGTCAAAAGTGCAAGGACCTGTCAGAAATCACTTTTTTCAGCCCTTTGAGTAGTCCTTTTGTGCACATGGACTACTCAGAGGGCTAAAAAAGTTATTTTTGACTGGTCCTCACACTTATGACCATCCTCACATTTATGCCCGTGCAGCATTCTTAAAACCATGTCACTCATTTCACAACTGCTTCTCTTCACCATGGTGACAAAATAGGGCAAAAACGTAAAATGTGAGGACAGTCGTAAGTTCGAGGACTGGTCACAAGTGTGAGGACCAGTCAAAAATTACTTTTTCAGCCCTCTGAGTAGTCCATATGCACAAAAGGACTACCCAGAGGGCTGAAAAAAGTGATTTCTGACAGGTCCTCGCACTTTTGACCAGTCTTTTTTTATTTTGAAATTTACCAGTAGCCGCTGCATTTTCCACCCCTGGCTTATACGCGAGTCAACAAGTTTTCCCAGTTTTGGGGGGTAAAATTGGGGGGGGGGTCGGCTTATATGCGGGTCAGCTTATACATGAGTATATACGGTAACCATATGATTCACATGATTACTGTGACTTGCTTTACATTGTAAAAATGGTTGTAAAATCAAATTCAATTACATAGTGACCTACTTAACGACCACCATGCCTTGCAACCAAAATTCCAGGTACAGGTGTGATTGTAAGTCAAGGACTGCCTATAGAGAAGAAGAAAGTACTGCAAATAACCTAGACATAAGCTGTATGAGTAATGAGCAGCTTATTTGGGTCCAAACAATAGCAAGTAATCACAATGGGGGTAATGTTGCTAATTTCAGACCTAAGTCTGTTAATCAACCTGGAGTGCCAAGTTCATTTATATCAGGAATGTAGATTTCTTCCATTTCTTTAAAAAAAGATGGTATTGCTA
Source organism: Ptyas mucosa (assembly GCA_012654045.1). Taxonomy (NCBI): domain Eukaryota; kingdom Metazoa; phylum Chordata; class Lepidosauria; order Squamata; family Colubridae; genus Ptyas; species Ptyas mucosa. Next base: position 5,031,804 of record WNWU01000041.1, read on the forward strand.
TAATTATTCCACATTGGTAATCCATACCTTTGAGATACAAATATCCATAATTAATTCAGCATTACTGATTTTCTGCCCCAGTGTATACTGAACACACTGTTGATTCTAGAGGATTTTTACAAAGAATACCTGTAGCCTTCTTGATCAGTCTGCTGAAAACCAGTCCGGGCTAATTTACTCTGGAAGAGAAAAGTATAACTGGAGGTACATACATATGCAGTACCTCCAGTATGACAATTGAGGCGTTCTATTACAGCATTTGGGCACAAGCATATATCCTATTACTTTGTGCCAGTCAATCACATGTTCATCATTGCAAAGATTAGTCGAACATTGGCGCTTTTGGTCTCAAAAACAGGTGCATGTGGATTTTTGAAATATGGAGTACCAATTGATGGCTTTGAAACTAAACGAACATTAAATTAATTGCTTGCTATAAATATAAGTATAAATATCAGATATATATATAAGCACTATTCACTATATAATATGATATATTGTGGTTTTAGTAGCCAAAGAGTATCATCTTTTAATACGTAAGACCACATTTAATGATTTTTGGGAGGCCAAGAGCCACAGTAGATGGGGCAGTGATGTAAAGCTTGTATACGCTCTTTTGTCATTTTGATTGATCCTAGAAAGATGTTACAGAACCTTGCTTTTTAATAGTTTAAATCACCTTGAAGAAATACTTTATATTATCAGCCTAAATTTATATTATATTTAACATCTATCTAATTGTTGTTCCTGTAAATTAACATGCAGTATAAGAGATTTTCATGTGTACTTTTAGCATATTAAAACACCCTTATACTTGTAGGGCTCTGATACTGTTTATCTTACATTTTTGTCCAGTGTTCCTAAATTATACAGCTTGTAGGTGTCTGCCTGTGAAATATATTATATATTTAATCCTGCATCACTCTTAATAGTAAGCATGATATGCATACAGAGACTTTATTAATTTGTAATTAAATGCGTTTGTTTATATTTCTATTTGTCATTTCGCATATAACACACCTTCACATTCACCTTCTCATTTTTAAAAACTGGTAACAGCCATTATTCATCCAATGAGATTGTCAGAAGCACTAAAGAGATTAGATATTGCGTGAATTACAGTTGCTTTGAAAGCTGCTGAGTAGAGTTAGAAAAGGCAGCGGTCTAGCACATCATGACAGCATCTGGCAAATGTGCTGATCATCACAGAACATCTCTCAGCAAAGAATCCTGCACTCTGTTCCAGCTGAGGCACTGACCCAGCTGCATCCTCCTATTGGACACAATAGGGCTTCTCCGTGTGTGTCTCTGTCTCTCCTATCCCTCTTCCTCCACCCCTTCCCAGTTGTTGTTTGATCACCACTGCAAAGGGAAACTGACAGAACTCCACCTGGTTATTTGGACTTCTTTTTTTAATGTCCTCTGGAACTGTGAAATCAGAGGTAGGTGAATGATGCAGTGCAGAAAGTTAATGCAGCACTAGCTTTTGCTAAGGCTGTAATTAAATGAATCCGTATAGCAGTGGAAGATTATGTTTGTACATTCTATTTCTTTTGCATGCATTGGGCTGGAGCTATAGTGATTTTCAGTCTTTTTCCTGTTGTATGCGAATTGTGCTCAGAATGGAACTGAAAAAAATGAACTCCTTTTTTTCCTTAAAACAGAAAGCAGAAGGCTGTATTTTCTAGAGAACCGAGCATTCCTCAGCTAAACAGATTTAAGAGTTTTAGGCTGCTCTATACTGTATCAGTTCCTCTCCAGAAATGCTTATTATAATTATAGTGACCACATTGATTCCTTTTGCTTCTGTGCTCAAGTTCTGTGCATTTGATCAATTACGTATGTTTGCTAATCCTGAAAGCTTTAGGTGAGTTTTTTCCCTTTTTTAAAACCAATAATTAAAAGATGGGGGTTGTTTATCACTTCTGCATCCTTTAAAAATATTGTAATGCAGTTGGAATCAGCAAGGCTATTAATATGAAAAAGTGTGATATAGAATAATAAAAGTAAAATGGGATTGTTTTCAAAATCTCTTAATACCAGCCCATTTTTCAGAAGGAGTTTATCTTCTAGTTTGTAATCTTCTTCTGTGAACAAATTCTCTTTTTTGCCAAATCTGACTGAGGGTAGGAGAAATTTCTAAAACATTCTATAATGAATCTTAAATACAGCTTTCAAAATTTTAACTACTGATTGGTTAAGATATCAAGATGTTTTTATAGGTAGGTGATGGATTACAAGCCATATGTATAGTTGAAAGGTAATGATATATTTCAGGTTAAAAAAAAAGCACTGAATGTGCTTGAAATTTCTATACCAATAAGATAAAATAGCTTGCTAAGATCTAAGTATATCATTGGATATGTTCTTATATTTAAACTGATAGAATTTCCTATTAAAATGAATGAATTTTGTTGTTTGCATTCACTGACATTTAGTTTAGAATCCATGTTTCCCCAACTATTTTGGATAATATTGTGAAACAAAACAATTTCTTATTAGATGAATGGAAAAAGCATACATTAATACATAAAAATCACAAGGATAAGAAAACAATATATTTATGGCTGAGACTTCTTTTTCACAGCTTTTACATTTTAAAAGTTGTAATCCTTGAACATAATTACTACAAAGTAACCTCAGTTACCATAGTGGGATTTATGTTTGGGTAAACATAGATTGAAATATATTGCAAACTTAGGAATGTATTTCAAAAAGTAAGAAAAACTGAATATATTTATTCAGTGGTTTCAAAATAGGTATATAAAATTCATGAACCAGTAGAAGCTTTATGAGAAATTGTGCAAATAGCATGAAATGTGGCCTATTGTATATGTGAATAGCCACAACATACTACTTAAGATTCTGGATTTTAGGTACTTGCATGTTAAATCATTTTTCTGTATATTTTTCCCACTATTTTAATGTACATGTTTAAAATATTTCTTCAAATTGTACAAAATTGTTATGGTCAATTACTTTTGCAATGAAATAGGATTTGTGGGTATACTAAAATTTAAAGATGTGAACATTACATTTATTTTGTAGAACTTCATATAGATGTTTCTGTACGAATGAAATTCATGATGGAAAGTATCTATCGATTACATTTTGTCCTTCAAACAGCCTGGATCTAATTTTTCTTCCTTTCTGATTCCTTTTATATTAGTAAATGGTTAGATCTTATGAATAATTGAATATTCATTTCCTTTAGCAGCTCAGTGTCCTATCATTGTATATGGGTTGTCATGTAGTTATTACACTTGGTAAATTGGTACTCCTAATGGAAAGAAAGAATCTCATAAACAACAAAACATGAATAAGCAATACATTGCACATATATATGTGTGTGATTTTTTTGTAAAACTGTCAAAAATATACTCATGTTTAGTCTGGCATCCTTTAACAATAAACATAGTATTCTACTGCTTCTTATTATAAAGTTCTTCTTTATAATGCTGCTTTTATCTTTAGCAGCTGTTAATTGTAGTGGCTTCCAGGAAATTTTATAAGGCCTGCCTTTAGCACTACCCAGGTGAGTGCTGGGCAGCAACTACTGAAGATTTTTAAAGTTATTTTACCATTTAGAAGTAGAATGTTGTGAGCTTTTTTTTCTTCAGTGATTGAACTCCAGCAATCTTTCTACTCGAGGAAAGAAAATTCTGATTGCTCTTTTGTAGAAAGTGAGTGCTGACTTCTTTACTTGTCACATCATGCTTTTAATATATAGAAGTGTTACAAATAGAAAGCTTTTCTATCTCTACATTTGCTGTCTAATATGCACCTATGGATTCCAGCTGTATTTTTCTACACTTTAAGCTTCAAATGACTTAACTTTATACAAACTTCAAGCCAACAGTCAGCAGGAATCAAAAGGGACCCAGTCTGAGAAATGGCCCATCATGACACTGTGCCTTTATTATGGTTTTTAGAGAGCATAATAGAGGGTGTTAGTTCAGCTGCAAGCCCCATTCTGCTTCATCTAAGATTCTTATAAGATTCTCTTAGAAAAGAAATAATGCTTTTTTAAGATATTAGTTGCTGTACTTTTCTCCTTTCTTTTATTTTCTTTCTTTTGGTTGGATTGATAAATATTTCTTTAGCCCAGAAGAAGAGAAAACATTTCCTTGTAAGCATAAAATCACTGAATATCATGTGATTACTGGAACTAGTAGGGAAGAGCTTAAGGGTCATTATAGATGGACCTTACTACATCTGTTTTTTACTAGTAATTTTTTTTTTTTGAAAGACTGTGGTTTATTAGAAAGCCAGAACACTATATAAGTGAAGTGAAGCATGAAAGCAAATGCTTGTAAAATCTTTGGCCAATACAATAACATGGGCAGACTCCATGAATGTACATTGTCCTTTTCCAAAGCTAGAACCTATTGCACTGAGGTCAGTTAAAGAGGCAGGGGTGGAGGTAATGATTGGAAGCAAAGGGATTTATACCTTGATACTTAGAGCTGCCAAAAGCACACAAGTGGGTACACACACACACGCACACACACACAGACACACAATTTTGGCCAAGACACACAATCATTACATTTGTTCTCTTTCTTGGTAGAAATTGTGAAGGGAGGTTGAAGCTTGCTTTATGATACATCTGCTTTGTTCCTAAACTGAGAATCAGTGGAACAGAAAGCTCTTTTATAGTGTTCATAAAGAACATTCAGAATCTATATCCATTGCATGCATGCAGTGAAGGCATAATAAAAATTCCATCTCTACAAGAAATTGAATGACCTTGAAGGCAAATCATTTTCTATGATGGCCCCCAAAATATGGAACACTTAGCTCAGAGATACAGCTAGTCCCATCCTTTCTTTCCATAAAGGCAAAGCTGTAAGTATGGTTGGGTTTATGTAGGTCCTTGGTGGTTGATTTTTCAGTGCTTTTTTTCTTAAGGTTTACAATGTCCTGTCTGTCTTTTGCATTTGATTTGTTTTAGTTGTATTTATATTAGAGTTACATGAGTTTTGTTTATAATTCTACATTGTAAACTAACTAAAGTTTTGGGAGCTGGATGATATATAAACTTGTAAATTTCAAGATTTTAAAAATGAAGTATAACTGTACTTTGATTTATATATTGATTTGGGAATTTCTCCTTGCAACTTTCCTAACAATGCCTAATTTCTTTTTACGATATAGGAATGAAACAACTAAAAGTCAGTCTTTCATCCAAAAGCAAAACTATTTATTTTTGTTTACAAACAGTTGCAGAGATTTGAGCATATCAAAAGAAGGGAAGAGTCATAAATAAAACTAGGTTCAGGTAGAAAAGTATTACTGTTAGTGGGTGAACTTTTGGCTTAGGTGACTATTATTCAGCTTTTTCTGAAGTTGGTCATAATTCAAGGTATTGGATAGAGCTGTGCTAAGCTATGCTAAGAGCCACTGTGGTATAGTGGGTAAGGTATTGTGGTAGACACCATTAATTCTAGTCCTGCCTTAGCACAAAGCCAGCTGGATGATCTTGGGCCAGTCCTTTTTCTCAACCCTAGAAAGTTAGCAATGGCAAACCACTTCTGAAAAACCTTGCCAAGAAAACTTCAAAGATTTGTCCAAATGATCTCTGAGAATCAAACACAAGTGAACAGAAGAAATAAAAAAAAAACCTTCCAAAAATAATGCTCCACAGAGCATAGTTAATTTTGGTGGGACTGCCAGGGAAGAAGATGGGCATGATGACAACAGGACAAGTCCTTTAAAACAAGCTTTTAAGAATGTGTGGTTGTTTGACACTAATTTGTGCCTACCACCTTGCCAACATTCCTTTCAATTGCTTTCCACAGACTTATTTTAATCTGCTTTTTAAAAAGCCATTGAGTGTCTTTGGACCAGAATTCTCCCTTCCATATGAATTTTCCCCACTGCTTTTATCGTCTTTGCAGGCATTCCTGGCAAATGGAGTGAGATGAATGGCTCCATGGCAGAGGGTTTCTCAGTTGGAGTCCCAGTTTGGAATGCCTCTGCAAAGGACCTGTTGGCATCTATTCCTCTTTCTGAGACAGTTTGTAGGTGGTATTCAGTTTAATTCAAGTGTATAGTAGTGGAGAATAGTGGGTTTTATGTTTTCTGTATTATTGATTGACTGATTGCATTTATTGTTTTCTTTTAATGTTTAGTGTAGAGTGACATACTCAAAGAATTTTTGATATTTTTTAAAGTTACCTTTTTTTGACCATCTATTTATAAAACATGTTTGCTAGCTTTTTTGTAATACTGCTGCATTACTACATTTTTAAAAACATACTCCTTATTTTATAATTTGTTAATACATTAAACTTTATGATATACTTTAGATATATTGCCAACAGTCAAGTCAGTTTCTTATGACATTAAGTTTCTTCTGCATACTACCTTGGATAATCTAAAAAACTGTTTTTATGAATACATTAAGTTTAGAAGTTTAGTCATTTAAATGAAAAGTCCTCCTGTGAAAATAACATCATTTTGTATGTACACATATAATCAGTTATATTCTGCCTTCGTGTGTCCATGTGGAGTACGCAGAGACTGGAAAAGTTCAGATTAAAATAACCAAAAAATAATAATCCTCCTTTCTCTCAAGTGTGCATTTTAACTATTATGCCAAAAAATACAATTTAAAACTTATTTACTGCATTTTAAAATATATATGTTGTTATGTATAAACTACAAATATGCTGCGTGTATCTGTGAGAGAGAGACAACATTAAATACTAAATCAGTGGGGCAATCAGGTTGGAATACTACAGTAAATTATATAGATTACTATCAAAGAAAACAAAATTCTGCAATTTTTTTCAAGCCTTATGAAATTTAGGTTGCTAATTTATTTAATGAATTTGTGTTCTTTTAGGATTCAAAACAACTCCTGCAGACAACTTTAAAAAGAAGCACCATGTAACAAACAACAGAATGTAAAAACTAACTAGTAACTTAAAATCATTAAAAACAATAACTAAACCAACTGAAAAAGAATATCATGGTCCCAACAGAATATATTACAGCTCGTATTTTATTGATACATTGCATGGTGATACAATATTAGGCTGGAAAAAAGCAGAAAAGATGAGCAAGTTCACACTTTAGATACAGATATGTAGGGCAATGCATTGATTAGTTGTCAACTAGTCAGTATGGTCTGCTATTCAAGATTGTTGACTTTCATTGCAAGGACATGTCCTCCGATAACTGTAAAGATCTAAAATGAACAAGCAGGGTTAAATGAATAGAGTGCCTCTCTATTTTGCAATTTAATGGAGCCTTGCAATTGGAGCACTTTCCAATTTCAAAAGCAGACATTTATTTAAGAGAAAGCTAGTGGACAATTTATTATTTTTCCTAGACGTTTCCTAGACGTTGATGAAATTACCAGTAAGGAAAATTTCCCAAAATCTTGCTCATGAATTATTTGCATAAAGTTTGCCTCAAAACTTGACATAAAATAAAAAAGGCAATATATCGATAGGCACTGGGTAATCCTAGCACTTGTTAACCGTCTTGTTCTATAAAGTTCCTGAGTTAATATTCTATACCACTTGAAAGCAGGAACAAGCTTTCTTCAACATGTATAATACTTTACATAGAGGTAGTCCTTGAGTTACAACCTTAATGAAGACTTCCCTTTAGGGAAGAATAGGCGATGTGAATTTTTTTTTTTTAATTTGATTTATATGCCGCCCTTCTCCGGAGACTCAGGGCGGCTTACAATGCGTTAAGCAACAGCCTTCATACTTTTGTATATTTATACAAAGTCAGCTTATTGCCCCCACAAACTGGGTCCTCAATTTACCTACCTTAGAAAGGATGGAAGGCTGAGTCAACCTTGAGCCTTGGTGAGATTTGAACCTGCAATAATTGCAGGCAGCTGATGTTAATAACAGGGCTTTAGACCACTGTACTATCCAAGGCTCTTGAATTAAATGAATTGCCTCAAGAAATGACCAGCCATCCCTGCTCTCCCCAGTGCATTCACGGCTTGTAAAATGAAGCTTAAGGGTGGGAGATCCTGGGAGGCACAGGCCCACTCTTCCCACACCTTGGGGGCTTCGCATGCCAGCTGCCACACAGCTGACTGTCCTGCCAGAGAGGAGCAATGGGGAAAGAAAATACTGGGAACCCTGTGTTTCTTAATTCTGCCCCTGCCCCTCCTGCCAAGGAGCCCTGTCTTCATGGGTAAATAAAGGACCAGTTCCCTAGCCTTTCGGCACTTTCTGCTTCGATTAGCTGGCTGCTGATTTGGTTACTGATAATGTTTGTTAATCATAGTTCAATAAAACAATCACTATGAAAGAATCAGGTAGATTCTTGGTGGCGCAGCAGACTAAAGTGCTGTTAACTAGCACCAGCTGCCTGCAATTACTGCAAGTTCAAATCTCACCAGGCTCAAGGTTGACTCAGCCTTCCCTCCTTTCTAAGGTAGGTAAAATGAGGACCCGGATTGTGGGGGCAATAAGATGACTTTGTATAAATATACAAAAGTATGAAGGCTATTGCTTAACGCCTTGTAAGCCGCCCTGAGTCTCCAGAGAAGGGTGGCATATAAATCGAACCAATAAACAATAATAATAATAATAAACAATAATAATAGATGATTCAGGTCATCATACATTTATTACAGTGGGATGTCTCTGACAATTCATGAGTCAGAGAAATCATACATTTCAAAGCAGATATAATCCATGCATTTAATTTTTTAAATCTATCACATACCCCACCATAGTTTCAAAGAACTTTCAGTCATATTTCCTTGTTCTAATGAGGACTACAAACAAAGTTCTTGCAAAGTTTGAGGCATTACCCCTCCCCCAGGCATTTAAGGCTCCTGGGTGTAGCTCTTCCTTGGCTACCATCTCTTATTGCTATTGCTCTTCCTCTAAGTTCTCCTATCAGTGGCTTACCAATTGGACTCGGGGTAGAGAAAGACAGCAGGCTCTGGAAATCCTCTTCAAGGTCCAACTCTGGCACGCCTTCTGTCCTTTTGTATTTCAATGGTGCTGAAAAGTTTAGGAACCTGTTTTAATTTTCAATATTTCTGCATAAATATGACCTAAAACATGACCTGTTCTTCACACAAGTAATAAAACTAGATAAAGTGAACCCAATGAAACAAATGTGTAAAAACAATATACTTGTTAATTTATTTATTTGAGTCAAGTGATCCAAAGCTACATATTTGTGGGCACCTAGGAGAGCAAATTCTCTGACAGGTTGTTGCTCCAGTTTCACCCAATCAGCTTTTGATAATGGAGCTCACATATGATTGTTCATTCACTACCAAATCATGGATGAACATAATCTTATTGCAGATTAAACTGGCATTTACCATCTCAGTTTCTTCCAGCCCTTTTCTTTCCAATCTTCTGTTTATCTAATCTCTTTCAATTCCCCACCATCTACCTTAACTACCACATGTTTTGATTACATTTTTTTAACCCTAACCAGCTCATTTTATATATGCCCAAGCCAATTAAAGACAATGGGATCTCCATTCTGCGACTCGGCAATATCTTAATGCTTCCCTTGCCAGCTTTTTTATTTTTAATGGTTGAATATGCTAACAAAACAATCCAGATTTTTTAATGGATTTATTTTGCAACAAAGTAAAGATTATTTTAAACCACGAGTTCATGCTTCATACATTGTAAGTCAGGATCTGGCAAAATGAAACGCGCGTGTGTGTTACTTGAAAATGTTATTAATACTTGTCATTCTTCTCCATTCTTTTTAATATAATGCAGTTATGTAATAAATAATAGTAAATTTTATTTTATAATGCAATTTATATGCCACCCTTAGATGAAAAGAGGCCCTAGGCTATTCCACTTATGAGGCCCTTTCACCTCCCATTTTTAAGTTTGTAAATTACATGAGAGATAATAAAAGGCCCCTCTTGATCTTGAGGCCCTAGGCTGAAGCCTAGGTAGCCTAAAGGAAAATCTGGCCCTGCCCCCTAACTCCAAGGACTCAGGGCGGCTCACAATGGCAAAGATGCACTGTTCCTCATTATAAAATTAAAATTCCAATTTAAAACAATTTAAAATTCATTAAGAAACCACCCATCAGTCCAGGCTGCGGAACAACCAGGTCTTCAAATCGCGGCGGAACGAGCGAAGGTAAGGGGCCATCAGGAGCTCCAAAGGAAGTTGGTTCCAGAGGGTGGGTGCGCCCACAGAGAAAGCTCTCCCCCTGGGGGTCGCCAGCTGACACTGTCTGGCCGACGGCACCCTGACAAGGCCCTGTCTGTGGCAATGCACCGAGCGATTGGGGATTGTCACTGGCTGCAGGGGGTCCGACAAATATCCCGGGCCTAGGCCAAATTTTAATAGATTTCAATAGCCACATTCTGGACTTACCAACTTATATTTACAAAATAGAAGATAATTGAAAGAATAATCTTAGTTCCATTTATTTCTGAATTTTTCAGAATTTTTTAAACTATTAATTAAGTTTCAAAATAATTAAAATAGTTATAGAGTTTATATTGCTTACAAATATAAGAAAAAATGATAGGGATCTCAACACATTTTAATTGGACTTATAGATTGTAATAATCAGACCTCACCTGCTTTCTGAAAGTAACAAATGAAGGTCAGAATTGGTCATACATGCATTTACTTTTCTGCAACAACATAAAAACAAACTGATCTATTTAGGTGTTTTTTATAAAGACATGCAGAGAACAAGCAGCAGGTTTTCAAAATAAGAGTATGTTCAGAAAATGTTCATATTTGGTTGAGTTTTGGCAGTATGTTTTTCTTGGCAAATCTGAAGAATGTCTACTACACGCGGAAGCTTGGCAAAGATTATAAAATATCTAAACTTTGGAAGTCCTAAAGGTGCTTTTTAAGAGGCAGCTGGACTTTTCTTTGTCTCAAGAAATTCCAGTTGCCTTTTGAAAAAGCATCTTTGGGACAACTATGACCTGGATGATTGAGAATCTCCATAGATATTAAACTTTGGAAGGAAACTGAATGAAATATTTATGAAATTGTTACATATGAAAGTCAAATTTTCTTACTCTTTTTTTTATTACTGAAAAGATTTTTACAGAATGTTGATATTGAATGAATCCTTCAGTTACATAAAATAAAATAAAAATCAGAAAAACTACCATGCCAAACTTAAATTGAAGGCAATGGAATAATTATATAACAATGTTTATGTTTACTGTTTCGGTACTGAAAGTTTAGTTATATCTAAGGGATAATTGTGGGCTTCATAATTCTTGGGAACTATTCTATTACCAGACAACAATAATCTGTATTTCTAGCAGATAGTACACTGTGTGAACTGATAGATTTGGTCAACAGTTTGTTTTTATGGTAATGAATTGCTAACTATCACAAATTTATTCTTCATCTTCTTGAAAGGTACAGCTGTCTCCCATTTGTTTCCAAGGTCCATTTCCTTCTCCAGAAGCCTCAAAGCCTGTTTCTAAAAGAAGAAAAGTTGTAAACTTAGCCTGCAGTATCTACTGTGAACATCTTAAAACAATTAGATTATGAGAGTATTATTGTCTGTCACATACAGTGATGGACAATAATACAGTGGTCGCATCATGATTCTCATTTTTATTTACATACAGTTGAACATAGTTACAGTTTTTCAATCTTTCCATCTATACAACGCTCATAAGTACAAATGATACACTTCCTATAACTGTACTATATGAGAATTTCTTAATGCAGACATCTACATTGAAAGAAAAGTTGTGTAGTGTGCTTCTAGTGGCATATTATTGGGAGAGTACTGTTTCAAACTCCATTAAGTGCTGTCATCTTTAGATTATCTCCAAACAGTTTATCACAAGTACTGTTTTAATGTTGTTTTATTAACATAATTTGTTCATACACTGCATTTTTTATTTAACAGTTCATCAAGAGCCATCAATTTTGGTTCATCTCGGTGACTATATATGCAGAAGCTTGCTATCTTCACTTGTCTTAATAGCTTTTTCGAGGTCATTGCAGTAGACTTTTTGATTCCTGACTTTCTATCCTAGTCCTTGTTATTCTCTTCTCTTTCCTTCAACCTTGGCCAAACATAACGATTTTTCTCTTGTTCATCACTCACTTGCATTGTGTGTCTCAAATATGTAACTTCTGGTTGCTGATCTTTGCCTCAAAGGTTAACCTTTATTTGGTCCAGGACTGTTTGATAGGTTCTTTTTGCAGCCCATTATATTAATAAGAACCATCTCCAGATCCATAAATCAGAAATACCAGTGTTATTTCTCTTCTTTTTTTTCCCCAGACTTTTTCTCCACCACCCATATCCATTGAAAATACCATTGCTTTCATTTTTCTAATCTGTGTTATATAAATGTCCTTACGACATTCTTTCAAATTACTAGCTAGATATACTATTTCTGGCTAATAATAAGTCTAAGAAAGAACTGAGAAAAGAATAGATAAGGGATTTCTCACCAAGAGGTATCTCATGGCAGCAAGAAGGCTGAAACTGACTAAGAAGCTGGCAAATAGGAAAAAGAGAAGACAAAAATGACTACATAAGAAAAAATAATGTAATTAGGCAATCTTAGGCTGCTAAACAGATGCAGATTCTGGGGACTGCCTAATAGAATTTATCATTAAATTTGCCATGTAAGGAAAAGCCTGAGATCTGTTTACCCTATAGAGGTATTCAGGAGGAAAAGGAGAGCTCATCCTGCAGAATTAATGCAGAGTGTGCATTAGAAATTGAAGAACTCCCAAAGAAGATCAGAGTAAAGGTAGCCTTAAAAGTTATTTTAACTAAAGCCCTTGAGTAACTCTTTGTGGAATTTAATAACAGCTACATTTTAGAGTAGGCACATTGTTATTTAATCAGAAGCAGTATTTCTAACAGAGAGATAATTGATCTAAATTGTAAACAACTAGTTTCATTAAAACAATGTGTTACATGTTGACCTTTAAAGACAAAACTAGGAAGAACCGTGGGCATTTGTAGGCATTAGTTATATCCTACTTGCTATCTGACTTGAGAATCAATGCCTTAATATGCTAATAATAAATAAAACTTCACCTTGAAGTGTAAGATATAATTTAAAGTAGAAAGAAAGTTTCCTTCTGTTTTCAAGGTTCTGTGACAATAACCTGAACCACACTAATGTACTTTCCGAGACTCCTAGCAATTTCCTGATCTTGCCTACTCAAAGGGCTGTTAAAGCCTTTTCTACTTTAGAATACATGTTACAAGAGTAAGGCAGAGTCATTGTGAGTTTCTTTATCAAAATGTTTTTCCACAACTCAGATAAATTTTCAGTAACAGCTCTTCATCCTTCTGACATTCAGTCATGTTAGTGTAATTAGTGTTGAATAAGTGCAATCAATGTAATTAATGTTTAATCTTGACTAGAAGATTAATGCAAGTTCAAACTTCCAGGTAAAAATGAAGCTCTCTGATATCCTTGACTCAAGTTGTTATACTGCTATATAAGCTGCTTCACAGTAATACTTTGAAGGTACAGAAGGACATCCCTTATTAACATCTCCCTGAGATCAATTGTGAAAGAATAAGATTAGGAAAATTACTAATCGTTAAAAAAAATCTTTGTGGTTTTCCTATTAATTGCTTAAAATCCTCAGAGTTGTCTAGTGCTGCCCAATCTCATCTAGTTCCTGTAGTTGTTTAATGTGAAAATACACATGTACAGTACTATATCTTAATGCATATAATATTTTTTCCCTTTTACAATCTCCTTTTTTCTGTCCTGTGTCATACTGCATTTTCAAACCCAATCTGTACGGTATTTTGCAAGTTTCATTATCAGTGAGTTCATGATTTATATTTAAGCTTTTCATTTGTCATTCATTTAGAATTTACTGATACCATAGGAGGAGAGCCATGTTAGTTTATAGTAATCAAAAATCAGAATGAGTCTTTTAGCATCTTTTCTAACAAATATAAGTTTTCATCTGTTGAAGTAAGCTAATGAAGTGGGCTACAAGTCATGAAAGCTTATGCCTTTTCATAAAATTTGGGGGGAAATGTTACTGATCTCCATCTGAAATTTAGCTAGAATTTGCTGTTTATTTTTTGTGCTTTCGTGCCATCTCACTAATAAACTGCCACAGGGGTGAAATGTAAAATTTGTTACTACCGATTCTGTGGGCTTGGTGGTGGTGGTGGTGGAGGTAATGTGATTGGGTGGGCGTGGCCAACTTTTTTTTTTAACTTTTCAAAGCATTTTTTCTAATGCTTTGAAAAACCTCTGCCAATCAAGCAACTCAGCTGGGATCGTCAGAGAGGCTTTTTTAAAAAATGCTTTGAAAAGCCTCTGATAATCCTAGCTGAGCCGCGCGATCATCAGATGCTTTTTTTTTTTACTTTTAAAAGCATTTTTTCGTCAGAAGAGGTTGTAGAAAAATGCTTTTAAAAGTAAAAAAAAAAAAAGCCTCTGATGATCATGCGGCTCAGCTGGGGATGGTGGTGGTGGGGGCCCGCAAGGATTTTTGCTACCGGTTCTCTGAATCACCCACTGCCGATCGCTACTGGATCGGGCGATCCGGTCCGAACCAGGAGCATTTCACCCCTGAACTGCCACATCTATCTATGTTCATTCATTTTCAACATAGAGACATTTGACACGTTATTTTTTTACTACATTGTACTGTAGATCCTATATTTCAGTTCCTCTTTCCCAGGGATGAAATTCACTTACCTTCACTACTGGTTCGCAAATGTGAGCATGCGCAAAGGGTCAAAAATGGGATGTGATGATGTCTGGGTGAGTGGGCGGAGCCTCCCGCTGCCAGCGCTACCAGTTCGCCCGAGCCAGATGGAACCGGCTGAATTTCACCCCTGCTCTTTCCTATGTCCAGCTTTAAGTATTCAAACTAGCAGAGTCATAAAAAGAAGGAAGGTGTTTTTTGTCTAATACAGTTTTATTTTGTTTTTGTTTCCTTTCCATATTAACCTAAATGCTGAGCACTTCCATTTTTAGTTCTCTCCAATGTGAAAAACGGCAGCTTACTTTAAAAAAAAAACAGAAGGAAAAAACTGTTAGGGACATATGAAGTGCCAAATTGTTGATACCAGGAAAGTTTTCAGCAGTTTTCCTTTGATTCTTTAGGCAGAAAGGCTCATATGTTCTTTGACAGTGTCACATAAAACAGTATTTAGTCTATTCTATTTTTAACTTGTTGCTCTTCAGACAAAAACATTACTGTGATATAAAAAGAGAGAATTGGCGTTAAAATGGTTTTTCAAAACCAATTTTATTTTCAATATGGCTTGTACATTTGCATCTGCAAATTAAGATAAACTTTTACTGTAAATATTTTATTGATTTGCTATATCTTTTTGAAGACCCAAAGCGTTGTGCTCAGGAGTGCATCCAGCTATTATTTCAGTGTTAAAAAGGGATTTTTTATGTCATTCTAATCTGGAAGTACTTTCTATTACTATCATTGTTATTCCTGCATTTAAAGCAGTGGTGGGTTGCCCCCGGTTCACACTGGTTCTATAGAACCGGTAGTAAAACTGGCAGAAGGCTCCGCCCACTGACCCTAATGTCATCAAAATGCTTCTGCACTTGCGCAGAAGAGCGTATGAGCAAAGCAAGCGCGTGTATGCGGCCCCGTTGCGAACCGGTAGTAAAGGTAAGTAGAACCCATCCCTGATTTAAAGGCAAGCAAAATGAAGTCTTGTTACTCTTACAGAAAGTTATATTGAAAATTATTTTTCAGAAATTACTTTATCTGAAAGCTGCTTAATTTAGGCTGGAATCCTAGACATCATTATCTGAAAGCAAGGTCCATCCAGTTCAGTAAGGCTTGCTTCTTATAGATTTCCACAGGATTACACTGTAATCTAAGAATGTTTGCTTAATAATAATCTACTTCACAGCAGTCATAAGTATAGTATAAAAAATAGAATGGTAACAACAGCAGCTGTAAGGCTAAACTCAGTAACAATTTTCTTCGCAAAATGGTATGCGTTGCTAGAATGATGTGGTATGATTCTCAATCCTAGTAGTAATTCAGGAAGTTGATAAATATAGACGGGGGCAGAAGCTCCCCAATATGTAAAATTTACTTTCTGTGATTCAAGTTAATAAATAGACATCAAGACTTATTAGCCACAATGACCACACAGAAAACCATTTTGCTGTGCTGGTTAAGGTGGTAGATGAGAAGACAGGAGTCTCAAGTTTTAGTCCCCCCTCAGCCATAGAAGCTCACTGGGCGATTTGGACCAATTGCTTTCTCTCAGCCCACCTATTTCACAGGTTTGAAGAATAGGAGCAGGATATAAGATGTTTGCCACTTTGAGCTTTATACAAAAGGTAGAATATAAATAAAATAAATCTCTCCTCTACAAATTTGTCTAATCCAAAATCACATCATTAAATGACATGTAGCACATATTTCTTTGTTTGTTTAATTTTTATTGCTGACCATTTCAACTCAGCAACTCTGAGAAGGGAACAAATCTAAAATAAATAGAAAGGTACTTTCTATTTATGAGTTATTTGATAAACATAATATAAACCTGATTGGAGATGTTAATCTGTGACTGAATTTGACACGATCATGTATGTTTTAATTATTTGTTCTTTAGCTAGTGCAGTTCACAATTTAAACAAAAGGTGGCAAGATTTTCAAACATACCTAGACCAAGGGTATTTGGTGTTTACTTACTAACCTTACAATTTCCTTCAAAGCAAGCAAACCAAACACAGCCATAGAAGAACAGAACCATGCTACTTCATTTGAATAGGTTATATTTATTTACTAAACTTCACTTCGAAAATTAGATTTCAGTCATAAAGACAAAAAGCAGAACTCTTTTTTACATAAAGACTTGCAAAAGCTAACATTTAAGCGATTGTTTAAAGAGTATTTCAAATTTTGGATTTCTTTGTGAAGTGTTATGCTTAAAAAATTAATAGAACTATTCTGTTTTTGCTAAGGAATAAAAAATGATGTACTAAAAAAGAGATGAAAGTACATATGGGCAAATGAAGATATATTGTAAAAGTGGAAAACCCAGCATAAATCACTTTAATAATGTCTAAAATATATATTAAGGAAGAGATGAATGATTCCTGAGTTCCAGTATTACAATGAAAAATCTCAAATAATGTGTCTGCAGACATTTACAAGAGCACATATGCACACTTTGCTAATACATATTAAGCAAAAGCTATAACGACCAGATTCCTTCTGATTTTGGGCTGTTACAGACTAACCTGGCTTTTTTCCTGAAAAAATTAGGAGACACAATTAGCGTTTATCTCCTAGTGTTTATTCCAATGTTACTAGTGAAGCATTTTTTACTCTTTGGAAATATTTCAAAATATTTCTTTAATGTCTGCTGATTAGGAAGACTAACAACTCAGAATTCAGTTGTCTGATAGGGTTATAAAGAAGCATTTGAAGCAGAGGTGTTCAGCTGTTGCAAAGCATGAGATAGGTAAAGGCACCTCAGGTAGTGCCGGTTGCTACCTTCTGCCTCCATAAAGCTACAACAAACTGAATCCTGACACATCTTGTGAAGGGTAATAAAGATCAGTGAAGGCTCAGAGAACATCTTCTAAAAATGCTCTTAAAGAACAAAAGGTACTCCTACTAGTGGATAATTTTAACTCTCCCGTTGTTATTTTTGTTCCAGCTGCATCAGTAGGAAGTCCTTTTCCTTGCTACCAGTTGTTACCTTCTCCCAAGAAAATGGGAATCCTGGGTAGGAGCTTTGGCATGGCATTACAGCCATTTCTTTGCAAATGTGACAAGGAAGTTTGTTTAGCAAAACACTGTGGATGTACCATAGATTTAAATTGGGTATTAACATGCTTTGATCTAACACTTGATAAATGGTTATGGTTGCAAAATACAGTACATATAAACAATAGAATAAAAATATAAGATCACATGTGAAGTTCAAAAGACCGGCAAATTCAATAAAGTTTTATTATTAAAAAGAAGAGCTGATTAAAATTTGGTTAAATATAATTGGAAATGCTTTAAAAGATAATGTATCATCACTGCGTTGGCTGCCAATTCATCATATATAATTGATATAATGAGGCTTGCTCTTTTATATTTCTTTCAAGATTCTATGATCAGATTTTCATAGTATTTGCTAGGAAGTAAATAATCAGGTCTTTATCTCAATACATGATGAGTGTAATGTTGCAATTAAAATTAATACATTGAAAAGGTAGAACTATCTTATTTATAAATGTCATTGTTTTATTTCATTCAGTCTTACATACTCCTTCAGTCGCAACCAACTTTAAGTAGCATACACTCCCTCAGTAAACATGTTAAAATAACTGTACAACCATAATAGGATAATATTAATAATGCAATTCAAATCACACTGTGCTGAGAATTAGCATACCAAAGTCATTTAAGCTGTGATTTACCACAAGGGGAATAAGTCATATGTATGTACTTAAACTCCCAAAATTCCCCAGCCAACATAGCATACCTGTATGAGAAATTATGGGAGTTGAAATCCATATATCTTCAAGTGACCAAGACTGAGAAACAGTGGTCATATCAGTTCCCAAAGGGTATTTAAATGTCTTTAATCAGGTCTTTTTGAAGCCATAGCTAGCAGTATAATAAAATAGAAGACAATAATGAGAGGAAATGTACAACATCTATTATCAAGAATAACAGTAGTTTCACTTGCAGCTATTTCATTATCTTCATTTACTTGCAGGATATTACAAATATATTCATAGTTCAAAAGTGCTACCCTTTCTATAGAGTAGCTTCAGGTGTACATTCATCTCAATAAATATAATTGTACAATCATATGTCCTTGGGACACTGCAACCATCATAAATATAAACCAGTTGTCAAATGTCTGAATTTTGATCACATGATCATGGAGATGCTGCAGGGTCATAACTGTGAAAAACGGTCATAAGTCACTTTTTTCAGTGCTGTTGGAACTTTGAATGGTCACTAAATGAACTGTTGTAAGTTGAGGACTACTTGTACTTGGGAAATTCTAGCAGAAAAGTAGATATAATAATAAAATATTAATATGAAATGTATTCTGTTATATTTATTTATATATAAATAAAAACACAAAATGGATCATCATAGCACTAAACAAAACTACGTGTATACACATGAATGTGCATTTGGTGTTTGATGTTTGTTCAAGTAAGAAATGTAATTTTTTTCTTGATCAAACTCACAAACTCAGAAACACTGTATAATTGATGTAGATGGGTGCCATCAATTTCTATGCAATCATAAAAGCATGCAATTTCCATTTCTATTATCTTTATGTTATTTTCCAAAGCATTGATGTAATTCCAAAGATATATTTAAGCAAAAGCAATGAGGCAAGTCATTTTAAATGCAATTACTGAAATCATTATGTGAAATTCTTATTGCCTTAAAAAGACTTTTAGGAAAATTTATCAAACCAAAGTCAGTTTATTTCATGTAATAAGATAGGAATTATCATGCCCATCCATTCAACTGTTCTATTGTTATTAACAGATATGAAGTATGGTTTTACTTACTTATGATCAGAGTTTCTTTATTTAAATATTAACCAAATAACTATGCTTCTATAGTTTACTATGTTCCAGTTAGTCAAAGTACCAGAGAGGCAAAAACGAATAAAAGAGCTTCAAACTTTCCAGCTTTTTCTTACAGTAAAATACTGTATTTGAGCACCTATTTTGGTTGCTCTCTTCTCCGTTTTCCCTAGTTTTGTTATATCTATTTTCAAATATGATAACAGGAAGTGTACACAGTATTCTAGTGAACATGCCATAGATTGTATATGGGTCATTACAATATTGAACTTTTATTTCAATATCTTTTTCTAATAATCTCTTACATTAAGTTTTTCTTTTTCAGTTACTGCATATTCATTTTCATGTACATAAGCCATGCAGTATGAAATACATACCTTTTTTTTACCTTCAGGTAGTTCAGAACCAATCAATCTATATGTAAAGATAAGATAGTGGGGAAATTGGCCAAGGTGCATCAGTTTATACTTACACTTACTTAAACTGAACTCTAGTTTGCTTGGCCTTTCATCCAGTTTAAAAAGAATTTTCTGGGGCTCTTCACTTTAGATTGCTGCTATTGTTAGAGTCCTTTAAGTGAATTCTGACTGTTAGTGATCATAGATATAAATAGTTTTCTTGGCAACATTTCTCAAAAATGCCCTTCCAATACCGTCTTCCTATGGCTGAAAAAGAGGGTCTGATTCAGAATCATCCAGCTGACTTACATATCTAAGGCAATTTGCAGTTTCCCCACTTCCAATCCAGCACCTTTAGTCATGCCAAATTATCTCTTATTTTTATTATCCTGAACATTTTATATGATAAACAAATTTGGTCATCTTGCATCACATCCCTAAGTCAAGATAATTTACAAACAAGTTAAAAAGCACTATTCCAAGTCCTTGACAGATTCTAATTCTTACTTCCATCCTATTTTTATCAAACTTGTTACAGTTCAGCTGAATCCTTCTTGAAATGTGTCCAGCACTGAACAGTACATGAAGTCAGGTCTGATGAACGCAGAATAAAGTGAACAATTATTTCATATGATTGGAAATTATACTGTTGATGCAGCTTAAACCTGCATTAGTCTTTTAAGTAACCACTCTTTTGCTTCTATTACAAAGCTAGACATCCCAAGCTGTTCATTTGATTTAATTTCTTAAATGAAGTACTTTGTCTTTGTTTGTATTGCAGTTCATTCTGTTATTTTCATGCTGTATCTTTAACATGTCAAGATTGTATTGAACTGTATTATTATCTTCACACTTGACATTGCCAAATAACAGTCTGTCCCATAGATCTTTTCATTATTTTTGTACCCTCCATTAGTTCTCTAATATTTCAGTCAGACCAATTATGCTTTTCAATACATCCCATTTTGCAAATGTACATATAGATAGGTTTACACCTAGTCCTTTGTATTCAAAACGAATAGCTCTTTTCATCAGCAACTAACAAATCACCACTCTAATTCACTGTTGAATTTTTCCACCAATTCACTCTTGTCACCTAATATTTTCTCCTGGGACACAAGATTTCAGAATGTCGACAAGTTTCTTCCAAACTCATCTCTGATTCCTTCATTATTATTATTAATTGAAACATAACATGAAATTATTACAAACCAGCACATTCTTAATTTCATACAGTTGTTGTTGTTCAGTCACTAAATCGTGTCCAATTCTTTGCATCCACATGGACTATAGCATGCTGGCCTTCCTGCCGTCTCTGTCTCTGAACTTGAAGTTCGTGTTCATTGTGTTGATGACACTACCTAGCCAGAATGCAATAAATGCAACTTGTAATTACAATTTGTGTTACATATCATCTAGATCAACAGTCATTACTAATCTTCGCTAAACAGAACTAAACAGTTGAACATATTTGAACTGGCAAAATGTCAAAATAGACATTTTTATTTTCCATATAATTTAGGAAACATATTACAGAAAATAATAGAAATGTCACTTAAAAATAATTTACATTACTATAGCCTCACTTTATTAATGATTCCATAAGCAACATAAAAAGGCAGTGTTTAGAATAACATTAAGGTTGTTTGATAACTACATAGAAAACATTGCTTCCAGGTTGGGATGAATTCTAAAAGAAGTTACAATACATTCATATAATTTTGGCTCTGGGTTAATCTGGCAGAGAGAATTAATCTATTCTTTGCCTTTTTACTTAATTATATCACTTTGAAAGAATATACATTTATTTCCCAAGGGTCATGAATAGAAAAGGGCCTATTTCACACTTATTTGGGGGAACTCAAAATGAGGGGTCCTTGTTGTGTACGCTGATGATGATACCTGAAGATGAAACATCTGCAGGAAAACCACCAAGGAAAACCAGCACTCAAAGCCACAAGGACCCCACAGTTCAACTCCTGAGCTGCAAATATTCTCTTCTATCGGAACTCAAATATGACCTTAACAAGAGAGAGCACAGAGAATGTAGTATTCACAACAAAAGTTTTGAGTCATGCAATGAGCAGATGAAGATACCCAACACATTTCTTTTTAGTGTCAATTCTGCAGATAGAAAGGAAGACAATGACACCAGCAGATCAGTGTTGCCTACCCACAGAGCTTATTACTTGATTGAATGTTCATTTCTCAATGGAAGAGTAGCTGTCCATGGTTGATTGTAGTTTTCCTGAGTTCATTACAGCTTTGGCAGATGCCACATGGTGTGCACAATAGCCAGGAAGACTCAAGAGCAGATTATTATATTATTGGTACCTAATTAAAATGCTTGCTGCATTGTGATAAGCAGAGGGGGAAAAGATGCAATTTCTATTCTTTACCTCAATCAAAAGGTTTGTCAGGTTGCTTTCCATTTATGTGAACTATGTCCTTATCCATGGTTTTATTGCATTTAAAGAAGCTGGCATGAGCTGCTTTATTAATACATAGATGAGGAAATCGAAATTCTTTGTGTGAGAATAGATTCGTGGACAGTGGGGGTGTTTAGAATTTTCTAGTGATCAGTTCCAGCCTAGTCTTGGATTACATTGAATTTCATTATATAGGACCAATGAAGAATTAGAGTTGGAATGTGAACTGTCTTGGTGGGATAATTTATGCTTGGAAAAGGACAGTGTACTTTCAGTGATTGTCAGTATCATAATCATACATTAGCGTTGGTTCCATTTTTACTAATATGGTGGATGGCTAAGGAAGGAAGGATTTCTTTTTTAAAAGGACAATTTTTTTTAGTTTCCCAACATGATTGGATTGATTTGACTCTGCTAATAGTAATGAAGTAAATTAATTTAAATCTGACTACAAGCTTTGTGCACTGTGTTAGTGTAAATCTATTAAATCTTTAGTATATTAAGCCCTTGAAATCAATGAAATGTGTATGGATTTAACTTTGCCTAGACTGTATCAAAATTAGTAATTTTCATGGACTGGCAAATCTAAACGCATACATTTTTCATTAAGCTGTATTGATTGTGGCATCCTTAAATCAAACTAGGTGCAAGTAGTCCATGGCTTATGAACATTTGTTTAATGACTATTCAAAGTTATGATGGCACTGAAAAAAAGTAACTTACAATACCCTCCTCCCCAGGGGTGGATTCCACTTACCTTTACTACTGGTTCACAGTGGGAGCACGCGTGCTTCTGTGCATGCACAGAAGCTTCTGTGCATGCGCAGATCACCCATGATGACATTGTGCTGGGTGGGCAGAGCCTCCCACCAGTTTTACTATTGGTTCTATAGAACCAAATCAAACTGGGAGCAACCCATTACTGCCCCTCCCATCCCATTCATATCGGAGGCACCACGTCCAGATTGAAAGGATTAGCTGATGATATCACCATTGCCCAAGACATGCCAGTGGGGACTCCTTTCATGTCCCCATCAAGGAGCTGGAGCAAATGACGGGAGCTCACTCCTCTACGCAACAGCACTCAGGTCTTGAACACAAGTTCACTAATCTTCAATCCAGCGTCCTAACCATATGAGCTACCACACTCTATACTTACTTACAATTGATTCTCATAGTTACAACCATTGCAGCATCCCTACAGTCACATAATCAAAATTCAGGAGCATAGCAGCCAGCATATGTTTACATTAGTTGCAACGTCCTGAGGTTATCTGGTTTTCTGTCCTGGAAATTTTTAATATGGAAATCATCCAGAGTCACTGTGTGTGATTTGGGCAGCCATATATATTTGTTTAATAAATATATAATACATAAATCTCCACTTGTGACCTTCCCAGGGGGCTTCTGACAAGCAGAGTCAATGGGGGAAGCCTGAATGACTGCATGACTCACTTAACAATCATTTTATTAATCTAATGATGGTTGCAAAAAGGTCATAAAATTGGAAAAAACTCATTTAACAACCACTTTGTTTAACAACAGAAATTCCAGTCCCAGTTGTGGATGTAAGTTGAAGACTACATGTATGGATTGCAATTTTGTTACACTGCTTGAAATTATTGGGTGTTCTAGTTATCAGGTGTCTCCATGAGATTTAACAAAATGCAGCTTTGATTGTTTCTGAGGTATCTTGAGATTTACAGAGGAAAATAAGTATTGAAAAAAATTACTCTATACACATACACATTATTGTTCTCTGTCTTATTATTAAAATGTTAGCTTATATATGAATCTTGGGGAGATGTAGAAGCTATCAAAAGAAGAGAGCAGAGGTCAACTGTTGCCATCCTGCCCAATTATGCATTTATGTCTTTTTAATCCAGTCCAGGATCTGTGGGTTGTTTTGTTACATATAATGTAGTTTTCCTTTAGAAATATTTTAGTACTCAAATCTTATAAAATCCTATAAATGAATGAATGAATGAAGGATGGATGGATGGATGGATGGATGGATGAATCTCTCTATACATGGTTGTGTGTTTGAAATATTGATTTTATCAAAATCTGCATATGATTAAACATACTATTTTGGTACACATGTCACAAAAAGAACTATCTTGGAAATACATTCTGAATGAATCAAATTGAACAGAAACCTATGGAACACTTTACTCATTATAATCTGGGTAATGTGCAATGCAGTATTAGAAACTACAATCCATTTCCCGTTGCATCTTATTTGCAGGCTTCCTGGAGTAGTTGAAGATGAAATAATTAGAACATTTTTTTGTGTGTGCTATAGGTAAAAATAGAAGTTTTACTCCTTTCAGAAAGCTAAGGTATCCACTGCATCCCTTGATAACAAAAAAAATCAATATAATAATAAGAATGCCAGTTTTTCCCATAATAGAATACGCGTCCAAGCTACAAATAAGGCATTTGGCCTGAGCTACATTTCAGCAGCATATAAACAAAAGCCATGGTTTCATGCTGAAAAACATGTTTGTTTATAAAACCACTAACTAAATTTAAACACTGAAATAAATATTTTTAAAAATGTAAGTAATTGAATAATCCAAGTGGGGGATTTTTTTTCTTTGAAAAACAGCTGTAGTTGTGTCATATATTGATCAGTCCATTTATCATATAATAGCAAAGTCAGAGGGAATCAAATTTGTCTTATCTATGTAGAAGCTCTATGATAAATCAAATGAAATTCTTTGGAGTATTGCCATAGTGCTCAGTGTGGTGTGATTTTCAAGAAAAATAACCGTGTAATATTATACTTCAGAGTGAATTACATTCATTATATATATATATATATCAGAAAGCAAACCTGTTTCTCTTTTGCTTTAGCAATTATTTTAATTAGTAGAAGCATGGAGTGGTAGTATCTCACCCTAAAATACTATAACAATCAAATCACATGCTTAACTTCCGATCTGGTATTCAGTCCCAAATTGGAATTACTTGTGCTGCATATCAAAACATAGAGGGACAAGCTTCGGAAGAATCTAATTTATTCCTAACTATTCTCCCAATTAGCCAATGAAGTTCTTGCCTAAGGGTAGTTTGTATCATGAACAAAAAGCATTTAAAAATCATAGAGATGCTTTACACTTAAGGCATAAAGAGAAATCAGCGTTAGATGACTTGGTTAAAAAAATACAGCAAACATACACATGCAATATTCACAGCAGTCCTTAGCAAAAGGTAGATAAAACTTTTTGTCTCCATATTTAGTAAAAATACAAATAAGTATAGAATATTTAATAGAAATCTCCTTTCACAATGCAGCTATTTGCTTTGCTTCAGAAATATAATAGCTGAGAGATCCAATAGATTGTGGGAACAATTTTAATTGGTTTGCATGACCAAGAGTAAACTTGAACTCAAGGGTGCCCATCCTAATCCAATACTGATGCAACTTCACATACATGTATGGTTTTGGCTTCATGTGTTACGTGAAGTCATTAGAGTTTGAAAATCATGATTTATATCTTAGAACAAGGATGAATGAAATCATTTGTGGTGCATACCTGGATAGTAGACTAAAACGCCTACTAAACTACTGATTTATCTTGAGAAGATTTTCATGTCTTATGATGTATAGTACCTAGAGTCACTAGTTGAGATGGGTGGCTATAAAAATCAAATAAATAAATAAATTTGGGTTCTTATTCAAAACAAATTCTAAAGTTAGCGACAAATTCAAAAGTGATTTTTTGAGGTCATGGGTATACTTCTAAAAGAATAGTCTAAATAAAAACTTAATTGAACAAATTTATTTTAAGCAATTAAAATGAGTTAAAGCAATATTAAAATTAAAAATGAAAAGATTGTGTAAAATATATACATTATTTTAGTTTCTTTCAAAATAACTTCAAACTATGAGGATTGTTGCATTGCATTTTGAATGACCTTCATTGATAACATACAAATAAAGATTTAGAAGACATGTTGATCTGTTTCCTACTGTGATGGGCAGACTTTCAAATGACATGGTAAATTTTGTCATGACTCAGAATCACATCTTTTCTCAACCTAGAATAAGAGTTACTTTTCCAGGATGGTAAATAGGAATCATGATATGTGACATAGACAGGCAAGACTAATAGTCACTTCATCATGCTTAATAAGACTTAATAAATTATAGTTTGTTATATTATAATGTTAATTATTTAGAGGAAGTAACTATCTATCAAATTTTCATGCCTATTTTTTGTGGCATGTTTTTCCTCCTCAGGTATCCACTAGCTTTTTATAGCATCTTTTGTATTACATTTATGCCAATTCATCACTGCCTCTACTGGTATCCAATAAATGACATAAAACTATGAAAGAAGGAAAGGAGGTGCTCATAAAACTTTGAGCGGTTGTATGAAATGTAATTGGTATAATAAAATCCAAAGAAACTTTTTAAAGTAACGGGTGACTTTACTATTAAGTCAAATAATACTAAGTCAATATTATTTGAGACGGTTACTTAACTTTTCTGCAAAGTGACAACAAAAGGCAAGTACGTCCTTCTATAGTGCATTTGTCGCTAGCTTTCCCAACCCTACAGTGAAGTTAGAATTGTGGTTTTCAGTCAATTATGGCTTGGCTTCAACAAGTTTCCTGCATATTCTTACTAGACATATGGTAAAATATGGGCTAATGGTGTCACTGTTAGTTAGATGTATATTTGTTGATGGACCAGGACACCTCAAACCCTCCCCCCCAAAAAACGTAATGATTCATCAATTTGGAGATACATACATGTGGGATGCTACAGAATTCTGTCCTGGAGTTAGTGTAGTATAACATCTCTATGAAACAACAATGCCATGTTTTCCTTAACCATATCTAATTTTAGGTACTATAGGTTAAAGTTATCAAGAAACTGGCATATGTGCATAGGAAAAACAATATGAGAGTCCAGGTTAAAATGAGGGATACTGAATAATACTGAAGGACTGGAAAGTTAAATGTATGCTTAATAAATTTGTTTTGTACAAGCAAATGGGTTCAAAGTACAAAAAAACTATTATAAATATTAAGATGAAGATTAGAGGCATCAGCAACTTCTGTTGGCACTTAAAAGTTTATACCCATGGGATTATGTTTTTTAAAAAAATACTTTTTTCATGGAAATAAAGCAAACTCACATCCCAGCCTTCTGTAACAGTTATTCATAGAATGCCTCTGAGCCCCAGAGAAGCTCTAGATACACTGAGTTTCCAGTGAAGATGAAGAAAAGGTTTCAGGAAGTTATCTTCAGGAAAATTGATATCTTATAATTTGATACACTTTCAGCATAGGCTTTTTGTGGCAATGTTTATGACATAGTCTCATGATTCCTGTTGTGTTTACTGGCCAATAATAGATGAACAGAGTGGAATTACCTTCATGGGAGATTTTAAGCATGCTGTAACAGTAAATTTTCTCTGTAAGCAGGTGCATGAGCCAAATTAATTTGAAATCCATTCCAAATCATAATTGTAAATCATCTCCCCAAAAACTGATATGGCTTTGGACTGCCTCTGATAGCTCTGGAACAGCATTCTGCCCTCCAGAAATGTTGGATTATAATTTCTATATTTCTCAATCAAAATATGCATGGGGAGAATTCTGGGACTTGCAGTTTAGCATTTCTGGAGCCTGCAGAATCAGATTTCTGAAGGCTGCTCAGAAGCTATATGGCGGGGCAAAGAAAAAGCTTCTACATGCCTCATTTTTCAAAACCAGATACATTCAGAATAAGAATGTATAAGAATGTTCAGAATAAGCAGTATTCATTCATCTCTGCTTAAGTGGAATTAGAGCTGCTGAAAGCCAAAATCTATTCCAGTAGGACGTAGTTAGGGTAATCAGTTTGCAGTTAACAAGCGTTCTGTAGTGTTTTTATTTTGAGTTTTGAGTTTTAATTAACTTTGGAGGACAATTATGCGCCCAAAATGTCGTTATGAAACGTAACAGTTTTATCGCAAAGAAAAGAGAACTCAAAGAAAGGGAAGGAAGGGAAAAAAGGGGGAACGATCTCTTTTTCAAAATAGCTCCAAGCCGTTTCAAGCCAACACAAACAGTTGTTGCTACCAAAGCGAAATAGTGTGTGTGTGTGTGTGTGTGTATGTGCGGGCGCGCGCCGGCCCGAGGAAACAGCCGCTACTAGGGTCGCCGAAGCTGCTGAATAGCGAAGTCTGAATGTCACTATTAATAGTACTGCCTCCGCTCTTTCCGTCACGTGAAAAGAAGCAGGGAGAAAAGTATGAGTGGGAAGAGGAGGAGGCGGGGGCTGCCGCTGCTTGTGCATTCTCCTCCTCTTCGAAGTCACATGCCTGCAATACCCAGAGAGGACGAGGAAAGCTTGCGCTTTTTTTTTTCCTTCACCCCGACAATGTTCTATTCCTGGGGTGACTACCGCCCTCTATTTTTTTTCTTTTTGGTCTCCACACTGGTCCCCGCCTTGGCATTTGCTCCGAAAATCAATCTCTGCTTCATAAAATAGGCCCCCTCCTCAATCTCTGCCATTGGTATTCTCAGCTCGCGCGGTTGGCGGAATGGATGGATGTGCGAGAAGGTAACTGAGTGAGGGCATGCGCGTGCACAGGCGCGCGCGCGCTGTGGCTGGAAAAGGGTGGACCTCCGAGTGCTCGTGCCTTTCCGGACCCCCTCCCCCTCTCCCTCCCCCTTGCTCAGCACTCGCTCTGGAGACTTAGCAGGACGCTTCTTGGTGCGTCCTCTAGTTACTCTTTCTGCACTCTCAGGGCAAGGCGAAAGTGGTGGGCGAGCCCGGGGTGGTGGGAGAGGAAAATATGCTATAAACTTGGGTGGGGGGGTCCTCTTACTTCTTCTCTGCAGCCATGTGGTGCTTGCACTGTAATTCGGAGAGGACTCAGTCATTGCTGGAGCTGGAGCTTGACAGCTGGTAAGCCATTACCGCCTATTAGAAACAGCATGGGTTTTCGTAAAGCCAAACGACCAGTCTGGAGGGGAAGGATTTTTTTTCCCTTGTGTTTCAGTTGCAAATTTCAGAACAGCTTTGTTTAGTCCTGAACGATGGTTTTGTGTGATTAGTGGAGAGAGAGGGAGAGAAAGAGAGAGACTGAGGCAGTGTGGTTAAGAAAATGATCAGCTGCACATCTAAATACTATTCCGGTGACACAAAGGGTTTCAGTGTTTGGTCTCACTGGCTGTTGCCTTTTTTTTTTTTTACTGTAACAGTTACAGCATTCTTAGAAGAAATATTTTCTAACAAATATAAGAAATAGCACAAATAATAATGTATAAATGATAACTCTATTGACATCAGACTACCTACACATAGACAGAAAATATGTAGGCACATATAGAATACATAGTGTGGTATTCTCTTGTCTTTTTAGGCAGAATTGTATCCAGGCAAGAATTTATTTCAGAATATTATATATATTTTATAATGTTAAATAATCCATTTTAAATGTTTTGTAAAGATATCTTGAGTATAATAATCAAGTGTAGCTTTTTATCCATATATATCCTATCAGTTAGGATACTTTTATACTCAATAGTACACTTGTTTGGTTTCAAAAACAACAGTACGGCATTTGCATCCATCCTTCAGGATTAAGATGTATGGCTTAGTCATTTGAACATGGAGGCAAAAGTTATTTAACTCTACAGCAATACTATTGTTTCAATATGGCAATATATCTTTCTACATAATTGCAGTTATATTATCACCTTCTCCAATTTACTTGAACACAGAACCTTCTTTATTAATTTTCATTATTTAAAAAAAAACACAAAAAAGTGACATCCTGAATGTAAATGCAAATCACTGCATTTCAAAAGCCACAATCCGAAATGCAGTAAATGTTGAAACCAGTTGGACTTACAGCTGTATAAGCACTTAGAATTTGGAACAGGATCTTTAGAAAAAGCTACTCTTTATGGTATTAACCATCTATTTGAAAAAAAGGATGTTTAATACTGTTGTGTTTATTTTGAAGAAAAAAGCACAGTAGAGAGGATTTGAAATTCAGAATTGGGCTACTCAGAAGGAGAATTCTGCTGAGCAAATAATGAGAGGATAAAGTGCCTGATGCTTCTGTTAACAAGACTATATGCCGCACTTTCAAAGAGAAGGAATATATAAGCATTGTAGGATTATGTAGTGTTTTGGACTAAGTTTCATAAAGATGTTTCAGGAGTGTATGATAACATGAACATAGCACCTACCTGTGGTTTTTTAAAGCAATTATGTATTTTCTGAGATTATATAGCAGTTCCAGAGGACAATTGTGTGAGCCCAGAAAAAGACATAGCTGTTTTAAAGAGTGGTAAATAGGTACTGTTCTCATGCTCTTGGCACACTTGGAAGTGGGCACAAATCAAATGCAAAGTTCTGCGCTGCTCTGTAGATGTTGCTTATTTTGCTGACTTGCACACTTCCTACTTAGCTCTGGAAGTAAGTTCATAAAAAGCAATTTTGAGAAGGGATGACTGCTGCTTTCCAGGCAGTGAATGCCTACTATTACTCAGCTTTTCCCTATCTAAAGATTGAATGAATGATGGGTGCCATTCTTCACCTAAGAAGCAAAAGGAGATAATGTCCAAATAATAAATGATCTTACTGATCTGTATGGAAGAGGGGGAAAAAACAGCTTCCTAAGTTGCTATGTGGAGGATCAACTTAGTGACTTATCTGATCGCTTACTTGGTTTTCTTCTAGGGCAGGGGAAACGAGAGATTGCCGCTTTCCCTTTGAGCTGAGTTTGAAAGCTTTTCATTCCAAATAAGTTAACTTAAATACTCTTTGATATAGCCAGTGAAAAGAATAAATGCTCTGATTCCAAATGCATTATGTTAACTCTTCATGTCTAAATTGGTATTGTATGAGAAAGGGTAAAATAAGGAAAATTATGGATTAGGTTGCTAACCTAGCATGAAGATGGGGGTTGGAGGGAGAGGTCTATTGTCATCCATGAGTCATTGAGGGTTCTCAGAGGCTCTGTGAGGCCTTCTGGTTCAATTTGGGGTCCAGAAAACAGCTGGGATTGCTTTCCCTGTATTGCCGTATGTACTCTACAGTATCATCCCTGCTTGAACTGCTGTATACCATGTCTCAGCTGCCTTTAGAGATATGAAGTCTACTATCTATCGGGCAAGATTGAGTCTGGGGCAACGGAGGAGTTTATGCCCTCCATGGATACTGTGAATCATGAACTTGCCCGTTGCATATTGGAGATTACATTTTAGAAATCATCTTTATTTGCTGACAGGAGAGGATAGAGCATGTAGTCCTTCCTTTGTTGGCGATTCACAACTCAGCAATGTCACTGTTTTTATTTAACATCCACATGAAATGACTGCATATGATTATCCATTGATTTGGGGTCAGGTATCATCTGACTGTGCTGATGATATTCATTTGTATATCGTTACCCTACATTGACCAAGTAATAGTGGTAAAATCTCTAATCCTAGTCTTTGAGGCTGTGCAGATCTAGATGGAAAGCAACATATATGGCTCAATCCTGCCAAGTTGAGTGGCTGCAGATATTTGAGCCTCCCAATTCTGGAGACCTCCTGTCCTTAATCTTGGATGAAATTGCACTTCCCCAATCAAGAATGATGTGCAATCTGGAGGTCATTTTGGACTTAACGGCTACTGTTTGAAAAGTGGACAACAACTGGGCCTAAGGGAGCCTTCACACAGAGTCATCTAGAGCACCAACTTGTGCCCATTTCTGGATTGAGAGGCCCTTCAGACACGAGACCCTTCGCTCATGCCCTAGTTATCTCACAAATGGACTACTGTATTTCACTCTACATGAACTATCTTCCATGTGGAAGCTATAGATAGTTCAGAATGCAGTTACACAAGTAGTGATAGGCATGCCGGCATATGCCCTTGTGACATAGCTGCTTCATGATTGGTTATCAGTTGTTTCCAAGTGCAATCAGTTGACCTGTAAAGCCCTTCATGGCATAAGGCTTCACTGTTGGAGAGACAATGTATCCCAATTGTTTCTGCCTGGCCAATGAAATGGGACAGAGTGAGAGCCCTTCAAATCCCTTTGATAAAACAATGTTATCTACTGTTTTCTGAGAAGTTTGCCTTTTCTATTGCAGCTCCTATCCCCGGAACAGAAACCCACCAGAGATTTGTACAGTTCTCGCTGATGATGTTCAAAAATTCATTGAAAAAATGACTGTTCTCCCAAGCCATTTCAGTATATTTGCAGACAGCTGGTCATTTGCATTCTTTTACAGAGTCATTGAGGCCACTTGGAGGTTTGTCTGTGTTCTCAAGCTCACCTGAGTAGTGCAAATGGGTATGGAGCCTTTTTGGAACTGCTGAAAGGGTTCCTGTAGTTTACAATTTTTCTAGAAATCCATTCATACTCCCGCACCATTTGAGGGTGTTCATCCCAAAGTGCATAGCTAAATGTCTATGGAGATTCTTGTGTAAGAGACAATTTGATAAAAATGTATGCTTTCTGCAGAAATTTTCAAGAGCTCAGAAATGAGATTAGAAGATAATGATCCCTAATGATTACCCTTACTACAGAGAAAGCCATTGCTCTTTTTTTAACAAAAAAACATAGTAGCAATTATTATTATTATTATTATTATTATTAATATTAATATTAATATTTGTATACTGCCCCTCTCCCGAAGGACTCGGGGCTGTGAACAGCCAGCTAATAAAATACAAAAAATACAAAATTTAAAACAGTATTAAAATCCAATTTAAATCAATTTGACCCACAATTAAAACCCCTGTATTAAAACCCATAATTTAAAACAATTTGAAAGAGTAGGTCAGGTCAGTCCGGCTTGATGAAACAGAAATGTCTTTAGGGCACCGCGGAAGATGTGAAGATCCGGGATCTGCCGTATCTCCAGGGGCAACTCATTCCAGAGGGTGGGTGCCCCCACAGACAAGGCTCTCCCCCTGGGGGCCACCAGCCGGCATTGTTTGGCCGACAGCACCCTGAGGAGCCCCTCTCTGTGGGAGTGCACTGGTCGGGGGAGGCTACTGGCAGCAGAAGGCGGTCTCGTAAGTACCCGGGTCCTAAGCCATGGAACGCTCTAAAGGTGGTAACCAATACCTTGAAGCGCACCTGGAAGACCACTGGGAGCCAGTGCAGCTCGTGTAGGAGAGGTGTACATGGACGCGCCGAGTCACCCCAATCACCACCCGCGCGGCCGCATTCTGGACCAGTTGGAGCCTCCAGGTGCTCCTCAAGGGGAGCCCCATGCAGAGAGTGTTACAGTAGTCCAAGCGGGACGTGACGAGGGCATGAGTGGCCATGCGTAAGGCATTCCAATCCAGAAAGGGATGCAACTGGTGGATCAGGCAAACCTGATAAAAAGCCCCCCTGGCCACAGCTGTCATATGCTCTTCCAAAGATAGCCATGTATCCAGGAGGACGCCCAAGTTGCGAGCCCTCTCTGTGAGGGCCAATGACTTGTCCCCAAAAGTCAGCGATGGGACCAGCTGACTGTATCAGGATGCCGGAAGCCACAGCCACTCGGTCTTGGACGGGTTGAGCCTGAGCCTGTTTCTCCCCATCCAGATCCGCATAGCCTGGCACTGGGACATCACATCAAGGGCATCGTTGAGGTTGTCCGGGGTGGAGATGTACAGCTGAGTGTCATCAGCGTACAGATGATACTTCACCCTGAAACCACGGATGATCTCACCCAGCGGCTTCACATAAATGTTGAACAAAAGGGGTGAGAGAACCAACTCTTGCGGCACCCCACACACAAGGCGCCTCGAGGTCGATCTTTGTCCCCTCGTCAACATGAACTGCGACCAATCGGAGAGGAAGGAGGAGAACCACCACAACACGGTGCCCC
The DNA here is from genome assembly GCA_012654045.1 of Ptyas mucosa. NCBI lineage: Eukaryota > Metazoa > Chordata > Lepidosauria > Squamata > Colubridae > Ptyas > Ptyas mucosa. Next base: position 5,065,976 of record WNWU01000041.1, read on the forward strand.
CTATCCCAACCCCTCCAATCAGCGCAGCATGATACCATGGTCAATGGTATCAAAAGCCACTGAGAGGTCTAATAGGACCAGGACAGAGGAACAACCCCTGTCCCGAGCCCTCCAGAGATCATCCACCAACGCGACCAATGCCGTTTCCAGGCTGTGCCCAGGCCTGAAACCTGACTGGAACGGATCCAGATAGACCGTTTCCTCCAGGTACTGGGGAAACTGTCGCGCCACCACACTCTCAACAACCTTCGCACAAAGCAAAGGTTGGAGACAGGACGATAATTTGCTAATACAGCCGGGGCCAGGGAAGGCTTCTTAAGGAGGGGCCTCACCACCGCCTCCTTCAAGGCGGCAGGGAAGTTACCCTCACTCAAAGAAGAATCCTTAATGGAAAGGATTAGTGGCTGAGAAAGGCTTTCTACAAATTGTCATCAATACACACTTTCAAGTAGGCCTGTTATATATTAAATATTAGATAATGGTGTTTTGCAGGACGCAAGCTCCTGAAATAAAACTGATAGTATAGTCGCACAATTAGGGCAGTCTGCACTTCCCCCTTTCCAAACATATCAGTATAGCCTACATATTTGTAAGACAAGATAGGAGGAACCTTCAGCTGAGGATTGATAGTGATCGAAATTGGAAGGATTGCAGGTTATGAATTTTGCATGTTGAAAAACAAGATTTTATATCACGGCCAGCAAAACATAGGTTCAAAGCCAATTTGCTTTCCAAATTATAGGAAAACATAGTAGGCTAAATAAAGGTGCAGGGGCTTCTGTTGTTTGCTAATGTGGATTTCAGTGTATAGTAGATTTTATGTTGGGTCATAAGCATCAGCCAGCATTAACTATAAATAATCTCCATTGTAACAGAGTCAAGCAGTCTGGGTGGGTAGAGTATATTTGCATATAATGGGGATTTCAAGAAAGTTGCTAGCAATGCCTGAATTGCATTGCTAGGACCTGCAGTTGTGTTTCAGGGTCTTGTACATAGAGTAATGGGAATTATTAAATATTGCTGGGTAGCCTCCCATCTCTGGGGTCCATTTAGTTTTTGATTACTCTATCTACCAAGCCCATGGAGGCTGAGACAAGCAGGCCAAGTGAGAATGTTTAAGACATCTAATTGCATATTATACAAGTATGACATTTGATGCTTTAGAAGGAAGAATCTTAGCAGGACAATATATGTAGAGTTGTCAGATTATCTAAATCAGGAATGTCAAACTCATGTCATCACGGCAGCATCATGTGACATATCGGGACTTTTTCCTCTTTGCTAAAACATGCTTCGGCATGGCAAGCATGTGACACATCTGGCCCGCAGGTCGGGAGTTTGACAGCCTTGGTCTAGGTTATACCATCTTTTCTTGGGTAGATAGCACAGCTGTGTTGCCTTTCAATCTCAGAGAGAATGATGGTATTCTAAGGGAGCGAGGGGCCAGTGGTCATGAGAGGGTTAACTGCTGTATCTGGGCAGATCGAGTCAGACAGTTAGGAAAACTCCGCCCCCTCTTGCTGTCTCCCAGCTTTCTGACTCGATCTGTTCAGATCGCACGCACCCTGTGTTTCTCTGGCTTGGCCTTAACTTACTTATTGGATTGATTCAAAAAGGAAAAAACTTTTTTTAAAAAAATTGGAGGAATATTATTCCAGCCTTTGTGAGCGAGGTGCACCAGCGTGAAGGGCTTCGGTCCGAAACCGCTGGGGACCTTCAGGTCCAAGGGGATTGAGGCTTCCTCTCTTCAGCCTCTCCCCTCTGCAGCGCGACGGGCTCACGCCCAAGCCCGCTGTTGGAGCCAATTCTTCGAGGGGGATTCCCCTGACGGGCTCCGTTTGACAGGCGGCTTCCTCGGGCGGCAACCAGCAAGTCGGGGATTCCGGCTTGCTGAAGGCACCTCGCTCGGCGCTCTGTTCTCCTGTCAGCGCCTGGCGCCGTCGCCTACAATTGCGACGAGCGCCCTGCCGCCTCGCCCGATTTCACCATAGGGCGACAGGGGGGATTCCCCTGAATGGATTTGGGCGACTGAGCTAACCAGCAGCTGCCGCCACTATCAGCCGCCATTAGCCGCCGCTGCAGCCTTGCGCTAGCCGCCATTTTAATCGCGCAGCTCCTGGCTAACAAGCCACGCGTTCCTGGGGATTCCCCAAACGCTCATTCAGTGCAGCTGAAGCTCCTTATCAGCTACAGCCGCGACCAGCACGTGGAGGCTCCATCAACGCTCCGATTGCAGGTAAAGAATCCCAGCGATCTGTGGCATGGTGACCCGCCCTTCTAAGACCTCAAAACGCCACACCTCGGCTGATTCCCACCCAGCCTCCCCTGAACGAGCCAAAAAACCTAAGAAGGCCTCCTCTAAGGAGGACAAGGCAGCCGCGGCTCGCGCCAAGGAGGAGCTACGACTCCACCAGGCCATAGAGAGATCTATACAGAAGGCCCTAAGGGAGGCTTCCATCAGGGAGTTTTCCTCTTCCCCTGCTCCGGGACCTCCTGACCTGGGCCTTGCGCCCTCTGCGCCTCCAACCTCTATCCCACCAGCAGAGCCGTTGGAACCATCTTCTGAGGTCCCCCCCTTGTCCCCCGTTGGTGGGGCTCATGTCCTTCCCCCCCAAGGGGAGGTTCGAGAAGCTCTGTTTGGGCATCAGTCTGAGGCTTCTCCACCAAGGGCTCCAGAACCGGCACCCACAGTGTTCCAGGGGGAGGAGGCTTCATCCACCCCCACTATCCCCCCTCACATGGTGGCATTTATCCAGGAGGCTATCCAGAAAGGGGTTCAGGCCGAATTACAGCGCAGGACCTCCTCTTGGGTCTCAGGCGCTGCCGGCTCCCACATGGAAAGGGAAGGTTCTGGTCTCGATGAAGGCCATTTTTCAACTGCCGCTGCGCCTTCTGTCCATTCCACGGGCAACCATTCCTTAGCGGAGGAAGAAGCCCGTGAGGGAGACCTGTCTGACGACGATGATCTCACACCGGATCAACCGTCATTCGTGGGCCTCTTTAAGCCACAGTTGTTCCGGTCCCTTCTACATAAAGCAAAGTTAACCACGGGGTTGGGGGCCCCACCAACCTCAGCTTCTCCGGGGGAGGGACCAGGCCCTTCAGTTCCCCTTTTCGAGGAGCCGGTGGTTGAGACAGAGGAAATACCAGGGCCCAAGTTATTTAGAGAGGTTTTAAAGAAGCAATGGTCCTCTCCAGCCTCGGGGCCTAACCCCAACCAGCTGGACAGACGCTTATACAATCTGGCCCCTGAACTGGCCTCCCTACTTCAGATCCCTAGCGTGGATCCTCCGGTGGCGGCTCTATCGGCCCATTCCAATCTGGCTTGCCCCCCGGAAGAGAACCTCCGCCCGGAGGACAAGAGGCTCGAACAGTCCTTGGTTAAATCACATCAGGCCTCTGCCTGGGCCGTTAAATCAGCCATGGCATCCTCATTCTTTAATCGGGCTGCAATACTGTGGCTCCGTCAGTTGCAGGCGAGGCTCCCAGTCTCTGACACCAGGTCCCACCAGGACCTCAATAAGATCTTGGCTACCTTAAGATTTTTTTTCATCTTGAAAGATTTAGCCACATACAGAGCTAACAACAGGAGGTCAGAAGTATATTTCTGCATCAGGTGCTTACCATGTAAAAGGTAACAGAGTTCACAGTTGGTGGTTACTTGCTTGACTGAATCACCCTCAGGCCAGTCATAGAATTAGCATAATTGTCCAAATAGAACAGGTTCTTGTTTATTTTGCAGTTTCCTCTATTCTTAGACCAATTATAAATCCCATTTATATCAATTGATAAGAAAACCCTTGGGTCTTAAGGAAATGTATAATTCATTTTGAAGGACGAATTGGATTCCCATTATATTTACCTAGCTAGATGGTAAGTATTTGGTTTTGGAGGGCTACAACAGCTACATCTGCTTCAGCTACAGTTGCTGAGATTTGGTTTAATACTTATATAGAGAGTGGTGCTTTGGTTTATTTTGTCCCAGCTCCTGGGATTACTGATTCACTCTTTGAGTTATCTGGTCCTTCTAGATTGCAGCTTGGTCCTGATACTGGAGTAAAGCAGTGGCGACTTATCAGCAGTGATTGCAAGAGATCATATCCATTGTTCAATTTGGGTCTTATGATATAGACATAACTGATGAAAATAGAAGAAAATAGATATTGTTGTCAGATGTCTTGGTAAACTTTCTAGAGATTTTATTATATATTCTAAAACTTGCTTACCAAACAACACGGAAACACCAGAGTGAAATTAGTTTCCTTTTTGAGACAAGAAAGTCAAAACCTATATATGTGTTTTGAATCTAAGATTCAAATTCTAGGCCTTTTCTTCCTGCTCTTTCAAATCAGTGGAAATTTAGCCTCACTGTACCTGGCCTTGAGAATGTAAGTGTTTACGGAATAGTTCTGTTTTACCTGGGAACTGCTAGATCTTTCCTCACAAACTGTAATCTTTATATTCAACATTATTTCTGAGAATGCTTCTATTGTTTTGTTATCCAGTAAAGCCAATAACATACCAAAATATTTAAAAATACTTTAGCAATAGCAATAGCACCTAGACTTATATACCTCTTCATAGTGCTTTACAGCCCTCTCTAAGCAGTTTGCAAAGTCAGCATATTGCCCCCAGCAATTTGGATCCTCATTTTACTCATCTCAGAAGAATGGAAGGCTGAGTCAACCCTGAGTGGGTGAGGATCAAACCCCTGGCAGTCAGCAGAATTAGCCTGCAATACTGCATTCTAACCACTGTGCCACCATGGCTTTCTTTAATTGAAACTGTGATTGAAAGAATAGAATACTGTCTATAAAAGAGATATGATCGAAATGCACTGAATTAGAGTGTATTGTAACCTCCATGACAATCAATGATTTCATCCAAAGGCCTCACAAAAATGTTAAATGGGGAGGGAAGATCACCAAACCATGTGGACATTTCCTCCCCAATCACCCTAACTGTAACCCCCCCCCCAAAAACTCTGGATGAAGGTGATAAACCACCAAGCACCTTGCTATCCAGCCTCGATCCATGTTCCACCATGCCATCTCTATTCCCAAAACCCAGTCTCCCAAGACCACAGACCAGAAACTTACCATTGGCTTACCAGACATACCTGTGAGGTAAAGTTGGGCACCCCAAGGCATTATAGCTTCATCAGCTGTAAGTTCCATTAGGATAAAATTCATGGCTTATTAGATAGATAAAAGCAAAATTACAACTGAATTTGATTGATATTGAATCACTGGGGAATGTCATTCCCCATATAGATCACCCCCTTAGGGTATTTGTTGCTAGATAAAACAAAACCAAATACCCTGTACTATTTTTATATGTTAGGTTTACCATCTTTTTAAATAGCTGTAACTAAAAATAAGCTTACAATTAATTAGGTATTATAGAGTTGGGCTTGATTCTTGGTGATTATATGAGCAAATGTTTAGTGTTTCGACCTCTTTTTGATAATTTATAGACCTTCAAAGAACAAGCACTTTAATCTTATTATTAGTTATGTTTTAAAAATCACTATTCACTCTTAGTATATATCCTAAATATGTGAGTTTCTGCCTATTGATCATTGTCACAGGAGAACAATCAATCTATTTGGGCATGTAATTGATTGGATATTCTTGTAGTCCGTGGTACTATTAGTAACAGTATCCAACACATAATTTGAAGGCATTGATCTGCTTTACCCATTTCTGAGTGTCCAACTTTAACAATCGCATGTTATCACTGGAGCAATCACTGTTTTAACTATTCTGATTCTTGTTATCAAAGAAATACCTTTGTGATTGTGTCTAAGTTTGTCATTGCTTCCCTCTTTAGGATTATCTCTTCTTTATTTCTCCAATTCACTGTCTTACTAAATGATCTGTAAAGAATGTGTGTGACTATGAATTCAGGAGCAAATATGACAAATACTGTATATACTCAAATATAAGCTGAGATTTTCAGCCCGTTTTTCAGGCTGAAAAACTCCCCCCTCGGCTTATATTCGAGTCACGAAAAAAATGACTTTTTTCCCTACAACCATTTTGGCTCCTGGGGTTGCAGGGAGATTCGCTGAAGCCAAAATGGGGTGGGAGGGGGTGCGGCGCCCCTCCCCCGCACCCCTTTTTGGCTTTAGGGGTGGCAGGGAGGCTTGCAGCTTTTTGCAGCTTCTCCCACGGCTGCTGATTTTGGGTGG
>WNWU01000041.1:5072178-5212279 GCA_012654045.1 Ptyas mucosa
GCTTGCAGCTTTTTGCAGCTTCTCCCACGGCTGCTGATTTTGGGTGGGGGGAGGAGAGAGAAAGCCTCCTCTTGCCAAAAAAAGGGAAAGAGAGAACCTGAGGCACCCACAGATCCAGCTTTGAGGAGAAATTAAAAAGGGAAAGAGGAAGGTAATCAGACAAAAATATTTCTCCTCCTTCTCGGCAGGATTATTTTCCTCCTGACTTCACCTATGGTTTGCTCAGCTGCTTAAAGAGACAACATCCCATTTCCCCACATGCCAGCCAGCCGCGGGAGAAGCTCCAAAAAGCTGCAAGCGCCGCCACGGCATGGCTCGCTGCTCACTCGCCGGCCGCGCTGAGCGAGTGAGCAAGCAAGCGAGCAGCCAGCCATCCCAAGGCGGCGCTTGCAGCTTTTTGGAGCTTCTCCCGCAGTTCACTGAGTCAGGCAACAGGGAGAACAAGGGGAATTTGGCAGGAAAGTTCATCTGAGAAGAGGGAGAAGGCAGAAGAGCCAACAAGGGTGCTGATGATGACTGTTTTGGATTGTCAATTGTGTGCAAAGGAAGCATTGTTTACTGCTGACCTAATTGAGGAAGGTTCAGGGGACCCGTAAAGAAGATAATTCTCCAGAAAGTAAATTCCCCCCCCCCAAAAATATCAGCAGCCGCAGGAGAAGCTGCAAGCGCCGCCGTGGGATGGCTGGCTGCTCGCTCGCTCGGCGCGGCTGCTGATTTTGGGGGGGGGGAATTTACTTTCTGGAGAATTATCTTCTGGAAGGTGGATCTGTCTCCAAAGCTCTGCCAGGCTTTTCCCAGCTGAGCCCGCGCCATCACTCGGGCACCAGAGCCCGGCGCTCTGTGCTTTTGTTCTTTTGTGCTTTTGCCTCTCGCTCGCTTGCCCGCCCGCCCGCCTCTCCCTTTCCCATCCTTCCTTCCAGGCGGCGTGTTTGTGTGTGCAGGTCACAAAGAAAGACCCCCATCCATCCGGGGTGGCAGAGAAGCCTGGCGCACTTTGGAGCCCAGCGCGCTTTGGAGACAGATCCACCTTCCAGGTAGCGCCTGCACATTTCCAGCAGCAGAGAGAGACTCTCCAGGCTGCGATCCACCATAGTCGATCCTGGGAAGGCAATTTTCTCGCTCGCCCCGTGCCCTTCTCTGCCGCGCCAGGTGTGCCCGGGGGTCTTTCTTTGCGACCCGCACACACAAACATGCTGTCCGGGAAGAAGGACGGGAAAGGGAGAGGCGGGCAGGCAGGCGGGCAAGCGAGCGAGTGAGGGGCAAAAGCACAGAGCGCCAGGCTCTGGTGCCCGAGTGATGGCACGGGCTCAGTTGGGAAGGAGCCCCGTGATGCGCAGTGCCAGCCCTGCCCAGCCCAGCTCCACCAGGGATGGGCTGGAGGAGGGTATGCAGAGCGCTCTCCCTCCTCCCTCGCCACCGCTTCAGTTCAGCCCCGCCATGGTGGCGTGGCTGCTGTGGCGGCTGCTGCTTCTTCACGCCGCCTCCCCGATCCGGGGGAGCCTTCGGCGGGGTGGCACAGAGCCGACTGGAGCACGCACGCCTCTGGGGAAGCCCCCTCCTCTTTTCCTGACCCCTCAACCGGCCCGCTAGTCAAGCTGCAAGCGCGCCTCCGCGCCCGAGGAAATGGGGAGGCTCCCCGAAAAAAAGAAAAAAATAGCGCACATGGGAAGAGGGTCCCCAGCCTGGCAGTGGAGGTGGTCTGTGTACACGTGTTATGGGCAGCAGGTGGAGGGGTGGGCGCATCCCCGGACTGCGCTGGTTTTACACCGGCTTCGGTGGGATTCGGCAGACGTTGCAAAAGGAGCGATGAAGAAACACTGCTCTCCATCTGGTGTTTCTTCCCCAGGATTATGGTGATGGTAATTTCTGGTGGTAGCTGCTGCATTTCCTACCTCGGCTTATATTCGAGTCAATAAGTTTTCCCAGTTTTGGGGGGTGAAATTGGGGGGGTCGGCTTATATTCGGGTTGGCCTATACTCGAGTATATACGGTAATATGTTGCTATCCTGCTTATTTTATTTAGGGTTTTACAATTGGATTAGTGATACATCAATATATGGAAATGTTTGAATTCACAGGAAAAAGATCAGATTCATATACAGAAATTGAAGATAATATATGTCTGGTTCAGTCTGCTCTTCATATGAATTTGTTGACTAGTATATGAAACCAAATGCAACCAGGGTTTTCTGAACTGTATATTTTTTCAACACTTATTTTAAGCAAGCTGGCTTTACTAACTGATATGTTGTCTTATAAGTTACTCTTAAAAGTATTTTTGCAGCATTTTTTAAAAAAATTAAGTGTTTATGGAGAACAGTATATTATAACTGAAACATACATTGGATGGGACTATATTGGTATTCAAGTCTAACTTTCTGACCAGTTGAGGAATTTGTCTTAAAAGAATAAATCAAAACTTGAAGTGCAGTAATTCCTGCCATTCCCTTCTCCTGCTTGTATCTCCCCCACCAACAGCTGTGTGTATATACTTTACTCTTCTTTCAGGACTATACTCCATGGTATTTCATGAGATGAAATGTAATCCAGGAAAGCATATGTGATAATATATTGGCGAGTCCTTAAAGTGTATCAAGACCTTTCATTTTTATAACTTCTTTATTTTATATTTTCTTTTTGATGAAACTATTTGAAGCTCTAAATTCACTAATAATGAAGTGCTTTTTTTTCTTTCCAGGAAAGATAATTTTAAAACTGTTTTTGTTCTGTTTCTTGCACTTTTTCTTAAAACATTCTCTTCCTTGCTCTCTAATTTCCCCAGCAACCAGCCTTGGGCTACATAGCCACCCAAACTCTGCCCCACTTTTCCATTTGTGTTTAATAAATGAAATGTAACAGGCTGTTTATCTTCTCTTCATCTTTTTCAATCCTGATTGATTATATGCCATAAATATGGTGCCAGCTTTAACAGTCACTTACATAGGCCTTCTCTAAGTTAGGAATAGAATATTTAGAATTGGCTTTGAAGAGTTACTTAAGCTATTTCTTTATGTTTATAAACGAAGGATTATTTTCTTCTATTGTCCTGTTTGTATAAAATAAACTTGTAAATAACTTGTTTGAGCTAATTATTCCCTTACTGATTCTAAGAGCAGTCACCTATTGAGCTTTGTCCTTCATCCCCATGGTTTGATAAACACGAGTACAAGTTTGAATTTATTTGCCATCAGTTTGTTAGGAAGTAACTTACATTTTACATGCATACCTGTCAGGCTTATCCTTTCAACATAAGCAACATTATGCAAAGTGCAAAAAAGTTACAAGAAAAACAAGCCGAAGAGATTAAATGTATAAAATAAGTAAAACAAAAAGGAAATGTTGCTAAATCTATCTTATCTTAACACCATTTATGTATAACTTGTAATTGTTCACTGTATATTCCCTAAAAACCCAGTTATTTTGATCTTCACTACATTAAGTTTCACATTCATGTATCGTATCTAAATATTTCAAGAAATCACTTGAGTAAAGGTGGGTAATCGCAGTCTTAGATAAATATATGGAAGTTGTGTTAAAATGTGTCCAAAAGTATAACCATAACAGATAACTTATGATGATTGTACAGTTGAGTCACAAGGGCAAAACACATGCAAAGGAATATCGCAAGACAAAACAGCCATAAACTGTGCAGTGATTCAGTTAGTAGAAATCTTGAATTTAAATAAATTACACTAGGAGAGTTTCCGGAAGTCCCTACTATTTATATTGTTCCAGAACATCTGTTATTCCTCAAGATTTGACATCTCTTTCTATAAAAGTTAAGTATTTTAATTTTTTAATCAGATTCACACAAGAAAATATTTATATGTTTCATGTATAGTGTTGAAAAGAGTTTGTTTACAAAACTGAACTACCTTTTGGCATTTTACTGAAAATTATTGTAGCATTCATATTTACAACATATCCTTTCAATGTTATTGAAGTCCACAAAATACAGTATGTTTCTGTTACTATGCTATCATACCATGGGAGAGGGGATAGAGAAGATCATGATTGTGAAATGGCAAGATATCAGTTTCAGTGGAATAGCAGCAATAGCTTCTAACAAAAGAGCAATCGGCATATTTAATTTTAGATTGTCCCAGGAGAAATTTTTCTGTGCAGACATCTGTCTTTATGCCTACAATGTGGAATGAAATCTTACAATGAAACACTGCAGCTTCTTAATAGTCTACCCACGAGTGGACTACCAATCACTTGTGCTGGAATCTAATTAAACTACCTTTAATTAAAAACTACCTTTCCTGAATTATTCTGGCATACACTAGTTTGGTCCAGGTGCAGAATACAGAGACACAGAATGGGATTCTAACCATGATTTTCAGGTTTTGATTTTCAGTAGCTTGCACTGAATTCTGTGTCCTAAAGTAAATTATGGTATTGGTTTAAATGCTAAGAATAGCAAGCATCAATATCAGGAATATGAATATATGTCTCTGTAGCCCTAGTTCAAAATCCTTAATCCCTATGCCAGGGTTTCCCAAACTATTAAGGGAAACTCTGAGTCCAAGGAAAATGTGAAGAACTTTTTAGTTATTTTGCTACAATATATCCATGTTTCCCGAGGTTTCCTTTTATTGTTTTCCCTGTTCATTTGTGCTTGTTTCAGTGTTTGGATTTTTAGGGGAGCTGTGATGATAAAAAGTTTAGGAACCCCTGGCACTGATATTTGAAAATTCTAGATATCTTTGATGCCTCTGCTGGCCAGAATCACTTTGGATAATGAGATGTACAGCATATAGGTTTAATTTAAAAAAAAAAAGTGTGAAAGATAAAGACTAGAGCAAGCTGCTGTTTCTAAAATATACTGTGAAAAAGCTTTTCTTTGCTGACCCTGTGTTGTGTTCCAAGATGGAATGCTATTTATCAAATTGTTCATTTGAATAGTTTAAGAAGCCTTGGCCAACAGTTTGAACTATTAACTTTATATAATTTTATACAGTTTTAGAAAAAGGTTCAATTTTTGAAAACATTCATGACTATGACGTTAACTTTTTAAAACGGGCATGCTTTGGGTCCAGTTAGCTAAGGAATTCCAGTTGATGGGTCCTTCCTGCTGTACACCCTATGGAACGTACTTCCTTTGGAGATCAAAATGGCCGCTGCCCTACTGGCTTTTCATAAGTACTGGCTGCATGCCTCAGTCTGGGTCAGAGACCCAGTTATTTTAGTGGTTATTTTAGTGGTTATGATGTGTGATTTCTTCTCACCTATACGTATATTTTCATTTCTGTATTATTGTGATTGGTTTTATTTTATTTGCCAATATAAATTGATTGAATGAATGAATGAAATGTATTTTGAAGTGCGTCACAGTAAATTACTATATGTGTAGCCCATAGTGCTTTTGATCTGCAAGTCTATATTGCAAGCATTATACAGCAGAATGTTGGTGAATATTTTTATTATGCAATGTAGGTTTAAAGTTTATTATTTCTAGAGGTTTCTGCTTTGTTCTTAAAATAATTTTGTTCTTTAAACTTCCTTCAGCCTATAAATATAAATATTATTTGAAAAGGGAGTACAATTTGGTCAAAATTGTTCCTGTCTGTTTGTGCTATCTCTTATGAGCAGTTCTTTCAAATAACAATGGAGAAAATACTTCCAGAATAAATCAAGTAGCAGATTTTATCAGCTTGATTTGATTTATATCTTGGATAATTACATTGTTTAACATTACCTTAACACACAAAGCTTTCCATGACATTTAATCGATGCTTAAAGGCTTCTCTGAAGGACACTAAATGACTGTAGTGTAAAAATATGAAGAGGCTGCCACAAAGCAGGAACTTTATTATTTACCTCCCAAAAAATCTAAATTGAATATTTTATTATTGAGGATGATATCCAAAGTTACCTCTCATATCTAGAGATCTCAGCAGATCACGGGAGCACATAAGCAATCAAGTGGGAATAATGTTGGCGTGGAAGAGAGAAAGGAATCTTCTACTGAAGCAAGTGCTATTCCAGGTGTGCATGCAGCTGATTGTCTTCTAGCATCCTTCTAGAAACCATTTTTATCCCTTTGTTTAGAGAAATTTACTCTGTGTGTGAGAGAGAGAGACAGAGACAGAGACTTGGCACAAACATTCCCTTACCCCCATTCTCTCCATCCCATACATAAAATTAGGAAACTTTCCCATCATATACAGACATTTTCAATACATGTTCAGTGCATTTCTTGGACCTTTTGCTGAAAAAAAAAATGAGGCCAAACGACTACAAAGACATTATTCTGTTTCTGTTTAAAAGCCAGTTCCAGCAGTGAAGCCAGAAAGATAGCAGGTGTTCTTCACAGAAGCTTGAACCCTGGTTGTTTTTTATAGTAACAAGGATGAAGGAAAGTAGACCAGACTTTTCTTGACTATATTTGCAGACCCTTGCAGTTCTTCCCAGGTGCCTTTTCATTACTTTTATGCAAAGTAAGCAAGTGTGTAGTTGACAAGAACAATCTTTATTCCCATCCTCTTTGACCCGAGACCAAGTGGCTTCAAAGTACTAGGCCGCTGCTTAGATACATTGCAAACTGAAGCTTTGTGCAAAAGACAGGAGAAAAATGGTTACTTGTGATGAGGCAACAGCATCCTACTGATGAGAAAAGCAATTCAAAGTGTTACCAGAGAAAATGGTCATACCAGGTGGCAACACTTGCCCAACTTTTTCTGGGTTTGGAAGTGAGCAGGGTTCATTTCCAATAAATCGGTGCCATTATGAATGCTATGGTATACCAAAGCTACTTTCAAATTGAGTTCAAATTTTGTATGAATTAACCTAATATCGCAAGGTGTTATACACAGAACTTGTTTACAGAACTTGAGAATAATAGAGGTAGATTTCTATCTTGTAAAATATAAATAAGCTCTTGAAGACAAAAATTTACATCTAGAAATAATTTGGATGTTTTTGCTTTTGCATGCTAAATATTATTAAATCGTGTTAGCCCATGAATATTCTGAGTGTTTGCCATGTGCTAACACAGTAATAGCTTCCTTGCTAGACTTCATTTTCTGATGAGGTAAAGAAGAGAGAGAAAAAAGTATTAGGAAAAATCTAGGTTATGTAAAGCAGTATAGTGACTTTATTGTTGAAGCATGGTAAATATCAAAACTAAAAACTCAATATTGTATCTATCTCCTTAGAAATAGACACCATCAATTTCTCTGTGAATATTTTCAAGGAAATGGATATAGACATAATATAGGAGATACAGTTTAAAAAGAATGAAAATCAGGATGTCCCTAGGTTTTATCTCAACCTTACCAGTGAGGATCACTTTATCAGTTCACCTTGTCATTAACACCATGCTCAGAGTCATTGGAGCTACTGAACCTTTCCATGGTGTTTAAAAACAATTGAGCAACTCTGAACTTTATTTTTCTTTTAAATTGTTCCAGTGTTTAGTTTGAAAAGGTCCATTAAACAACAGTAGGATTTCATGGGCTGAAAACAGAATTTTAATTAAGCTTGCTAATTCACCTGGAATCTTAGTGTAATGCTAACAAAATTCTTTTTAGATTAATATTACTAATACTTAAATTTAAGAGTTGTGGCAGCTAAAAAGTGGGGGGGGGGGGAAATATAGGAAGAGGATGTTTGGAAGGGGATGTTTAGGCTAACACTGCTAGGCATACTATCCTATGTTCCTTATTGTCCAATTAGCAATTTACTTTTATCCTTCTACTTTCTGTTGAGTAGTTGTTGCCTGAAGCTTATATTTATTTGTTTTCCTATTTATTTAGATATTGTAAGTCCATGCCATTCTCAGAGATGCTCATGTGAAATCTATGCATAGCTTGTACATAGCATGTAGCTGAAAAGTGATTTGCAATCTACATATGGGTATTCTGCACTGGAATCCTTGTCTTTGATCTTAGCAATTCCTGTGCAACTAGTTTGCACAACTATATAGACCTCCAATTATAAATTAGCATAAACCTATCTGGCAACCTTTGATTTTCTTATCATTTCATCTCCTTGAAATACTGCATTTTGTTGAGATCTATCTTTAAACAATTTTATTTTTTAAAAAACTAGCTGATATGCAGCTCTATTATTTTGTGGCTTTGAAGATTTCCTTTCTTTGGTTTTGGCACAGTTAGACTTTTGAATTTCTAAGAAAAACAGGCTTTCTTTTTGCTGACAAGTGCTTTTGGTGAAACATAGCAAACATATGTAGTCATCTTCTGAACTCTGAACTAAATACCCACAAACAGAATAGTTAATGGATAAAATCGCTGCTTTAAAGCAATATTTTGTTTGAATATTTTCTCTGTTTATTTAGGTCTTACCACACACTCAAATATTTCCTCAAATTTATTCAAAATAGTTAAGAAGAATAACCCCTGGAGTTTTTTCTATAAGGCTAGCCATCCAAAATAATTATTGCAGAAATTTCTTTAACATTCTGATGATAACTTAAATAGTGATTGCAGTGTTACTTTTTATGCTAAGATTTGTTATAATACCCAATAAGCTATATTCTAGATAATGCTGAATAAGATAATAAGAAATTATCTGTATCTGAACTAATTTCCTCACTTGTTGATCAGAATATTATGTGGTTTATTATTTATTTATGTTACTGTGTCCTTAATAAATCATGGTGAATGTATACAGCAAAATCAGCACAATAAGCACACATCATTTCCAGTTTTTAAAATATAATTCCAGTAATGAAAACTTTGGAATATATTATGAAGCCTTGTAATATATTGCAAAGAGAGTATTGGTTTAAATTATGTCCTGAAGTATCATATAGAAATAAAGAAAATAAAACCTTTGAAAGTACATACCATTAAATATTAACTTTTTCACTTATTACTTTTCAGAAAGTCCTTCATGAGATCCCCTTTATGAATTTTTCCTTCAACAAACTATCTTCCTTTGTAATCTTATTATTTATATGCTTGCTATAGGATTTGGTCCCCAAAATTGGCATTTTATCAGCTCTTTGACAACCAGGTCATTGTAGTTTATAAAGCTAAATACACTTTGTAAGGAGTTCAATTCCCAGTAGTAAGGTTAAAACCACATAAGACCTAATGCTAACAATAATAGCTTTATGTATCTAAATAAGTTCCAGTAAAGTAAACCTTAAACTGCCCCCTGACTGATAGTTTTTTGATACTTTCCCCCCAAATTCAGTTTATAATCTTCTAAATACAGTAACAGCTACATGTTCTGTTTCTTCAAATGTGTTCCATTGCTAACTCTTGATATTTTATTATTTCTCATGATATAAAAAATGAGATACAGTAATAAGAAAGAGGTCTTGAATCTATTTCAAAAAGTGAAATTTATAAACAATATGATATTTTGAAGAGAAAGGAAAACTCTGAATCTTCTGGAATGTTCTGTAAAGTTTATATGTAAAACTTAGCTTTAGCACTGTAATACTTCTGCATCATCATTGCAGGCATATATATGCCAGAACAAACGTTTAGTATGTGCTTAACTAAATATTGATAGTATTTGACCTGAACACTTTTAATCCAAAGAGTTTTATCTTCCCCTAGTTGTCATTGTGCAATGCATGTAGGTTAATTCAGAGAAGAAACAAGCCCAATAGATATTTATGACATTTTATGATGATGTGTTGGTTAAAATAATTTATGGAGGGAAGACTGGGATGAGCCGACTTCCTTTGAGAAGGCTACAGGCCAGCCGGTGTGAAGTTAGTTTGCCCTCTTGTGGTACACTGGTGCAACAAATGAACTAGTGATAGTTGGCTCCCAGGACTTCTACTGTGTGTATAACATTGTAGCCTCCCTGGCCTTATATGCCATACACTAAATAATAATACTTTATGGTATATGAAATCAAATAAGAGTTAAATTTCTGTTATTTTAGAAGTTTACTTTTTGTATTTAATCCTAAAACTCATTGTACTAGCATGGAAGGGCCGAGCACAGAGCATATAACAACATTGTAAAGACTTACGATTACTGGGAAATATAGTCAGATATCTTAGGCAAATGTACTAGCACAAATTCCATTGAGTGTATGACTACCTTTGATATAAAAGTCAGTATTCTTTTATAGAATAAAATTAATATTTTATTGATTTGTGTGGATTTTCAGGAAATAGCAAATAAATCATGGTGGCAATACAGTTTGAGAAGTGTTATGGTAAAATTCAGAAACTATTTATTAGCATAGTCTCTCAAAATAATTTCATTGAGCTTCCTGAGTTTCCACTTGCTCACTCCTCAAATCATGTCTCATTAATACACATTTAAACTTCTTCCTCCAACTACATGAAAATGGACATTGGCTTAGCTGAACGTCCTTTTCATTGCGATGCGTGGCAATTCAAGCATGGGATTTCTCTCATCTGCTTGCTAGAGATTGAGTATAGTATTTCTTTAAATCTGTTGTGATCATGCCTCCCTTGCTCTGCTGAGCCTCACTTGTTTCGCGAAGGCATCGTCCTTCAACTTGTCCTACGAAGCAAACACAAACAACGCTCCCCAGACCTGATACCAGGCAGCCTGAAGGGCGGGCTGAATTTCCACACATCGCAACGAAAAGGGACGTTCAGGTAAGCCAACGTCCGTTTTCCATTGCGCTGCTTAGGCAATTCAAGTGCAGGATCTACCCAAGCACAAACTCAATGGGGGGGGAGGCTGGCTGGGCTGGGTCCTAGCTGAGTGGACACTCTGTAACACCCTATGCCCAAAGGACGCCTCAGCAGAGGCATAGCTATCCAACCTATAATGCTTCACAAACGGTGTCAACGAGGTCCACGTAGCCACTCTGCAAATGTCAACTACTGATGCCTGAGTGGCCCAGGCCGCAGACGTAGCCACACTCCTTGTAGAGTGGGCCACCACCCTACCAGGCAAAGGTTCGTCCTTACTGCTATAAGCCAATGAGATACATGCTTTAATCCAGCGAGCTACAGTCATGGATGAAATCTTCCTCCCCATGGAAGACGGGTGAAAGGTTACCAAAAGCGCCTCCGTGTTTCTAAACGATGTGGTTCTTGCAGTGTACCGACGGAGGACCCTCCTGACATCTAATGTGTGCCACTCTACTTCTAACGGATGTTTGGGCGCTGGACAAAAGTCAAGCAACACTATCTCTTGGGCCCAGTGGAAACTGGAATTCACCTTTGGTATGAATGACGGATCCATCCTGAGTACTACTGTGTTGGGATGGAATATGCATAAGTCACTTTTGATGGACAAAGCTGCCAGTTCTGAAATCCTCCGTACCGATGTAATGGCTAGGAGAAAGGCTATATTAAATGACAAAAGTCGCAGACTAATGGAAGCTAGCAGTTCAAATGAGGAAGCCGTAAGGGCTTGTAGTACTAATGAGAGATCCCACGTAGAGTAGCGATGTATTACAGGAGGCCTGAGATTGGTGGCCCCCTGAAGAAACCCCCAAATTCTTGGATGTTCTGCAAGAGAATGGGGAAATTCCTGGGCTAGCACAGTCGACAAGGCCGCAACCTGCCATCATAATGTTGAAGGGGCCAACCCCTTGTCCTTGCAAAAAGTCTAAAATGTCAGAGATAGAAGCTGACGTTGGGTCAACATGTCGTTGAGAGCACCAAAGGCAAAAGATCCTCCACGACGCATCGTATATCCTGGTAGTGGAAGGCCACCTGGTGGCTTGGATGGTATATATTATCTTCCCTGATTGTCTTTCCTCAGGAGGATCCTCTCAAACGCCATATGGTTAATGAGCCACTGGGGGTCTGGATGAAGCATGACCCCCTGGCTGAGAGAGATCCTGTCCTGAGCAATCCTCCAGGGCCGGGACACGGAGAGGCTCACTAGGTCGGCATACCAGGAATGCCTTGGCCAATGAGAGGCAACCAGTATCAGCTCTGCCCTTTCTGCTAATAGTTTCCAAATTACCCTTGGGATGAGGGGATTGGGAGGGAAGGCATAAAACAGACCTGGAGGCCACGGACATTGTAGAGCATTGTAGTCCACTGCTCCCCTGCAAGGAAAATGTGTGACAAACTTTGGGAGCTAAGCGCTTTCCGGCTGGCCGAATCTGCTAACTAGTTCCTGAAACAGATCTGGATGAAGTTTCCATTCAGATGGATCCAGCCGCTTCCTGCTCAGCCAGTCCACCCTAAGGTTGGATGCCCCAGAGATGTGTTCTACCTTCAATGATAATATGTGAGTCTCTGCCCAGCCCATCAAGCTCTCTGTCTCTGCCATCAGAGATCGAGAGTGAGTGCCCCCTTCCCGATTTATGTGGGCTTTTGTGGCCATGTTGTCGATTAAGACAAGGATATGTTGGTGGAATAGGGCAGGCTGAAAGTGGTGAAGGGCTAGGTGCACTGCCCTTAGCGCAGCCAGTTGATACTGTTTATGCAGTCCTGCTGCGAGCATTGTCCCTGGACCACCTGAGTCCCCAGATGAGCTCCCCAGCCGGAGAGACTCACATCTGTTGTCACCACAATGTGATTGGGGTCCTGAAACACACACCCTTTCATAATGGCCTCTGAAGCCCACCAACAGAGGGAAGCACGTACCTTGGTTGGAAGAGTCACCTTGGACAGAGATGAACTGCGGCCTGCCCTCTGAAAAGGTAGTAGAAACCATTGAAGTGAACGCGCATGCCTGCGTGCCCAGGGCACTACTGAAATACAAGAAATAAATTTCCCTAACAACTGAGATAAGCTGAGCAATGTCACCAGTCTCTGGGATAGGATGTGCTCCACCAGCACCCTGATGTCCCGTTGTTGATTGGGCAACCAGAAGACCTGGCCTTTTACCCAGTTGATCATCGCCCCCAGGTTGAGCAAGTGACTTTTCTTCAGGTTGAGTGAAAATCCGTGAAGATTGAGGATGTGGCTGACAGTCTGTAAGTCCTGTTGGGCCTGGTGGTTGGAGGCCGACAGAATCAATATATCGTCTAGGTAGCATAGAATGCATACTGGGACCAGCCGTATAGATGCTGCCACCGCAGCCAACAGTTTGGTGAATGTTCTTGGGGCCAATAACAGGCCAAACAGCATTGCCCGATATTGGTAATGGCAGTTGGCATACATAAATCTCAGGAATCTGCGGTACGCCAGATGGATTGGCACGTGCAGCTATGCCTCTTGGAGGTCTAGTGATGTCATGACATCTCCCTCCCTTATGCAACCCAAGTCAGTCCTGAGGGATTGCATCTTGAATCTCTTGTACTGAATAAATTTGTTGAGGTGTTTTAGGTTCAAGATCCCTCTCCAGTGAAGTCTTGGACACCAGGAATAGTACTGAGTACACCCCTGTTCATTCCTGTCCAGATGGCACCGGTTTTGTGGCTTTGATGTCCAACAAATGTTGGATCTCTGCAGTCATTTGCTGATGTTTCTCCAGTTGCCGAGAAACTGGACATTGAATGAAATGGTCTGGGGGAATGGCACGAAATTCTAAGGTGAGTCCCAGCCCCACTGTCTGCCACACCCAAGTGTCCAACGTGATTATTTCCCATTTGGTGTGGAACTGGCTCAGGCGCCCCCCAATGGGAAGAGGGAACGGAGAGTCACTTGCCCCGTTTAACGGGTCTGGACCCCGTACCCCAAAATGGTCTCTTTGAGGTAGGTTGATATCTGCCACGGTCCCTAAAGGCATGCCTATTGGACGATCAGTCAAACCCCTGGGAATAATATCTAGTTATAGTAGGACCCACTGGTTCCAGATTCCTGCCGAAAGGGCTGCCGCTGAGAATACGGTGTGAATCTGCGGTCCGGCTTCCAGTAAGAGACCGGAAGCACCTTTCTTTTATCTCTTCCCTCGACCAGTATTGTATCTAAAGCTGCCCCAAAAAGAGAAGATCCCTGATATGGAGCAGAAGCCAGCTTCCATTTAGATTTTAAATCTGTTTTCCAAAGTCGAAGCCAAAACAATCTACGTGAAGTTACTGTGGAGGCCAAGGCTCTTGCAGTAAATCTTGCTGCATCTAATGATGCATCTGCTGAATACTCGGTGGCCGCCACCAATTTGTTAATATCTTGGTTGAGCCTTGTGTCCTCTGATGGAAGACGCTCCTGCAATTGGCGAAGCCAAATTAGGGTGGCACGGTTAAAAAAGGATGCTGAAGTCACCACTTTCACTGCCCAAGTGGCTGCTTGGTGTGTTTTCCTAAAGGCCACTTCCGCCCGTCTATCATCTTATTTCAAAACTTCCACTAAGTCATTTGACAATACCGTGGAAGAAGTAATGCTGACTTCACTAGGAAGACTAAGCAATCTCTCCAACACCGGATAAACGATAAAGTTTCTTATCGTGCCCACTAGGTGCTGAAAGGGCCCCCAGCTGATCCCATTGTCTCTTAATGACCTCTGAGAATAACTCGAGGCAAGGAATAAAACCCTGGTCAGGCGTGGGAACTGCAAACAACTCCCCATGAGGCTTTAATGCCCCTGGGGCTTGATCTGCTGGGCTCACAATTGTCCCCATATTAGTTGCCAACTTGGCCTTTCTAAGTAAAGTCTTGAATACAGCTGGATGAAAGAGAGTGGTAAAAGCCGGCTTATCCGGCAACACCTCTTCATTCTCCGAAAATTCCGGATCTCTATGGTCACCCTCTCCTGTCCAGGAGTCCTCGCTATTGATCAAATCGTGGTGGACCAGTGACAATGGGCCAGGTATAGGTTGGGATGGAGGTTGCAACTGCCACCCAGGCAATACTGATGGCATGTGACCCCCTTGATGAAGACCCAAAGCCAGAGCCTTAGCTAGAGCATCAGTAAATAAGGATTATAATCCAATGGTTGGGCCAGTTCCTGCCCCTCAGTCGAGTGGAGCCCCGCTGCTGATGGAGTAAAAGTCACTGTTGGGGCTAATCTGGAAACCTGTACACCCTATGATGGCCCTATGTTGCCATGGTGAATATCTGAAGGACCCGCTGGAGCCCCATGTTGCTGCAACTCTGCCCCAGGTTGTGTCAGGGAAGCATAGGACTGTGAAGAGGCTGCAACTATCCCTGGCTTAGAAACAACAGGCACACCCCCAGCTTGGGCTTTTTTCTGGGCCCTGGCAAATTGCCTTTCTAAGGCATTGTGCATTCTCTGCTCATCCTTGTCTCCAGTGGAAGATCTGGATTGAGGCAGAGATGTAGAAGATCTACTGCTTCCAGGTTCTGTCCTGGAAGTCAAAGCAGAAGTCTTGGATCCTTTCTTAGAAGCCTTTTTAGCCCTGGGAGGAGTAGGGGGTTGCTCAATATCTGAAGAAAATTCCTGGTCCACCATGGTGAATTAAATGGCAATCCAGATACAGAAGCCCTTCAAATGTCCTGTCAAAGGGCAATTAAACTGCTGACTTGACCAGGTAGGGCCAATTCCCCGGCGCTGACTAGCCATTAAAAATGGCTCCAATTTGAAAAATGTGATAGGACCTCAGCAAAACAATGCCGCGAAGCCAAAAAAATCTTCCCAGCGTCCTCATCTTCCTTGTGGTGAAAAACCATCAGAGAAAGGAACATACCCCTCTGAACAGTGCCTCGCAAATCAGCCCTTTTAAATTTCGGCGGGAGATTGAAAAATCCCCTTACGCTAAGCCAGCTCATCAAAACGGGGCAGAAAAATGGCGCAAGACCACTCCTCCAGTCTCCCTCACACCGCCACGGCAACTCCAAAAAGTTCGGGATCCTCAATCCACTCCGCGAACTCCGAGACCGACTTTCAAGGCGCTAGAGAAAATGCACTCTAAGCGCCGCGAGGCAAGATGAACACACAGAGTTTGTCTTGGAACCCCGAGCAGTGACTCTGGAGGCGCCCTATGATGGAGCGAAAAGGCGGTAGCGGTTTTACCGGCGGACCGGGTAACCAGCTCACCCGCCAGCGGCCAATCTGACAGCTCCAAAAGGCTGTCCGGAGTTGCTCAGCATGAACTAACTCTGATCACTGCTAAAAGTTGTCAGGACGGGGCAGACAATCCGGATCCCCAGCAACGACTCACCCACCACCAGCAGCCCAAGAACTAGCCACAGCCACAGCTGTTCCATTGGTTATCTTCCGCTCCCACAATAAACAACACCTAAAAATAAAATCTAATACACACTAAGAAAATCAAGCTATCTCACTAACTGCTAGAGCAGTGTAACACATGTCCCTATAGCTAGACTGAATGAAACAACTGAGGCTCAGCAGAGCAAGGGAGGCGTGGTCACAACAGATTTAAAGAAATACTACACTCAGTCCCTAGCAAGTAGATGAGAGAAAACCCACACTTGAATTGCCTAAGCACCGCAATGGAAAAATGCTTGAGCAGAGTACATGAGGAAGATCCTCACTGATTCAACTGGCTAAAGAACAGTTTGTGGGCAATAAATAATTAGAAATGATGGACACACTCTGTTGAATAATAAAACAAAGCCTCTCACATTTGAATGGGTGTGGGCTAGACTGGAAAGTAGGGGGAATAAAACCTTGGAAGAAGATAACAGCAAAGTATTTAAATATTCTTGTTAATAAAGCTACAAGGGAGTATTCCTAAAGTCATAAGGAATTGAGTTCTACTCAGAAAATTCACTTTATTTTAGTTGGCAGACACAATTGGCAAAAATATTGTAATTCACTGAGGAATATTCTTGATCCTTGTTCTATTTTTCTTTCAAAATATTTTTTTTACCTTGCATGGGTAAAATTTAAATGATTGAGAATGTTTTTAATTAGTAGTATCACATTAAGAATAGTATAAACCATTTTAATAAGCAAGACATGTTGGCACATAAAGGATTTAGAAGATTTTGCTTTTCTTCCATAGTTTGCAGACTGCTTGGAGTCTTGGATTTCATTTCTGGCCACTGAGATTAAACCACACCGTGCTTCAAATGGTCTCATTCTTATGGAATAGGCCAGTGAATGTAAACTTTTTTTCCATGGGTGCCGAAAGGGCACATATGCACGCAGACACCCATAATGCAATGCCCCCCGCAGGTCCCCCTTTGCATGCACATACAACCCCACCATGTGCCCCCTCCCCCCCACGCATGTACGGGCAACCCCTGTTTTGGTGCTAGCAGGCCTCCCTGAACCAAAAACGGCGCCACATATCCCCACACCCCATTTTTGTGCTAGCAGGCCTCCCTGAAACCTCCTAGAACCAAAAATGGGGCCTGGGGAGGGGCGCCGCACCCATCCCATCCCTGTGCATGCGCACACGTCTTCCAGCAGAGACCCGAAAATCAGCTGGCCAGTGAGAGGTGCGCAGGCATGTGCAGTGGAGCTGACCTGGGCATCGGCTCGTGTGCCCGCAGAGATGGCTCTGTGTGCCACAGATTCGCCATCACAGGAATAGGCTGTTAATACTGACATTTTACAAAATGTGCTGCATTTTTACCATCTGAATGTAGTTATACATGACCTTTCATGTATCTTCCAAATGTTGACGCATCTCTCAAGTAAAATACATTTCATAACCTTGCACTCATCCGCCACGTGGAATAAATAAGTCATGAAATCTCACCTTGTGCACTAAGATGATTCGATGTGCAAGGTGTAAGGCTAACAAAACTGTTCCAGAGTCAATTAGAATTTTCAGAGCTAATGTGATTTCACTTCTGGTCTCTTGATCGAAGCTCTGCCCTTTTAAAAACGCAAAAAGTAATGCATGAGATATTTATGAGAACTGTTCCCCTGCCCCTTCAGTTTATGACCAGTGTCCTAATGGGATTTGAATTAAGAACGTCATTCATAACTTCCTTAACATTCCTAATCTATGTTGCCACTGAATATGCTTAGATGCAACTATTAAAATAATATCTTATATCCTTTGGTACTTACAAGTAGTGCTCAACTTATAACCATTCGTTTACTGACCAAAGTTACAATGCATTGAAAAAAGTCCACACACTTAAGACCATCGTAGCATTCCTACAGCCACCTGATCAAAATTTGGCCTCTTGGTAACCAGAATGTATTTAGGACAGTTGCCGTGTCCTGGAATCTTGTTATCACCATTTGTGGCCTCACCTGCTAGCTTCTAACACACAAAGTGAATGGGAGGGAAGCCAGATTCACTTAATGACCGTGTGATTCCATTAACAGCTGCAGTGATTCACCATGGCAGAAAAGGTCATAAAATGGAATGCAGTTCACTTAATCACCACCTTGCTTAGCAATGGAAATTCTGATCTCAGTTGTGGTCATAAATTGAGGACCACTGTACCTGTTGTATTATGACAGGCAGTCTATATCCCTAAGCAAGTATCTTTGCTAGTTCTGTCAATTTTTCCATAGATACCCAAATTCATTTTCCTTTTATTTATGTTCATTTCTTTACTATATATATATTTAGGTTTAAATGCATTCAGAATAGATCACATATTATTTTTGTATACTTATATTTTTATCATAGCTTTTAAGTATATGTTTAGAGAACAATGTGGTATTATAAAATATAAACCATGTTAAAATATCAATGGTACATTAAATAGCTGCTTCCACTTTTTAAAAATACTGTTCAGTCTTTTATAAATATTTATATTTGAGAGAACTCAAAAGCTATAGAGTAATTGGAAAGAAAATAGAACAATGTCACACATTATAAGTTACATTTTATCCCATTTTGGGTTGGCGTGTTAAACCTTTGTTGAAGAAACCATGAACTTACTCAGGAAAGCAAATCTAGATTCCTATGAAAAGTCTAATAAGCACTTGAAATATTACCCCCTACTTATCATGTTTCCCCAAAAATAAGACCCTGCCTTATATTTTTTTGAACCCTGAAATAAGTGCTTGGCCTTATTGCCATGTGCTCCAAAGCCCAATTGGACTTATTATCAGGGGATATCTTAGTTTGGGGAAAACAAGGTACTTTGTTGGATATTTTTAATCCATATTAATTCTGTTATCGATATTTTAAATATTTTAATTGGTTTGTTGGTTTTAAATTCTGGAGCCAAATTTATATATATTTTAATTGTCTTAATATTTGTATTTCATGTTTTTATTTCTGGCTGTACACCGCCCTGAGTCCTCAGGGAGAAGGGTGGTATAGAAATTGGAAATAAAATAAAATAAAAAATAAAATAAAAGGAAGCTGTTTTTAAAAGTGAATAATAAAGTCTATCCAGTGGGTGAAATCTAGCAGGTTCTAACAGGTTCTGGAGAAATTTTGAGTAGTTTGGAGAACCGGCAAATACCACTTCTGGCTGGCCCCAGAGTGGGGTGGGAATGGAGATTTTGCAATATCCTTTCCCTGCCATGCCCACCAAGCCACGCTCACAGAACCGGTAGGGAAAAAATTCAGATTTCACCCCTGAGTCTATCTCATATGAAATATGTAATTTAGTTATTATAGTCCACATTTATAGTGTTCATTCTGAAACCACATTCTAGAATAGCAAGTAAGGTTTGCTTTTAAACAGCTATTGTTTAAATATTAATGATTTTGTGTACTCAGAACAGAGAAATCATCTTAAACAATTTAATGTCTCATATCAGTTTTCCTTTTGGTAATATGTATATGCATGCAGCTATGTCAGTGATGGAGGTAGGTATGCACATGTGTGTATTCTTTTGAGGAAGACAGGGTGTTAGCAGTTTTGGTGATTGAATTCTTGTGGGTTTTTGGATGATGATAATACAAAGCTTTTCAATCTGGCTTTGAGATACTTATGGATGGAAACCAACAGTAATTTTCGCTGGGAAATGGACGAAGAGAGTTTGATTTTTGATTGATCATGTGCCATCAAGTTGTTGTCACGCAGTTAATTATCACATCAATATATTTTCTCCATGACCTAGTCTTTTGGCTTTTCCAAAAGTACACCCATTGTAACTATAACTGAGTCAATTCACCTTGCCTTCCCTCCATTTTTCCCAGGACTAGAGCCTTCTCCAGAGAATTAGGCCTTTTCATAATTTGTGTAAAGAAAGAGATTATAATATTTTATTGATTATGATGTCTTTCAAGGCTGCTTGTTTACCAAATTGCTATTCTTGTACAAGAATCAAATCTACAGTTAACCCACTTAATATACTACTGGTCTTTGGTCAGTGTCTTATGGGATTCGGATCTGGCAAGAGAGGCATATTCATGGTCCCATGTACTACAGAATGTCATCATACGGGACCCAGGTACAAAGCCTTTCCTGCTCTGGCACCCGTCCTTTCAATTCCCCTTGAATTTAGATGGGACACTGCCCTTCTGGCCTTTAAGAAGGGCCTGATGATATGACTACATCGCCAGGCTTTGGGGGGGGGGGGGTGTCCAAGGATAGTCATGAGCATTTTCAGTAGTTATTCTGAATGGGATGTATTGTTTGCTGATTGTGATTATGTTTTTAGTTTTTAATTGTGGTCTAATGTGGTTGTATGCTTGTTTTTATTTATATTTTTATTCTTGGTTTTAGTCATTGTGAGCTGCCCAGAATCACATATGTTAGAGGGGTGGCTATACAAATTGAATAACTAAATAAATTCTGAGGATTAATTACCATTCCTACCCTGTTTAACATTTACATAAAATTATTAAATAAAATCCTCTTTAAAAATTTTAATAATTTTTTTCTATCTTAGGTGCATGATCATTATTATTTATCTTGGCATTTATCTGACATTAACTTTCATATTCTTGCTAGCTACTGTGTTGGTTCATTCATCTCCACGGAGATTTGGCAGGAACTTGTTTTTCTTGTGGGTTTGGCATGTTTCTAAATCCTGTTGATGAAGAATTTTAGAGCCATTGAACAATTTATATTTTGGCAAGAAAGAAGCAACTTGAATATTTATTTTTACTTTATAAAGTTGTAACAGTAAGACTGAAAATAAGAGTGGGATGGAGAAGGTAATTAAAATTTGATAATTAGTTTGAAACCTGTGCAATGTTCATGTTTCTATATATTATTTGTTACATTATTGTATGAGTTGGAGTATTTTGCTCCTCCTGTAACATTTACTGAAACCTCAACACTGATTATTAAAATTATACTTGATCTTTCATGAGAAATACCAAATCTCATAACATGTTGGTATCTACAAATAATTTATTGCATAATAGATGTTCTAGTGTCAAATCTGCAAAAATTGATAGACCTTTTATTGTGTTTCATGGGGAAAGCTGAATTTCTTTTAGGATTGCAATGGGCACTACTTTGCTCTCTCATATAACTGGATACAGGTTCCCATTGTTCCACTAAGCTGATTCCAGAAATGATTGATTAGTTTACTGTTTTTATTGCTAATAATGTGATATACATCACATATTTTTATTCAGAGATTCCTATTAAAAATTACATGAGGCAAAGTTTAGAGTTGCCAAGGAAATAATAGTAATGTTTGAAATTTCTAAATCTTCATTTCATCTATGTTGCATTGTATTACATTAGAAACAAACAAAATATTTGAGGAAAAAGTGTCAGAAATTTGTAAACATGATCATTTGTAGCTTCCTAAAGTGTGTATCTGAAAGTGAATATTTTAGACATGATTAATAGTTCACAGTTAATTAATAATTTAATTGTGAGCCGCCCAGAGTCATTTGCTAAGATGGGTGTCTATAGAAATCAAACAAACAAGCCAGCATTTATTATATATGGAGCTGCAGCAGTAAAAAGCTGTACTATGTATCTTAACCATGTTTCATTTTACTCTCCTTTTTTTCAGTGTTGAGGGTGAAGCTCCTGGAAGTGAAACTGGCACATCCCTGGATAGTTCATCTGCTTATCATCAAGGAACTATAACTCACAGCTCAGCTCTAAGTCCAGATCATTATGACCATTCTCCATATGGTCTATATTCTGTCTCCCCTGGACAGCAAAGGCCCCGGAGGCCAAAGCTTCAGCACTCAACGTCAATATTAAGAAAACAAGCAGAAGAAGAAGCTATTAAAAGGTCACGGTCCCTCTCAGAAAGCTATGAACTCTCATCTGACTTGCAGGATAAACAGGTATTTGAGCTGTACTGCTGTATTAATTGAACTAAAAAAAGAAAGTACTAATTATCAACTTTCTTGAAAGATTTTTTTATGAGCCTCTAGTATTTAGCGTTTTTGTGTATAGATAGTCCTTGATTTGCCAGCACAATTATGACCCGAATTTCTGTTGCTAAGCAAGGTGGTTGTTAAGTGAGTCATGCATTTTGCCCCAGTTGCCGCAGTCGTTAAACGAATCACATGTTTGTTAAGCAAATTTGCTTTGCCCATTCACTTTGCTTATTGGAAGCCAGCTGGGAAGGGTTGAAAATGGCAATCATGTGACGCCCAGATGTTGTAACCATCATAAAGTCATGCTGGTTTCCATCATCCAAATTCTAATAACGTGACTGTAGGGAAGCTGTGATGGTCATCAGTTCAAAAACCAGTCATAAATCACTTTTTTCAGTGCTGTTGTAACATCAAACAACATCAAGGTATTGTAATAATTTTGACTTGGATCCTCCCAGTTTAAATGACAGAGGTAGCATTAAGAGAGCAACTTTATTTCTGACAATTGTACAGGAATAGTATTCTGCCGTCCCTGTGCACCTGCCCTCCAGTTTCTCTGGACTTTGCCAAAAGATGCCACATCATTGCTGTTCCTTCCTCTTCTCTCTTTTCTGAACTTCCTTTCATAACACAACTAATGACTGTGGAGCATAAGGAAGACCTGAGTGGCTCCAGCTATTTCACCAGTCCAGCTGTTCTCCAGTTCCTTGGTAAACATGGTTGCAGAGTAGCTTCCAGGAGGAAAACATTGTGTGTAACAAGGAATTGTTGCACTGCTGAAAAAGAGAGCAGAAAAAGCCAGGATCTCCTCTTACTTGCTTCCCTCTGTTTTTAAAGTATTTTCAGAGGTGTTTCTCATCTCAGGTGGAGGGAAAGCAATAATCACTGTTACTTAGAGCTTTATGGGCTGCAACTGTTAAGTTGTAAGACAATGCTTGCTTTGGGAAAAGAAGGCAGAGGGAAAAACAAAAGTAGTGTAGTATCCCTCAGCAACTTGTCCAGGAAGGTTGCTCCTAACAGTAGGGAGGGTGAGCCATCATCTCTGGTCAAGCAGCAGAAACAAATATGTCCTTTTGCTTTGGGCTCTACCACAGTACTCTGTCATTTGGAGATGCGGGAAAGAAACAGATATTGTCTTTTCAGCTTCCAAAATTTTTCTCACAATTGGTCCAGAAACTAGCTACACAGTTAATACTGGTATATATCCTACTATTGCTCGGTAGAAAGTTCAAGTTACCCCAAAAGTCTCTTTATGCTTCAAGATGACTATTTTACATCTGCAACAGCCTTATGAGGGAGATGCATCATAGTCTGAAATCGTAATTGATTGGAAACCTCAAAACTTCCTGCTTTCCAAACTTTCCAAGTAATTATAACTGGAGAATACCAAATGGCAATTGGTTTTCTTTTTTTATACATGACAGAATGTATCTTTTAGCCTGCTTCCCATTAAAAATAATCAGAAAATAAGCTACAGTTGCAGGAATTACAACCTCAAGAAAGGGTGACATGTACCAAATTGAAAACAAAACATTTTTTCATCAGACAACTGCCAATATCTGTTTCTTGGCAGAATTGGAAATGATTTTCATGCATAGTTGCTTCTTCTTAAGGGGATTACGTTCAGGTTTCAGATGATAGGATTCAGTTCAGAGGATTTGCGATGTCATTCATGAAATAATGGTGATTTGGTTACTTAAAAAGCAATGCCATATAGGGGACCAAAGTGAGATGGTTTAAAAAAGGATCTCTATTTCATAGTGAA
Source organism: Ptyas mucosa (assembly GCA_012654045.1). NCBI lineage: Eukaryota > Metazoa > Chordata > Lepidosauria > Squamata > Colubridae > Ptyas > Ptyas mucosa. The sequence continues at coordinate 5,095,846 of WNWU01000041.1, forward strand.
GCTTTTTATTCAATAATAAAAAGTTTGTGGTTAATGGCATATAATGATTCCCTCCCTTTTTGACTCATGAGACTTTTGTATTATATATGAAAAGGCTTCACAGTTGTGGTTCTCAGGCTAATGAATTTCTCCTCATGCAGCCCTCATGATGAATTGAGTTTGAAACCCATGCTTTAGAGATTACATATTATAAAATACATTCTCTTTTTAGGTTGAAATGCTAGAACGAAAATATGGAGGCCGTCTCATAACTAGACATGCTGCTCGTACTATACAGACTGCTTTCCGCCAGTATCAGATGAACAAAAATTTTGAGCGGCTTAGAAGTTCTATGTCTGAAAATCGTATGTCAAGACGCATTGTTCTATCCAATATGAGAATGCAGTTTTCATTTGAAGGACCTGAGAAAGTTCACAGTTCCTACTTTGAGGGGAAGCAAGTTTCTGTTACAAATGATGGATCAAAAATAGGAGCCCTTGTCCAGTCTGGATGTAATGATCTTGCTGAATCGGCTACAATGAAATCTCCAGCAGCTTCCACAGACTTTGCTGATGCCATAACAGAATTGGAGGATGCTTTTTCAAGACAAGTAAAATCTCTTGCAGAATCCATTGATGATGCATTAAACTGTCGTAGTTTGCACTCTGATGAGGTACAAATACCTGACCAAGTCAGAAGTCGTGAAATAGAAAGAGATAGCTGTGGTCCAACTAAATCAACAAGCCATAATGTTGATCATAGGAAACTTGATGAAATGACTGCTTCCTACAGTGACGTTACGTTATATATCGATGAGGAAGAATTATCCCCACCACTTCCCCTTTCTCATCCTATAGAAAGACCATCAAGCACAGAATCTGACTTGAGACTTAGATCAATAAACCCTTCTCAAGAATATTGGTCTATGACACATAAAGATCATAAAATAGACACTGACACAAGTTGTAGGAGTACCCCTTCATTGGAATCCCAAGAACAGAGAATGAGGATGGATCATCTTCCTTTGCTAACCATAGAACCACCAAGTGACAGTTCGGTTGATTTAAGTGACCGTTCTGAAAGAGGATCACTGAAGAGGCAAAATGCATATGATCGGGGAATTAGTAGTCAGCAAGGTAGCCCAAAACACATATCACATGGCCTCCCTAGCAAAATAATATCCCGAGAAGATCCAGAAACTAGGCATAGACCTCGGCCTATTGACAGCCACTTGGCTATTAATGGTACAGCAAACAGGCAAAGCAAATCTGAATCCGATTATTCTGATGGAGATAACGATAGCATCAACAGCACTTCCAATTCTAACGACACAATAAACTGCAGTTCAGAATCATCTTCTCGAGACAGCTTAAGGGAACAAACTTTGAGCAAGCAAACATACCACAAAGAAACTCGTAATAGTTGGGATTCCCCTGCCTTCAGTAATGATATCATCAGGAAACGTCACTATAGAATTGGACTGAACCTTTTTAATAAGTGAGTACAGTGCTTTTTTCTTTTTTATGAAATGATACTTACTTGATGCCTTGGAGTTCTTATATGTAGCAAGAAGTAATTTATCTCTACAGTCATGACTAAACTGCCTTGGTAACTTTGCATCATTTCTCATAATTTCATAGTGTGCATTTTTAGCAGGTGGTCTTTTTAAACTTTTAAATACCCTTTTGTTTTGCTTTGTATCAATTTCAGAAGAAATTAAATATTGAAGGCATATTTAAAGAACTCAAGTAGACAATGTAAAAATAGAAAATCAATTATGGAAGAAGCCACATTCTCGATGTTCTTTTTTTTTTAATTTTCAGCCCCAGCACATGGCTTGTCAGGGCTCAGATCCATTGCTCCCACCACCGGTCAGCTGAGCTGAGCTGCTGCCTGGGGAATGCTGGAGCCTTCGCTGCTGAGCAGCTGATTGGCGGTTGGATCGGCTCCCAGAATACCACTGATCAGCTGTTCTAGGTGGCGGGGATCGCCGCCACCTATTGCCACCGGCTATAGCCACTGCCTATTGACACCAATCACCGTCACTATTCACCTCTGCCAATCACCTTCAGCAGCAGCAATTAGTGGTGATTGCCAGTGGCATTTCCTGCCACCTAGAACAGCTGATCAGCAGTATTCCAGGAGGCTGATCCAACCACCATCAGCTGCTCGGCAGCAAAGGCTCCAGCATTCTCCAGTGGTGGCAAACTGCAGCGGTGGCGAATGCTGCTGCCGCACCAACCCCCCTCCCCCCGCTACAATATTTTCTCTACAAGACGCACAGATATTTCCACCCACTTTTTGGGGGGTGGAGTGTGTCTTATAGTGTGAAAAATACAGTAGTTCTATATTCTGATTGGAAGGCAATTAAAATAATAGCAAAGACTTTAATATCTTTTTTTTAAAAATCTATAAATTGTGAAATATTTTATACAGTACATTACCAAGCTTTAAAATGCTCTATAATATAGGTAGTCCTTGACTTATAACCACAATTGAACTTTGAATTTTGGTCATGAGTCATTGTGGTCATTAAGCAGGTCACCATGTCACCTGGCTCAATGTTATGACCGCATCCTGGCTTTCCCAGGCACTGTCAATAAGCAGCTGCACTGGTCTGTTAAGCAGAGTACCCAGAGGTGGGGGAGTCCCTGGGAGGCCTGGCACAAATCTGCTCCATTAAGCTTATGAAGTGCGCCCAACCTGGTTCTGTGTGAAGAAGGAAAAGAAATGTTAAAGGCAGCCAAACATTTTATTTTGGAATTGAGGGTGATCTGTGCAGCTTTAGGACATCTGTGTTCTTTGCAGAGCCTTTAGAAAGTGAGGACAGCTCTCTTTTTCTTTTATTTTTTCACCTTGAAGCCAGTTCCAAGGTGAAGGTCAGCTGGTGTGTGGAACGCCGGGTGGTGAGGACGACTGTGCTGGCATTTCCAGGCATTTGGCACTTCATAGGGAAGTACCAGTAGTTGCTTCGCACAGGCAGCTGTTTTGTAACCCACTGTGGAGGCTTCCTGGATGTTCAGCCTTTTATGGCTGGGGGTCTTAGCTGCTTCATACTTCCTGTTGGGAGTTCCCTGGTGTTTCAAGGCATGGATGGAGGGGGGGGGAATAGGCAGATCTGGGGGTTGCAGCAACCCTGCAGTCAGTCATAAGTACAGGTTGGGCACAGGTTTTAAATTCCTTCGTTCAGCACCATTGTAATTTTGGTCACTAAACAAATTGTCTTTAAGTGACGATTACTGTAGTAAGATATTTGTGAGAATTCAGTTTTCTTTTCTTGCTTATTAGTTAACATGCTTAAGTGAAATCCTAAGCTACTATTAAAAATTCACATTATTTTTTTAATATCTTCCTATAGTTAACACCGGAATCCCTAATATATATATATTAGGATATATATTAGTCTTGATGTAATACTCATTTTAATAAAATTATCCCAAAGATTGAATGGGAATTTTTTCCATTGAGTTATATTCACTGAGATTACATCTATTCATTTAGATCAGAGGTCCTCAAACTTTTTTAACAGGGGGCAAATTCACGGTCCCTCAGACTGTTAGGGGGGCGGACTGGCTGGGGGGGGGCATTGCTAGGTCATGTGACTGGGTGGGCATGGCCAATTTAACAGTCCATTGAACAATGCACACAAATAAAACTTTCATTTGTTTTGCTCCTGGGGATGTTTTATTTGCTTTTGTTTGCATGTTGCTCTTTTGGTTGACTTTCCTTTTTACTAGATCATTTTTTCAGTATTTAGGAGTCTAGTGATCCACTTCAGAAAACTCAGTTTTGCAGCAATTCTTCTCAGCTCCAAGGAGCTTTGCAATCGTCATTGTGTTTGTGTGTGTGTGTTGTCTCTCTCTCTCTCTCTCTCTCTCTCTCTCTCTCTCTCTCTCTCTCTCTCTGTCTCTCTCCCTCTGTCTCTCTTTATCTTCTGGTGGTGGGGGAGGTGAAAAACGGGCCATTTTTGCCCGTTTTTTTATTGTCTCCTGGGGCGTCTGTGCACCCAATTTTTCACCTCCCCCACCTCCAGCAGCATTCTGCAGGCCAAAAACAGGCAAAACCAGCCCATTTTTTAGCCAAAAATGGGCCATTTTTGCCCATTTGTTTGCATCCTTGGGTGTCTGTCTGCCCCATTTTTCACCTCCCTCACCTCCAGCAGCATTCTTTAGGCAAAAATTGTTGGCCTTACCTTTCAGTTCCAGCCTGTGGGGCTCATGAAGATAAGTCCTGCGCTCGGTTGAAAGGTAGGCGGGGTGATGTGGGCGGGACAGCCTCGTCATGCGCGGGCCAGATTAATGGCCCACATGCAGCCCACAGGCCATAGTTTGAGGACCCATGATTTAAATATACTTACAGTAATTCACCATGCTATGATAAACAAGGATATTATAGAAACTATACAAATTGTAATTCTTAACCTCCTACAATAATCTGCAGATATAGTTCATCCCAAAGGATATTAGACTTATTGTATAGCCAGAAATAAACCATTTTGCTGTATAACATAAACAATCTTGGCTAATGACTTCACATAATTGTTAAGGATTGTCAAAGATAAGTCATGTCAAAATATATGAACTAATATTCAGTGTGAAATGCCACTACAGCTTTAACATTTGATACTGTCTGGTGGAAGAAACTAGTGGTTGAAGAACCAAATTGAAAATTAAATGAAAAAAGAAACATCCTAACTGGGTCCCACAATGTAATTTAAATAGTTAACAGATGAATCCATTGGTAATAACTGTACTCTTAGGATAAAAATATCAAAATAAAACAAAAAATGGAATCCATATATTCTTAACATACTTAAAACACATTTCATAAATTCATTCAGGACTATATCAAACATCTTTTTAGTTTAACAACATTAGAAGATCAGGTTCATTCACAGCTACCCTGTTTCCCCCCAAATAAGACATCCCCTGATAATAAGCCCAATCGGGCTTTTGAGCGCATGGCAATAAGGCTAAACGCTTATTTCAGGGTTCAAAAAAATATAAGACAGGGTCTTATTTTCGGGAAAATACAGTATATCCATAATATCAACCACCCAACAAATGATATAAGATGCTTGTCTATTTTTTAAAATCCATATTGAAATGTGTGTATTACAGATGGTATTATGTTTTATAGTCTCCTAGCTAATGTTGCTGTTAATATTTTAGCATCCACATTAAGGAGAGATATTGGTCTGTGGCTAGAATATCTTGCATAGTCTTTCTTGATCTTTGGAATACTGTGATATAAGCCTCATGATACAATGAAATGCAGAGAAATTAAATGATTACAGGTAGACCTTGTTTAGCAACCACAATCGGGACTGTCAACTCCACTCATTAACTGAAGTGATCACCAAGCAAAACTGACTAAGTGTATGATCTTACTTCAGCTTTTCTTTGTTTTTATAGACCCTGCAAATATCATAAAAATGAGGGTTGATCATAAAGTTATTTTTTCATTATCGTCATAACTGTGAATGGTTGTTAAACAAGGTAGTTTCTAAATGAGGACTATTTCTAGACATCCAACACTGTATGAGCCAATAGTTCTATATTACTCAATAGGAAAGGCATCTGGTGTGGGGGAATTTGCCCAGTTTCATAGTATGAAAGTCCATTGGCTATGATATTTGATGTGTTCATTATCTTCAGTTACAATTACTACATAGCTTATTTATAGCAAATCAAATTTTCAGAATATTTATTCAAGACTCACAACTTGGTTAAATAAATATTGTTTTGAACAATTCTAATATAAGATTTTCCTTTTCTGTCTTAAACTCTGTAGATCTTCATGTAATCCTCTGTGTTTGCTGATTTATTTTGTTTTGACATCAGTACAGAATCAATCAATATTTATTACAGTCATTAGTACACATATTTTGTAGACTCACAAGAAAAAGTTTTTACAGATAAATAAGGAGAACCTGTGAGAAATTATCAAGTGTTCTATCACTTGGTGGCTTGACAATGTGAGATTGTTAATGAGTATTAAGATAATGAGTATCCTAAAATAATGTTCCTTCAAAGAAGGGTTGACTTTTATAAACTGTTAGAATTGTTTTGCTCAATTTATAGGCAAAAGAAAACATCCTTTTTTGTTAACGACAAGGGAATTTTGAAAAAAACTAGGCTAAGTAATTCTTTGTAATAACTTAGTTTGCTGCTTCATGAGACATTTTAGCTCACTTTTTCCAATTCAGCTTTTTTTATAGTTGGTTTCCTCATTTTTCCAACTAATGCTGAATAATATATATTCCAGGAATAGGACAGACAAGTATGAATTCAAAACATGCAGTTTGGTGAATCACAGTGGAAAGTTTGGACTTCACATATTTATTTATATACCTTACCTTATGAAATACTTTTTTAAACAATTGACTAATCATTTGCATTCTATAGCACTGAGGTCTGAAAACAGACCACTGCTGACTTGCATATTTTTGATACTCATTTCAATTTGACCCATGCTGCACAAAATTAAAGTGGAATAAGCAATTGAGCAGCCTGCACCTTCCTCTACATGTTATATGAATATTTTCCTGAGCGCTGCTCACACTGTCCATGGCTGGGGTACTCCTCAGGTCTTGACAGGAACTGAGTGAGAGCTGGATCGAATTCTCCCTGCGTAGCCACGCCTCCAATCCCATGATTCCCCAGTCTCTCACTCAGTTGCTGTCAAGAACTGACGTGTCTTCAGAGCTGTGGTAAAACTTTTAGGTTTAACTGTTCTCTCTGCTTTTGTTCTACTCCGTTAGGCTTTTCTTTATTTTTGATTAGTAAATTTGTTTTTCTTCGGTTTCTTCTCTCGTTTGTGGCTGCTGGGAGCGTGTGGTGTGTCCGGGGCTCCGGGCCGCCCACGCCTTCGTGAAGTGCAGCCGCCGGATTCCGACTCTTCGGGGCGGATCCGGCTTGTTATCGGTGGTGGTTGGCAAAAAGGGAGGCGTGCAGGCTTGACGCCTCGACATCGCTTCTTTCTACAAGCCGTGCGGTGAGTCCGGGGCTCCGGGCCGCCCACGTGGTTGCTGCTTGTCGCCGCCGGATTCCGACTCTTCGGGGCGAATCCGGCTAGTCTCCTTCAACGCCAGCGTTAACGGCAGCGCGAACTTTTATCGCTCAGCGGCTTACGGGGTTGCGGCTGCGGCGCGCGCCCCATGGACTTTGATATCACCGCTTGCCATTGAAGGGATTTGGCGTGCTGTTTGCCGCCTATCCACCTTGTTTCTGTGAGAAACCGTGGTTGCCTGGGCAGCGGTCGCGGCCAGGCACCTTCAGGCCGCTTGTCTGTTCAAAGGCTGGTGTCGGACGCCATTTTGTTATTCGAGCGCACCAGCCCCTTCACCTGTCAACTGCCGGAGTTCGGAGCCCGCCATTTTAGATCACACCCACCATTTTGTTTAGCATTTCGACTGACTGAGGCTCTGGGCCTCTTTGACAGTGCGCCTTGCTTCCCGAGAAGGGGGCCGCCGATTGCGGGACTGGTGCCTCCTCCCTCTGGGGACTGGTTCCAGTGGATTCCATTTTCATAGTTACAAAAAAAAAAAAAATACTTACCTCCAAAAATACAATTGGCCTTGCCCTTGGCGGCATTATGGCGGACTCCTCCTTATCTTCTGACCTGGAACCGGAGCGCAGTCCTTCTCCCAGGCCATCCAAGCGCCATAAGAAGTCCTCGGGGAAGCGGGCTGAGATCCCCACCCGCAAGCCCCACAAGACCAGGGCGCACACGGGCCAGGATAAGATGGCCCAGCGACGCCATGTGGCCTTAGAACGCCAGTGGGACAAGGCACGGTTGGCGGCGGCAGCAGAGGTGGGCCTAGATACCGACCCTTCTCGGGGTGCCGCTTTGACATCTGCGGACAGACCCATTTCCCCTGTGTCGCAGGCTTCCTCTTCTGGTCTTACTGGACATCGGCCTTTGAACACCGAGCCGACTCTCCGCCTTTCAAAAGGGGTTTCACAGTCGCTGCCAGATGTGTCAGGAGTGGGTTTGCTCGCACCACAACGGCCAGCCCTTAGGTTGCCGGAGGCCACTTTCACCCCGACGGCTGCTGGCCTCCGTGAGCCAGGGGGCCCTTTGCCTGCGGCTCCATTGGATATGCAGGCTATTTTGTCATCCGCTTTCTCTTCATTCCTGGCCGCCGGGCTTCATCATGCCACACAGTTTCCGATGCAGTCGTTGGCCCAACACTCCCAACAGGGGCAGACTGCACCATCGCTGCAGAAGACAAGAAAAGGGGCAGTCAGTTCCCAGGCGGACTCAGATCAAGGTGACGAATGTCCCGAGGACATCGCCTTTTCAGATGATGAGGACTTACCTCCGGACACTCCAGCTTTCACGGGGTTGTTCCGGCCATCCCTGTTTAAGTCGCTCCTACACAAGGCCCGTCTCACGACCAACCAGGGTGCCCCGGGAACCGATTTGTCGGGCCCTCCCTCGGCCGCGGGGCCCCATGATGCTCTTTTTCGCTCTTCAAAACCTGACAAGGACGTCATTCCATGCCCCAGGCTGTTTCTGGACGTTCTACAGAGCCCTTGGGGACAACCCGGGTCTTTGACCTCCCCAAGTACACTGGACAAGAAGCTGTATTGCGCGTCCCCTGAACTGGAGGATCTCATAACGTTACCGACGGTGGACACCCCAGTGGCTTCCTTATCCTCTAATTCGGTCATCTCAACCGACTCTCTGGACGGGCTCAAGGCAGAGGACCGCCGAGCCGAATTGGCCTTTCGCAAGTCGCACCAAGCAGTGGCTTGGGCTATCCGAACTGCGACAGCCACTTCATTTTTCAATAGGGCGTCGCTTATATGGCTGAAGCAACTTCAACAACGGCTCCCTCCGGAGGAGACGCGGCTGCACCAGGACATAAATAAAATTGTTGCAGCCACCGAATATTCTGCGGATGCGTCGTTGAACTCGGTGAAGTTTGCTTCCCGGGCTCTTGCCTCCACAGTCACGTCCAGACGGTTGTTCTGGCTCCGCCATTGGAGGGCGGACCTCAAAGCAAAGTGGAGATTGGCGGCGGCGCCTTACAAGGCTCCCGACCTATTTGGGGCAGCCTTGGATCCAGTCCTCATTGAGGATAAAGATAAAAGGAAGGTGCTCCCGTCCTCTTTTCGCCGCTCAGAGCGTCGTTACGCCCCCTACAGCCAGCGACAGCCTTTTCGTCCCTCTCCTGGATTCGGTGGCGCCTCCTACCGTAGACCGTATAACTCCGGAGGGGATAATCGCTCGCAGGACAGGCCAGGTTTTTGTGATCGGGGCAGGTTCCAACAGCCTTCCAGGAAGCCTTTTCGTGGGTCCAACTACAAGCAGGCCCGCAGGGGCAAATGACTTACAGTTGGCGGGTCCTATTGGCGGCCGCCTCCATCTATTCCGCCGCCAGTGGGCCCATTCAACTTCGGACTCGTGGGTGCGACGCACCACCTTCTTTGGGCTTTCCATCGAGTTTGTGGGGCCTCCTCCGAGCCGCTTTCTGTCTTGCCCGGTAGCTGTATCTTCCCTTCGTCATCAACTGATGTTGGAAGAGATCGCACACCTGCTTCACATCAGAGCCGTGGAGGTGGTGCCTCCGCACCAACAACGAACTGGTTTTTATTCAAATCTCTTCCTCGTCCCCAAAAGTTCGGGTGGCTGGAGAGGGATCCTAAACTTGAAACGCCTGAATCTGTCGGTGCGCTACCACAGATTCAAGATGCACTCCCTTCGGTCCATCCTGGCGGGGGTGCGACATGGGGACTTCCTCCAGTCAGTGGACCTACGGGAGGCTTACCTACATGTTCCGGTCCACCCGGCTCACAGACGTTATTTAAGATTCGAATACAACGGGCGACACTACCAGTACCGGGCTATGCCTTTCGGCCTCTCCTCCGCCCCCCGCACATTTACAAAGCTGGTGGCGGTGGTGGCGGCCACTCTACGACCTCTGCCAGTCCGGGTACTGTGCTATCTCGACGATGTCTTGATACTGTCGTCTTCTCAGGTTCAGGCGTCCCGGGACAGGGAACTCGTCCTGGCGGCCTTTCAACGGCATGGGTTCTCGATAAATTTCGACAAGAGCACCCTGATTCCAGCCACGAGACTCTTGCACCTGGGGGCGCTGATAGACACGCTCGAGGGTCGGGTGTTCCTGTCCCCGGACAGAGTGAGAAGCATCGCCGATCTGATTGCTCAAATCCGCAGCCAAGAAAAGGTTCCGCTACTGCTACTATCGCAACTGCTCGGGAAGATGGTGTCCTCCTACAATATCGTTCCGTGGGCACGCAGACACTCCCGAGCGTTGCAGTGGTTCCTTCTTCCCTTCCAGCGGTCAGGCCGCTCCAACTCCAAACATCGTGTGTACCTGCCACCACAAGTTCGCCTATCCCTGCAGTGGTGGACGTCCCCGGCGATTTATCAGGGGTGCGACTTCCTGGACCCAGAGAAACTGACACTGACGACCGATGCCAGTTTACGAGGCTGGGGTGCGCACCTGGGCGATCTGGTGGCACAGGGCAGGTGGTCCCAGGAGGAATGTCAGAGCAGCATAAATCTACTCGAGTTACGGGCGGTCAGGCTGGCCCTTCGTCACTTCCGCCAATCGGTGGAGAAACGACACATATTGGTCCTCACGGACAATATAGCGGCAAAGGCTCATATAAACAAGGAAGGAGGCACAAGGTCCAGAGCCCTAATGTTCGAGACAGAGGCTCTTTTCAACTGGGCGGAACGTCACCTCCTGTCGATATCGGCGGATCACATTTCGGGGTCGGCCAACGTCCGGGCCGACTGGCTCAGCCGGGAGCAGATCGACCCGGCGGAGTGGCAACTGCATCCTCGACTGTTCCGGGAAATCGTTACCCGCTTCGGGAGCCCGGTGATCGATTTGTTTGCCTCTCGACAGAACGCACAGCTGCCTCGCTTTGTGTCCAGGTACCCGGATCCCGCTGCAGAGAATCACAATGCCCTCCGCTGCCAGTGGCCAAGGGGCCTACTCTATGCGTTCCCGCCGATTCCGCTACTACCTCGGACCATCCGGAAGTTGCTGCTCGAAAAGGCCGATCTCATCCTGGTGGCGCCCAACTGGCCCCGCAGGGCATGGTACGCCGATCTCGTCGCGCTGTCAGTGGCCCGGCCCTGGGTCATCCCGCCTCATCGGGTGTCGCTTCATCAAGGGGCCGTTTGTCATCCAGAGCCCCAGTGGCTCCAGTTGGCCGTCTGGCGTTTGAGCGCGTCATCTTAAAGAGGGCTCGTCTGTCAGATGGAGTTGTTGGAACCATACAAGCGGCCAGACGGCCATCCACATGCCGCATTTATGAGGCCTCTTGGCGGGCATTCTGTGCTTGGAGTGCATTACAGCACGTGGACCCTACGTCAGCGACGGTCGAGGACATCTTGGAGTTTTTGCAGGCGGGACTCACTAAGGGGTTAGCCCCTGCAACACTTAGACGCCAGACTGCAGCCTTGTCGACGGTAATTTCATGTCCACCATATCATTCCTTATCTCACCATCCCCTGATTCGGGGTTTTCTTCACGGTGCGACAAATCTGTGTCCGGCGCCAGTTCACCGTTACCCAACCTGGGACCTTCCCCTTGTTTTGCAGGCCCTGACGTCTTCTCCGTTCGAGCCCTTGTCCACGGTCTCCCTGAAACATATGTCCCTTAAGGTGGCATTTCTTTTAGCCATCACCTCCGCGAGGCGAGTGTCTGAGCTTGCTGCTTTGTCGGTCCGAGAGGATCTCTGTCTGTTTAGGGACAACATGGTGACCTTGAGACTTGATCCTGCGTTCATCCCTAAGGTGAACTCTTATTTTCATAGGGCACAGGAGCTCTCCTTGCCGGACTTCTGTCCTTCCCCGAGGAACGACCAGGAACGAAGCTGGCACAGGTTGGATGTTCGTAGGGCGTTGAGGATGTATATTCGAAGAACCGCATCATTTCGCCAGACGGAAGCGCTGCTGGTTTCGTTCCACCCAGCCTCGATGGGTCAAAAGATTTCGTCGGCGACAGTCGGCAGGTGGATCAAGGCATGCATCTCCTTGGCCTACGAATTGTCTGCGAAACCGCCTCCGGGTCGCATTCTCCCGCACTCTACCCGTAGCGCGGCAACATCGGCGGCGTGGGCAACACAAGCTTCGATATTGGACATCTGCCGAGCCGCGACCTGGTCGTCGGTGTCGCCGTTTATCCGCCACTATCGGATAGACTCGTACGCATCGGCTGACGCATCTTTTGGCCGGCGGGTGTTACAGTGTGTCCGCTTGGACAAAGGGCCGGGGGGGCAGTCAGTCCCCCACCCTTGATGTTTGAGCTTGGGTATATCCCAGCCATGGACAGTGTGAGCAGCGCTCAGGAAAACGGACGTTGGCTTACCTGAACGTCCCTTTTCTGGGCGCTGCGAACACTGTCCATTCCCTCCCTTGGGTTTGTTTTCAGACTGACTGCCGGTCGCTTAATGTTGGACAGTTTTTTTGTTGGTCGGCCTGTTGGCCTGCTTCTCTTACAGACTTGCTGCGCTTTCGTGACAGACTGGGGAATCATGGGATTGGAGGCGTGGCTACGCAGGGAGAATTCGATCCAGCTCTCACTCAGTTCCTGTCAAGACCTGAGGAGTACCCCAGCCATGGACAGTGTTCGCAGCGCCCAGAAAAGGGACGTTCAGGTAAGCCAACGTCCGTTCTCTCAAAGAAATGGTATACAAAGGAACCACTTATATAGTTTGCTATAACAAATACCAGTAATCTAATGAGCTCCAAATCTCAGGGCTGCTTTCTATCCTAATTTTTAGTTAATGTGCAGGAATGAATTCCATTCTGAAGTGATTAGGGTATGAGGAAAGCAAATCATTACAATACTGTATGAAACAATGTATTATTCTGTACAGTTGCATATATCAATGTACATATGTTTAAACCCTCCATAATACTATTTTTGCTCATTAATTGATAAATCTTTAAACATAACATTGACCTTGATTAACATGGTTACAAATTTGAGGTGTTATAATCTGTTTATCTTGAACTGAATATTTTTTCAAGTATTACACAAATGTAATACTTGACGATCACCAACATATTCTATAAGTATGCTTCTCCAGATTCTGAAGTACCTTTTCCTCATTATTTCTGAAATACTGTACTGATCTTTTGGGAGTCTGAGTAATAGATATTTTTAAGACAAAATTAATTAGAGTTCACTATAAGTTTACTTGTGCTTTGGGCTGGGTGGGTTTTTATTTATTTATACATCCTGACAGTTAATATAAAGCATTTTTATTATTTTTCACTCAATTTTTCTTGAATAACATATATAAATTTCTTAAGATGTTTACTTGAGAAAAGGAAATTAACACTATCTCAATAGCCAAGCTAATAATTTCATTAAAATCTATGATACAACCAGACTAGCCCATCCCTATTTCCTGATACCTTTTCCTTAAACCTCCCCCCTCCCCCAATAGAATTTAGCAAGTATATTTTGTAGATTTAGTAAGATGCATTTGCTGGTGTGTGTGTGTGTGTGTGTGTGTGTGTGTGTGTGTGTGTGAACATCTCAAAAACGTCTTGAAAACTTTAGCAGATTTCTGATAACTCTTTTCTGGTTTGATAGTTTAAGCATTGAAGCATCAACCTCCTTCATTTGAAAGCACAGTACATCTTCCGCAACCTTCTCATTACTTGTCACACTTATATACACATTCAGATTAATTTCAAATTTATGCAGAATATTTATTTATTTTATTTTAATAACTGTCCATCTATCCTTCATTCTCTGACAATTTCAAAGACCTTCTGTCATAATTTTTTTATAGTTTTCCATCAAGCAACTCATTGCTAGAATATTTCCTTCCAGTTTTTTTATCCTCTAGTTCAGAGGTGGGCAACTATGGGCCTTTTATGACTCACGTGGACTTCAATTCCCAGAATTCCTGAGTTAACATGGCTGGCTCAGAAATTCTGGGAGTTGAAGTCCACAAGTCATAAAAGGGCCATAGTTGCCCACCCCTGCTCTAGTTCCCTCTAGTATCCAACTGTTAAAGACCCATTATCTTGTTTTGACTAATCAAAGTGCAAACAATTAGACATTCTCACAGAAAAAAATCTTCCAAAGATTTAAAATTGTAATTTCAAGACCATCTGAACCCTTAATCCATTATTCAGGTTTCTGAAATCCATATCCTAAGCACCCTTTTGCTGTTTAATACAGAAAGTAATATTTTTTTCAAAAACTTTTAAAACCGTATTTAAAAATTCTTTCTCTAAGGAGAAGGTAACAACCTAGCAAATGCAGTATAACTTGCTGTTCAATTTTTCTAAATGATTTGAAAAAATCACAAATCCACAGTATTAAGGCTTGGTTGAGTTTAATGTCCCAAAAAACCCGGCATTGATGCCTGAGCAAAGATGGTTCCACTCTCATCTTCTCAATTCCCAATCATTCAACCCATTATGTAATGTAAAAGAGGAATTCCTGCAATTTACCCTTGAGGAGCAACTGTACAGGGTCTTATGGGTTTCCTGAAGATCTCTTCTTACTCCAGAGAGATAGATATTGATGGCTTGAATTCTGCATAAAGCTGTCTTCTCCATCATAAATCTGTCCCATTACTAAAACATGTAGTTTGCCCTAGCTCTCAACTGGAAGTCCAAACCATCCAATTTTCAAAGAGCCTGAAAATATTGCTGTTCAGAAAAGCATCTGTGATGCTTGAAAACACATTAGGGCCTTGCTGTTTATATTTTTTTTATTTTTATATATTTTATATATTAATTATATGTTATTACTTGAAAGATACTCGAACATATAAGTGAAATAAATAAATAAATAACATTGCCTTATTTATATCTGCATTACATGTTACTCCAGCAGCAGTAATATGTAATGCATATTACAAAAGCAATACTTCCTTTTACATTTAAATAATCAAAAATCATAAAAAGGCCATGGATGGATTCAAGCCGTAGATTAATGGAAAGACTGGCTCTTTTTTAAGATAAGGGTGCAGGAGTCAGAGTTTCTTTTACAACCATATAAAGAAAGTATATAAATGTTCCCAAATGTTGAAAAAATCAATTTCATTGAGAAGGCCCTGAAAACGGAAATTATTATATCATTCCTAGCCTATCAGACCCCTGCCTTTCTCATACGAAACATTTTAGGCAAATTATTTGCTTGAAGAGATATCTGGGTTACAATTCAGCAAAATGTCGCCATCTCAATGCCTTCATTAGTGACCAGGATTGTGAAATGCTAACCAGAAAAAAGAGGCTTAATGGCTGGCACAATTATGCAATTGTTAGATTAAAATATTTAATGTGTTACTGCATTTCTTGTTCTTTAGAATTCAGCATAGCTGGGCTTCCGTAGGAAAAACAGAGACACATGCTGTTTAGAAAAATCGCTTTAAAAATAAGGAACAAAAAGCAAGAGGTAAACAGTAATATTGTTCCAATGAGATAAACAGCAAATAAAAGCAAGACAAATATAATCAATATATTGAATCTAAAACACTATATGTATAATCAGAGTAAATAGTTGATCATAGTCCTTAAACATGCATCTAACCAAGTGCAAAAAACTATTTGCTGTACAATGCTTTGTGCAATCGGTTGTGTCAGCTTATCTAACTTTGTATATTACAGTAACTCATGGTTACAAATTTCTAAGACAGATTTTTACCAGTTACGTGTACCCGGAGTGTCAATCTTCCTATTTGATTATAGTAAGAAGGGGGTGGTGATGATTATCTTCTTTTGTTTCTTTGCCCATGCAGATCTTGACAGAACTTAAATACTTTAAAGGAGGATTACATTTTAAAACCACCTTCCCCATCTTAGGCACTCTTCAAAACTGTAAATTTGTATTCCAAAATTTTTAGCAATGACATTTTGATAAAGTAATTCAGCGAGACTTCAGATATCTGTTTACAGTACCGGTCATAATGGCTATATATTAATTCTAGTACTGGAACTAGTGTGACTTCTAGTATCATTGCTAGGACAGAGAAGTTTTAGTCACGTCCTGCTTGTGGTTGTCTCTATTAACATATAGCAGTACGATGCTCAGTGGTGGGTTGCTATCGGTTCGCCCCAGATCAGGCGAACCGGTAGCAGTGGCGGTGGGAGACTCCACCCACCCACCCGGACGCTTCTCCACAGAAGCGTCGCACGCACGCACAACCACACGCGTGCCCACGAGTGAACCAGTAGCGATGGGATTTGAAACCCACTATTAAGTCAGTTCTGTCATTATCAGCTTACATATTATTTTATGCATTGAAAAGTCTATAATCAAGCTTGATTCTTGTGCAACTTTTTATATGACTCAAATTTCCCTCCTAAGTTATCTGAAACCTGGAAAAAATATTCCAAGAGATTTAAACAATCTTGCCTAGAAATCACTTGGGTAAGAAAACTCACACAATCTTATACAAGGGTGTCCTAACATACTACAAGATTTTGGCATTTTTGTTCAAATCTTCATGAGAATTGATTATTTTTTTGAAATTTTAGCACTTTAAAAAACTATATTTTTGTTATTGGCTCTAATTTAATTATAGGGAGCTCTAAACACCATTGTGGGTGAAATATTACTATCTGCACAACATTGATTATTAGTACCATGACTTTGGGATTGTCAAGCGTCAGTTCATAGATCAATTTTTATTTAACATCCCCCCATCCCAAAAGAAAAAGGGGAGAAGGGGAGATTGAACTGTTGTTGGACCTAGCTATCTATTGCTTCAATAAAATGATATCTCCAGCTGAATAAGATTTAATAATAATGCATAGACTACATTTTCAATTGAGAAGCAGCAGGTAGAAAAAAATGTTTTCCATTGTTTTCTCTATAAACCTTGCTTATTCCAAATTTTGGACATTTCTACACTTCAGGATTTTAAAAAAACTGCCTTGTTTTGTCAAGTGGATGAAATTTTAATGCAGTCTACCTTACATACCTGTCATTCTGTTTTAAAAGTTGTACAAATAGTCTTCAGACCTTTTCTCTTTCTTTGCAATTTCCATATCTGACACCCCCAGAGGACTGCTGAGAAACTATTATTTTAAATATCTCACAGTGTCATGGAACTATAATACCTGAAGCCCTCAATTAAGTTTAGATTCCCAGCTGCTCACTGCTACTGCTACTAACCGGCACAGCTCATGGACACTGGAGGGGGCTCAACAAATGGCTTTTTGCTGAGATTCCCTACATTTTTATAAGCTACCCTTATTATTTGCAACTCAGTGCTCAGAAAAATGTGAATCGCAGAATATCTCATTATTCTCATCAGAAACTTGTATAGAGGTCAGACAGCCACAATACGAACAGAATATGGTGAAAAAGACTGACTCCATTATGGCAAAGGAATGAAATAAAACTGTATACTCACTAAGGTGATGACATTGCCTTGATAGCTGAAAATGCAAAGGTTCTGCAAATCCTAGTAATAAAAATTAAGACATACAGTGAAAAATGGATCTAAAATTAAATATAAAGATGGACAAACTAATGACAAGAATAACCAGTCTTAGTAGTGAAAATGAAGATATTGCAGCGGTGGAAGATCAACCATCAACAGTAAAAGAATAACCAATCATGAACAACCAATCAAGAAATACACTACAAACTAGCACTTGGTACAGCAGCCATGAAAGCCTTGAAAAAAATATTCAAATGCATGATGTATCTGTACAAATAACAGAATTGTGTAAGCCATGGTATTCCCTGTGACAGTGAGTGTTACACTCTTATGGAAGTGAAAGTTGGACTTTGAAGAAGCAAGATAGGAAGAATATTAACACTTTTGATCTTTGGTGTGGAGAAGGATCCAGAGAATACCATATTCTCCCTTGTGCTGCTTAGAGAGTCCATTGGATGGGTTATCCTCATGTGATTGGCCAGAGACTGAGTTGAAATTTGGTTAAACACACCTCCTCTTCCTGTCTAGCTCCAGTTTATTAACTCAGTCCGGCCTTTAGAGACAAATTTTCTCTATCTCCAATGACCAAGCTCAAATTATCCTACATTATGCAAGGGTTTAGCTCCCTGAAGAAGGTTCTAATGCTGGGAAAGTTTGAAGGAAAGAGAAGAAGAGGATGACCAACAATGGTGAAGAGACTCGGTTACAATAGGTGTGCCTTTGGAAGACCTGAAGGACCCAGTTAGGGACAGATCATACTGGAGGAATGATCACACTGTCAGTATGATCCCAAAGAGTCTACAACATCTTCATAGCACATGATCAATCAATATTATTTGCAGCAGTAGATAAAAATAAGACTCCTTGTCATGCTCAATTCCTGGTAATATGTTGACTTTGCAGAAAATGAATGTGATTTTCTGTGGCCTTTTTCTGGTCCTCCCACCAGTAGATAAAATGTCTTAATTTTTTCACTTAAAGCTTTTAATTTTAGGGGGGGGGGGAACAGCATTACATTTTTTGGATTCTGTGTTGTTCAGTTATAATGAGATTAGCAGATTATGCTGTCTGTCTCTTTAAAATAGAATGGATAATATGAATGATAATTGTCGCAATCTGCATATCTTCATTTCATAAATCAAAGGTGTTTTTGTCTCATAAATGTTGATGCAAATTATGTTGCTTTTTTATTTCATTTGAAATTGAACCAGACTACCTTGATCACATAGCATAATATACAATGTTATTTACATACGCCTGGCAAGACTACTTAGGTGGTTTTGTACATAAACTGTTTTGCTACAGTAGTTTCAAACTCTATAGCACTGTGAAAAAATATTTGCCTTGCGTTAAAGATATATCTATCCTTTTTATCTTATCAGTTTCATGTGTCTCATTTACACTAACTAAAACTTGTACCTAGCAAACTACTGTGGCTGTGGATTTGATTATCAATTTTGGTTATCAATGATACCGATCATAGTAATAACATCTCATTAATCAGATATTGTAGGAAAGAGACCCATATTAGTTTATAATAGAAGGAGTCTGGGGGGCAATGTTTCCAACTAATAAATTTTATTAAAAATCAGCTTTCGTAAGCTGCAGCTCACCAGCTAAAATCTTCTTTTGCCCAATTCACAGCTACTAAGTATTAAATACCTTTCTTCATAAAAGTAAAGAAATTCATGCAACAAGTCATTTATGATTAGATGATTTATAGTCATATTAAACATGAAGATTGAATATCTTTCCATTTTATTTAAGATACCTAACTTTAAGCAAGGAAAAATGAGCACTAAACTGCTATTTCAATTCCTTTCTTTCAGTTCCTAAGATACATTGACTTCTAATTAGATCCAGAAGTGATTTTTTTATCGCTGCATAATGCAATGTCTGAAACTGTTTCCATTTTTTGAATTTACATTGTACACATATACTGTGTGATGATAATAATAAGCATAATTCATGGCATATAATGGAATAATTTTCTTCTTCAGTCTCTTATAGTGACTAATAAGCAGACTAATCAAAACCAAAGGCAGTCTTTTCTTCAACAGTGTGCACAAATCCCTGTCAGAACCTTTTGTTCCCTATTTTCTGAATGAGATGCAGAACTCGATTTTAAATTTTAGCAAGTGTGAAACAAATAGAATAGATGTGATGTTAAATTTCTAGAACTGAATCAAAACCAACTGGCACATAGGTTAGGCATAACCCAATTTTTATTTACAATTATTTATATAGTGGAAGTCTAATGGTGGAAAAATCTTTTGTTAAACATTGAAATAGAAGACAAGCAAGTTAAAAGGTTGTATATAAAGTGGGCAAAAAATATTTCAGATATAATACAGAGTTGCTCCAATGGAATATAGTACATGAAGAAAGGGTTGAAATTTATATTGAATTAAAATTTTAAAGGTAATTTTTCTAAAACGATATATTGTCAGGACATGACACCGAATAAATGTCAAATATATGTCAGGGAATTTCAAATATTTACTGAAAATGTACTCCGATCTGAGGGAACTGAGATGATTATTTCTATCTTGACACAAAGCTAGAAAATATTGGGACCAAGTATGTATTTTGATGCAGAAGATTTTAAAAAGTTAATATACAATTAAAATCAGGGGCCTTTCTTTTGGGCTTAATGGACATACAAATGGAAACATCTTATGGAACTTTGTTTTTATATATTATATAACAACAGCAAGACATTTATATGCTCAAAGATAGAAGGATTTACAAATACCTACAATGGATGAATGAATGGTTAAGCTGGTAGAATTGGAGGAGATGGTGAAATTGAAAGCTTGATGAAAGAAAAGACTTTAACAAATTTTATTTCTACTTGAAAACCATTTTTGAAATTTTTGCCAGAAACTGAAAGGAATGAAAAGTTGATTAGAATTATGTGGGATTATGGAAACAATGTAGATGAATATCAGTGTTTGAATAAGAGTTGCATCTATCATGTTTCTCCGAAAATAAGACCCTGTGTTTTATTTTTTTGAACCCTGAAATAAGCGCTTGGTCTTATTGCCATGAGCTCAAAAGCCCGATTGGGCTTATTATCAGGGGATGTCTTATTTTAGGGAAAACAGGGTCCTTTTTTAACTTATATCTGTACTAAAAAAAGTTTGTTTTTTAGTTTGTTTATCTTTTAACTTTGTATTTTTTAATCAAATATATATACCGTAGATAGGAAAACATTTAAAAGAAAAGTGTTCATTTGGTAGCAAAAAATATGCAAACATTTTTCTTGCTCTTCATTGTTGTAATTGTTGATTATATACACAACATATTTTTATTTAATTATTCATGTTAATTAAATATTTATGTACATATGAGATGTAAACAATTTAGAATTAATAGTTTTTATATATTTTAGGGGATGTGAATTTCTCAGAACTTTGCAAATTTACATGAGATCACAACTTTTTTTATGATATAATGTTGAGTGCTGAAATTATTACAATAATTTCAAAGTGAAGCATGCATTTAATGTATCATAACAGATAACTGATAATGCGAATACCCTTGAAAGTCTTCTATGGTCCTTTCAGACAAATAGAAATCCCAATGGAAGAATTATTTTGGCTAGAATATTCATTTGACTTTAGTTGTCTACTTTCCAAATAGGTAGGAAAAATGCACAAAATCTGAAGCTCAAAAACAATTTTGAAAGCTTAAAGAATTCATTATTCAAAATATTTTGCACATTGTATGAGTGGGCCTACACAACATAAGGGATAATAACCTTTCCTCTAACTATTGCAAAAATCCATGGCAGGACTATGTTTATGTGAGTTGAAGTAGTTGCAGTTTTTATGTATAAGATGAGTGAGATGCTCTGATTTACAGTAAAAGCTGTTTGCGGATAAGGAATGTTGAGTCTTGTTTAATTTTTTTACCTCCACTCAATATCTGCATTTCTTCAGCTTAGCTCAAACAAAAAATAAACAATTGTTTCTTTCAAAGTACAGGTTTAAACAAAATATTTAGATTATAAGCCTTTTAGGACAACCCAGAGCCTGGGAAAAAAGCAAAACAGGGAATCTTGTATTTGTGTTTTTTCCCTCCCTTTAGAAAACCAGAAAAAGGAATCCAGTACCTGATCGACAGAGGTTTTGTGCCAGATACGCCTGTTGGAGTTGCCCATTTCCTTTTACAGAGAAAAGGTCTCAGCAGACAAATGATTGGAGAGTTCCTGGGAAATCGACAAAAGCAATTTAACAGGGATGTTTTAGAGTAAGTAATTTATATGAAACTCTTGTTACCCATTTAAGTATGTGCTACATTAAAAAAAAAAAAGCTGAGTGTCTTGTGTTTCAGCCAAGAGTAATTGTTCTTCTTTTATTTTTAAATCTCCCAGAATCATTTAATCTGTGAGATTAGCAGTTTATAAATGTATATGAATTTTATTAATAAAATAAATATAACAAAACCAAGGTGAAGAAATTGTTCCATTTACTATCGCATCCATGCATGCCTCTCAGCAGGACTAATGCAGATACAGGTATAGAAAGGGTTTATTTTCTTTGCTGTTTTGCACTTTATGATTATTTCTTACAAATTTTATTAGTTTATTGAAATAAAAAATTCAAAGAAAAATGAAAGTAATGGGAAAGTAGAGGAGGAAAAAGAGAAGAGGAAGAAGTGTAGGATAAAATGGGAAAGAAAAAAAAACATTGACTCCGACTCTTTTTAGCGCCATAGAAAAAGGTAATAACATAAAACTTCAACTTTTTATTTTCACATAGTAATATATACTAGCCATTTCTATAACAACAAACCGATCTAATCAGCAAAACCCAAATCAAAGTTTCATTTTTTTTCTGCCTCAAGCACAAAATACAGACATGCTTTCCAATTAAAAACAAAGTTAGTTGTATTCTTTTCTTTAATTAAAGCATCTCTGCTAACCCCATCAGCCTTTGCAACCAAATTTATGATTGTTTAAAATAGATAGGCACAGGTTCATCCAGTTGCAAATGGTGTGTTTGTTGTTTTTGAAGCAAAATATGGTTTTCTTTTTTAAAAAAAGTGACAGGTTTTTGATTATATCAGTCAACAGTGCTTTATATAATGATTGGAGCTAACCAATCATATCTGTTGCCAGTCTCAAAATGCTTACAACACCATGAACCAGACAGTGCTCCCTCCTGTTGATCAGTGGGAAAGGGCAAAGAACATTCAGTCAGTGCTCTGTTCCAAGGTGCTCCTATTCTGTAACATTAATGTGTGCGCACGCACACAATTCTGCCATACATCCTCTCCAGCTTTTCAATAAATATATATATTCACAATAAATAAATATATTCATTTATCCAGGTTGTTAAAAAAACTGAGTGGTGTCTTTAAGAAAAGATTAATTGGCTGCAAAGCAATTCTTCTGGCACTAAGGAGTGCCTCAGAAGCAGCAAAAATTAAATTATATCATGCTAGCCCTTTTGTAACCAGATGTTTTTCCAGGAGCTACAATCTGTTAACGGAAATGGAATAGGAGAAGCTGCATTCTAAACAATGACTGTAGATAAGCACCAGATTTTAAGACACTTAAAACCTATTGTTGAGAATAGATAATACTGGTTCCTTAAGTCTAGAAATTGATATAAAGTATGAATTCCCATTAGTGAAAAAACAAACCTCCTACAAGTTTTGTGGAATTATAGTGATTCAAACAAAAGAACCAGCTTTGCCTTAGTTTCAAATACATTAACACAGAGCCAGAAATAGATTAACTTCACAAGAACAGACAAGTCCAGTAGGACTGCAAGAATATGCCAAATACTTAATGAAGCATTACTGTGAAAATAAAAAGTTCGTTTGATGTTGAAAGGATATGAGCAGGCAATATGTCCTCTCTTATGGTTTTGTGTGTAGCTACTGAGCCTCTTCATTGGCATCTAAAATCTTAGAAGTATACAGTATAGTAACTTGCCTCCATGAGATGATTTTCTGGGCTATGAAGCTAAGAATAGTCAAATTTAATTGATTCACTGATAAGAGACAACTAATAAACACCATGGCAGAGTAAACTGGAAAATCTAACACCATTCCAGAAAATGACAGTGACAAACTCACTTGCATACTTTTGCCAAGAAAGTTGCATGGAGGTGTCTCTAGTCATCTGAGCTTAATTAAGTAGACTTTAGCTTCTTATGCAGTAATTGGGAAATGTAATTTATATTATATGCGAGTCTCTTGTGAGCTCCTCCTGAACTGATATGGCCTATTTGTTTCATATTCATCTGAATACTGAAGCAAACTGTACTTAAAAATACCTTACCTGATCTTCAATCTTTCCTGAAAAAAAATCTACATTTCTGTTCAGTTCATTTCCAAAGCTCTATATTTGTAATAGTGTCCCTGTAGTTTCAAATGCTACTGGAGAAACTTGTTTAAAACTATCAGATGAAATATTTTGTACAGGAATTGGACTACATAAAAATATTGATATCTTTTTATATGCTGCATAAAAATTAGGAAAGTTATTTCTTATGCCACTTTTTATTTCTTCTAGTTATTCAACTTTTTATGGCTTAAACATTGATTACTACTTTATTCTTCTTTTAAGCCACGCAGTAGAGATTGAGCTACTTAAAGCAGCACTGGAAAAGAGCCAAAATGTTAAATTAAATATGCTATCACAATCTGCACTTAAATCAATCAGTATTAATTAGCTTATATTTTAGTATGTTACTTTGTGCTGTGGACTTTATATAGGGCAAAAAAGCAGAAGTCATTCACGTGCTATGGCAGTTCATATTTTCTTCCTTCACATAAATGTCAGAACTTTTTTAAACAACAAAATTAATTAGATATTAAATGCCACTCAAAATGCTAAGTTTATGATAGCTACATCATAGCTTAATTTTCATTTAACTATCTGTATTTATTTTATGCATTACTACCATACAACATAGGTGGAAATTTTCCAATGACTAAAGTGCAAAATAGTAAATCAGAAATAGATTGGAAGCTAATTTGACACTCAGGCATTCCATTAACTGTTTAATGGCTGACCCAAATCATGCTAAGTATATAATCAAGATAAATGCAATCCAGACAGTGTCTTTAATGACATTTTATGAATGGAGAAGCAAGTTTTCATCCTTCATTCAAAAAATGGTTCCCATTTGCCTTATCTTGGTTGTGGGTTCATACAAATTATAGCATTTTAGAAAAATCCCATGTCAAAAGAAAGAACCCAGAGAGATCTTAGAAACCAATAATATTTTGAATAAGGGTAAACTTTGTTTGTCAGGAAAAAATTGGGCCTCATGAATGCAGGCTGTACAGCCCAAATTCTGATTTAAACTCAAAGCCTGCAGGAACAATGGTATCCTCATGCAGAGAATCAAAAGATTTAATGCGTATTCAAAACTGCAGGATTTACAAGAAAAAAATTACCTGAGGAGTATTGATCTACTCAGTAAACACTACCATATTGGTCCTGAATAGACTTGCATTCTAAACTACATTAGATATGTTCCAGTTTTATTGTAAGTGAATCTTTTTATATAAGGATTTCTGTCTGAGACAAAGCCAATGATAGACATATTCATATTTTACATATTCTCTTGGATCAGTTTACTATTTAAATTTTGACCAGATTTGGAATTTGACTCATCCCTTTTAGACTAGAGCTTTGATTACTTATGTAACTATTGTCAACTCTGAAGCAAACCTGGCTCAAGCCATCTTTTGCTGCCTCATAGTTGCCACGAACCATGAGAGGGTGTTACTCGGAACACTGACAACTATGTCTGTTCTGCTGAGTCCAATGTCTGAAAAACATTGGGCAGAACAGTCCCTACAAGAATCACTGGGAATCGGGTGGCATACAAGTTTTAAACATTGTTATTATTATTACATACATTTTTGTTTAAATTTAGAACAAAAAACTAATAACATATTTTAGATACCAGCCAATTCAGAGGAATACCAGTGACATCAGCTCATGTCAGAGACTGAATCTCTCACTATTACTTAGTCTTTCTTTGCCAGTCCCCATCCTGACATTATAAGAGATTATAGGAGAAAAAGTAAAAAGCATATCTAGCAAGATTTGCTAGACTGCATTTTATTATAATAGAAATATAAATAAATAATTCCTTGTATGTTCACTTGGCCAATAAATAAGTCCTATTCTATTCTGTTCTGTTCTATTCTGTTCTAGTGTAGATCAGTTAAATTTACAAAAAGAAAATTGGTTGTGTTAAACCAAAATAAATTAATGCTTTATTTGTTTCAGCTGTGTTGTGGATGAGATGGACTTCTCAGCTATGGAACTGGATGAAGCTCTCAGGAAATTTCAAGCTCATATCCGTGTCCAAGGAGAAGCTCAGAAAGTAGAACGACTCATTGAAGCTTTTAGGTATGACATAGTAAGCTATAGCAGCTGATTGAAAATTTATAAGTCTCAGGAACAGTGTGGTTGAATATAGTTATTTTTTAAAAAAATTGCATAAGCGATTGTTCAGATAATCTGTTAAAATAAAAAAAATGTATATATGTCCTAAAGGTGCTTTTTCAAGGGGCAGCTTGACTTTCTGGTTTTTCTTTGAAGACATTTCAGTTCATATCCAAGAAGCTTCTTCATCTTAAGAAGCTTCAAGAAGCGAAACGTCTTCAAAGAAAAACCAGAAAATCCAGTTGCCTCTTGAAAAAACACCTTTTGGGACAACCATAACATGGATGACTGAGAATCTCCATTGACATTATCTGTATAATGTTGTAATTCCTGGTAGCTTAATTTAGTTATTCTTTTGTCATTTATTTTAAACTGAAGCAACAGAATGGTACTATTTCAGTTTAAACCTTTAAAAATAAGTTAAATAGATAGTCTCGAATTAAAATGCATTGACTTATACAGTTACTGTGATAAGCAAATACATTGCTCATTAAAACCTATTCAAATGTTCTTTATACTGGTGGAAATGTGGCAAGAAATCTAAAAGTCATCTAGTGTTCCTAAAATAAAGGTATATACCCGTGATGGCGAACCTATGGCACGGGTGCCACAGGTGGCACGCGGAGCCATATCGGTGGGCACGTGAGCCCAGCTCCGGCACGCATGCATGCGCCAGCCAGCTGATTTTCAGGCCTTCTGGGCCCACCAGAAGTCAGGAAACACACAGTTTCCAGCCTCTGGAGGGGCTCTGGGGGGGCGTTTTTGCCCTCCCCAGGCTCCTAGAAAGACCCTGGAGCCTGGGGAGAGAAAAAAATGGGCCCACCATGCCATCACGTGCCAAAAGCGGCGGGAACACAGGGGGGGCGGGGCATGTAGAATTATGGATGTGGGCACGCGTGCGTGTGACCCCACCATACTCCCCCCACTTTTGGCACGCGATGGCAAAAAGGTTAGCCATCACTGGTATATACCCTCAGGCTTTGATTTATAGTTGTTAAATCAATGGCATCATTAAGCAGAGAAAGCCAAAAGCAAAATATGACCACTAAAACCAAGTGGCAATTCTGTGGCTATGGTATATAATAGGAATCTGTGTGATTACGGCTGCGTTATATGAATAGTTACACTTTTTTGATGACTCACTCTGTAAGTTTGCTCTGAAGCTAGGATATTTTATAAGCAACATGGAATACTTTTTATGAATTCTGTTATTCAGTTCACCCAAATCAGTACTATATATCCAGTTGACAAATGTCAGTCATATTATGCCTATAGTTTGCAATAGTTTTCAAATCACTTAGTATAAAGCACATAAGTTTAAATTTCAATTGTGTTGGTGAAGTGTGCAAATTTAGGAAATTAATTGCATAAAATAATATAGTTGTCCTTTTGATATACCAGTAGTCTTTTACCTAATATATTACATTTGAGAGATTTAATAAAGTATTCTGCAGTATAGACTCTTGTTATTAGATAAGAGAATAGAATAAAGGAATAAATACTGTTTTATTTTACATTTTATACTGTCAAATGAATAACGATAAGAATATAATATAGCTTTCTGTATGAATGTTTATTTTTCTAAATGTCATATCAACTTATTCTTGAATCTCACCTAGTATTTTTCTAAAATATCTTTTCTAGCCAGAGATACTGCATCTGCAATCCAGGAGTTGTAAGGCAGTTCAGAAATCCTGACACCATCTTCATTCTTGCCTTTGCGATAATATTATTAAACACAGATATGTATAGTCCAAATGTAAAACCAGAACGTAAAATGAAGCTCGAAGATTTTGTCAAAAATCTAAGAGGTAGGCATAACATGAAGATTTGTCATTATCTGGGTATATTATGTTGCCAACTGTACTACAACTGTTCAACAAAAGTAACCCCATGGCGAGATAGGCAGCAAATAAATTTAATAATAATAAAGTGTTGAGAGTTTAGCCATTCTATTTCAGAAGCTTTGGACAAACTAGTCTACCTTACCTGCTCCCTATGGAGGAACTAGTCTACCTTTCCTGCTTTTGTTTTTCTGGCAGCAGGCCAAGGAACGATATTGATAGTTTTCATCATTTCAAATTCTGCACCATACTTTGGTTTCTTCTAGGTCTGAACCAGGGGTGAAATCTAAAATTTTTCCCTATGGGTTCTGGGGGCGTGGCTGGGGGGGGGGGGGGGGTGTCCTGTGACTGAGTGGGTGTGGCCAACTTGATGTCACTCACAGCCACACCCACTCAGTCACAAGACCCCCTCCCACCAAGCCACACCCACAGAACCCGATAGGAAAACTTTTTAAATTTCTATTCTGCCAGCGTGTCCTTACCTTTCTCCCATGGCTCTGCCCACCCGCCCCATTCCCCGGAGTTGGGGAATGCACCATTCCCCGACTCCTACTGCTCACCTTTCTCCTGTGGCTGGCTGTCAGGGAAGGCAAGTGCCTGAAAGATACCGGGGTCGCTCACTCTCCTTCTTGAATGAGCCGCTCTGGTCCACGCACCGGCTGCGCAAGCGCACACCCAACCTGCCGTTGAATTAAATAAACAGTGTGCACTTGCGCAGCCAGCACGTGGACCAGAGCGGCTCATTCAAGAAGGAGAGTGAGCAACTCCAGTAACTTTCGGGTGCTTGCCTTCCCTGACAGCCAGCCGCGGGAGAAAGGTGAGCAGTAGGATACACCGCCTGGCGCAGGGTAAGCAAGCAGTGGCTCCGCAGCAAGGCTGGAGTCCAGGAATGGTGCATTCCCCGACTCCAGGGAATGGGGCGGGTGGGCAGAGCCTCCAGCTGCCATTGCTACTGGTTCTCCGAACCACCAGACATCATCGCTACCTACTCGCCCGAGCGGTCCAAACCAGGAGCATTTCACTCCTGGTTTGAACCCAAGATAGTAATAATTGTCTATCCAATGATTTGCAAATGGTTTGAGTGCTCTTTTGACATTATAATGTGGCTTGGGAAGAACAAAGTGTACCTATTTGTGTGTGTCTGTGTATATATATGTGTGCATTTAGATACAGATATATATTCATCAATAAATAAGTTCTTCTGTTTGGACTACAAAGGCAGACTTTAAAAATGCTTGCCTTTATTTAAGTGAGGAAATGACAGTGAATAGCCTATGGATACCAGTTTGCCTGTGGATATCTCGCTTGGTACTATCCAGATTCATTAATATAGCTGACTCAATTTTTTTATTTTTTAAATAATTGTGATTGAAATTTTAATAATAGTAATTGCTACTTGTACTAGTAAATAGTAACCATAAAAATAATAATAAAATTCTATATAAACTCAAAAAAGATGAAATAATGAAGAAAGAGAAAGTAGAATGTTGAAAAGAGAAAAAAATTAGAAAAGAAAGAGAAAAATATCAGGAAAAACAGAGCAATATTTAAAGAAGTGATTTTCAATCTTCAACACAAACAAATTTAGTAATTCCTCACCCCCTCCCCTATAAAGTGACATTCAAGGTTTTTCTTTCTTTCCGTAACTCATCTCTTATCAATACACAAATTATAAATCATTTTTTTAAAAAAGTTTTTATTGGTTAAAAATATACAATATTATAGTTTACAATATGTTGAATTTTCAATATCTTTATATAAAGATATTTCAATTATTATTTTCTTTTTTAAGTTCTCACACAACAGACATTATTATCTTAAGTCGAAACAAACAACCAGGTTATATAAAAATTATATAAACAAAAAAAGTATTATACAAAATACGATAAAAGAAGAGAGAGAAAGAAAAATGTCAATTAAAAAAAACATTAAACAATAGATTCCCCTCCTTTCTTCATTTCCTAGTTCTGGCTCTTAAAACCATGGTCTGGCCTCCCCCCTCCTCCCGGGCCGCAACAGCTCCGTCCGCCCCCGCTCCCTGATCATCTAATACTTCCCCCTCTTCGGCTCCTGTATCTTCTCCACCTAGGAAGGATTTATGTTGGTCAAAAAAAGCCTTAGCTTCCGTTACATTATTAATTTTCTTCTTACTGTCCTCCCAAAAAATCATCAAGCCCTCCGGAATCAACCACCTAAAACCTACTCCCTTAAGGTACAGCTTATTTGATAAAAAATAATATTTTCTTCTTGATTCTCGTACCTGTCTGGGAATCTGCTTCAGGATGGTGATCTCCTTGCCCCTGTACACCAGCGCCCCCAGTCTTTGTTTTCTCAATATCTCATCTCTCAGTTCCCTTCTCACAAATTTAATATGAATCTCTCTTGGTAAATTATGTAGAATTGCAAATTGTGAGTTTACTCTATACACCAAGTCCACATCCCTTCCAATAGACTCCAAATCTCTTTCTAAAAATTCACCCAACATTTTAACCATCACTTCTCTCAAATTTTCCTGGTCAAGTTGTTCCACATTTTGGAACCTGAGAAAATAAGACATCTTATCCAATTGTAAAGTTAACATTGCATTTCCTCTCCCATCCTCCACCTTCTGGAGTGCCCGTACCTCCCCCTCCAGACCTCCCATCTTCTTCTTGTTTTGCTCTGCCAGCTGTTGAACATCATTTAAATCTTTTTTCATAAGTGTCATTTCAGATTTAATTTCAGATAATCCTTTTTGCACGTCATCTAACTTGTCCAACTTCTGATCCAATTTTGCCAGTCTTTCCAAAAATTTTTCCATATCAGCTGCTGCTGATTTATGGCCCTTAGCCATCTTAGATCAATAGAAGATGAGAAATCAGAAGGCAAACCTCCAGAGAAGAAAGAGGGATTAGCAGTCAGAGTAGTTTTTCAAATATCCACCAGTGGGCGCTCACAGGAGCAACGAGTCCGAAGTATAGAGTAGGTCAAACAGGAAGCCAGAGGAGAATGTTGTCTTCAGTCATAAATAAAGAAGCAGGAAGTCAGAC
Organism: Ptyas mucosa; assembly: GCA_012654045.1. Taxonomy (NCBI): domain Eukaryota; kingdom Metazoa; phylum Chordata; class Lepidosauria; order Squamata; family Colubridae; genus Ptyas; species Ptyas mucosa. Next base: position 5,126,528 of record WNWU01000041.1, read on the forward strand.
TAGCGCCATTGCTCACCGGGAAGAGAGGCCACCAGACCTCTCCAACAAACTCTGCCACAGCCATCCTCCAAGGAAAAGTCAGCAAAGTAAGGGGTTTCACTCCATCTCCTTCCCCCTAGTTCTCTGCCACGGCACCTTTCCAGCTACAAGGGGGGGGAACTCCAACCCCCCCCTCTCGCCTCCAGGATGCCTGCTCCACTCTCCAGTCAGTCAGTTCAGTCCGTTGTGCCTTCTTAACTAGCACCGGTCCCCTTAGGCGCTGTGGCGCCTCCGCGGCCTCGAAAAAAGCCGCCGATCGCCTCCCACCCCCTCTGGAGCCTCGGGCGCGCCAGCATCGGCCTCCCGGCCCCTGGAAGTGAGGCAGGGGACCCCTGGCGAGCCGCCCTCAAACGGCAAACGCCCCAATAATGGGGCGTTTGGCCCAAAGGGCCTCCAGATGGGGGAGATCAGACTCTGGGGCCAGAGCTAGCCCGATCAGAGTCTGTTGCCAGCGGAACCGGAAGCGGAAACCTAGCTTTTTGATATTTATTTCACTTTCTTTAAACTCATAGGTTTATAGCTAAGTTTTCTTTTATTCTGGAACGAAGGCAAATTTGCCATGTAAATTTGCAAGCTTGTCATTTTGAAGATCTCTATTATTTATTTATTTATTTTATTTATTTTATTAGATTTATATACCGCCCTTCTCCCCGAGTGGACTCAGGGTGGTGAACAGCCATAAATAAAAAACATATATACAAAATTTAAAAGCCAAATAAAACCGAATTAAACTTTTGGCCCCAATATTTAAAATCCCAAATTTAAAATATTAAAACCCCAAATTAAAATATTTACAATTTAAAATTTCTAAATTATTTTACAAAAGAAGGGGAAAAGGGAAGAATTAGGCCAGGCCCGCCTGGTGGAACAGGAAAGTTTTTAACTCACGGCGGAAGGCACGAAGATCCGGGATCCTCCGTAACTCTGGGGGGACCTCTTTCCAGATAGTGCGTGCCCCCACAGAGAAGGCTCTCCCCCTGGGGGCCGCCAGCCGACATTGTTTGGCCGACAGCACCCGGAGGAGCCCCTCTCTATGGGAACGTACCGGTCGGTGGGAGGCTATTGGTGGTAGTAGGCGGTCCCGTACTAGTAGTAGTAGGCGGTGGTAGTAGGCGGTTACCTTTATTAGCCGTAAAGGGAAAGGGAAAGGGAAAGGGACACAGTGGCTCAATGGCTAAGACACTGAGTTTGTCGATCGAAAGGTTGGCAGTTCAGTGGTTTGAATCCCTAGTGCCGCGTAACAGAGTGGGTGCCCATTACTTGTCCCAGCTCCTGCCAACCTAGCAGTTCGAAAGCACGTTAAAAATGCAAGTAGAAAAATAGGGACCACTTTTGGTGGGAAAGTAACAGCATTCTGTGCACCTTTGGCATTTAGTCATGCCAGCCACATGACCACAGAGATGTCTTTGGACAGTGCTGGCTCTTTGGCTTTGAAACGGAGATGAGCACTGCCCCCTAGAGTTGGGAACGATTAGCACATATGTGGGAGGGGAACCTATACCTTTATTAGCCTTAAGATGGTTAATTAGTTCAAAGTTATTAGAAATTGTGATTAGCAAGCCAAGGGTCCATACAAAGGTTTTCTTGCAATTGAGAGTAGAGTGGTTTTCCTTTGTCTTCCAATGCTTACACCCATGGGAAACTGCAATCCTGCAATCTCCTTTTGAGGAATAGTTGTCGGGAGTTCTATGGGACAAGTCTACTCACTGATCTCTTGTTGTAACTGCAATGTTGTTTCTGCTCATTCAGAGATGTGCTAGCTTGCCATTTGTCACCTGGAAGTCTGGCTTTTTAAAAAAAATGTTTAATTTAAAATAAATAATCAAGAAGTTGATATGTTATAAAGCTTCAATCAGTTGCATGTTCTTTCCCCCCACCCCCTAGAATGCCTCTGGTCTTACTTGGGCCTCACAGGCTTTCCTACAAAATAAAATTGATAGTTGATTTTACTCCTGTGCTTTGCTTAGATGTATGTCTAGCTGCAAGAGGAAAAAAAAAACAAGAATCTGAATCAGTAGAAAATCTTCTGAGGATTTATATAGGTGAAGGGAATGAATCTCTCCAGTTTGTCTTTTGGTAAATTGCTAGTTTGTAATCACAAGCAACCACTTCAGGAGAACAAATTGATCCTAAAATACCAGGTGGCCACAAGCAGTTCCCTCCCCCTGCTTTAGAGTGGAATAATTGGCATATGTGTGTTTTACTAACAGGGCTGTAGAAGAAAAATATATCTTACAGCCTTTATGTAGTAGTTTCTTTATTTTTTGTTATTTGTGCAGCATTTATGCCATAAGAAAGTTACAAAAATAAAACCAGATTATAAACAGAACAAAACAGACAACATAGGTAGAAGGACATGTTTGCTTATCCTTAAAATCATGTTTGCCATCCACAGCATGAAGTACTTTCTCTCTAGCAAATCTGTCTGTAGCCCAAACACATTATCCTTACCTCACTGTTAAACAAGATGGTGGTGAATGTGTGGATAATTCCATAGTCATAGTGTCTCTAAACTACTATGCTAATATTGGTACATACATATTCCAGATTCTTTGTTTATGTGAGCAGTGTGTTAATGCAATAATTTATAGAAGAAATGTTGTCAATGTTTGTGATTGAGGCTCAGTACAGTAACAACGGCTACTATTAAACTATACAGCTGCAAATGGGTATTCAAGTAGTCATCAAGTATTGTTCACTTAGTATTTTCGCATTCCATAAACTATACTTCTAATTATAACTATCCATACATGTTGCAGAAAGAAATAGACATTAAATTAAGTAATCAGAGGATGAAGAATTATTTTATGAAGTTATCTGTCTCTCATAGTGAGTCATGATGGCTCTGTGCCAAATAGATCTAGATAGGACTTTATTAATATCATAGAATATATGATATTATCATTGAAATGGCCAGAGGAATAGAGAAGTTTAAGGGTGTCTTTTTTGGTCTAAACTTTTTAAAAATCATGTCAATGGAAATTAGCACTTTTATTTCAACATTCCAGTATTTTATACTGATGTGATAGTATTCTGGAAATAACAAAACAGAAACAAGCTTGAGGGCTTCAGACTAGTCATTTCTGCGGAATCCTTGGTGCTGTCTGAGCTTGGTCGTTTTCTTGCAGATGTTTCATTACCAAACTAAATAATATCATAAACAACATTTACATACCATTCAAAAGAAGCAATCAAAAAGCTAGAACACTTTCTCACCAGAAATCAACACCCTAATGAGCAGAGATTAACATTAAGATTAACATTAAACCAACAATCAAAAGGCAAACAACACTCCAATCAACTACCAAATCAGATGACCAAACTGGGTTGGTAGTTGATAGTTTTCCCAGTTGGCTGAGTAAACAACAGCCCAATCTAGGAACCACCAAGACCATTCCCACCAACATTGACAGGGAAAGCCACTTGTATATGTAAAATGAGAGCAAACCCCATTATATACTAGCACTGATGTTCCTTATCTAGTTTGATAATGAAACATCTGCGAGAAAACAATCAAGCTCAGAGAGCATTAAGGACTCCGCTGTTCACCCCTGATTTACAAATATTTTCTTCTATCATATGGTACTTATTTCTGTTTTATATCATTTCTGGGACAGGATCAAATAATCATGTTTATTGGACCCTAACTAATAACTACTTTTAAAAGGAATCAATTGAGAGGGGGCTGTTGTCTCCATATTTTCTTCAGGTTTTTGCAAAGGCTCAGATTACTATACAAGATGTACCATTAATCTTAAATGAACGGGTTTTTATGTTCTTACAGTTGTTGATTGCTATAGCTTCACAGTCAATAATTATGTGTGAATGGAACACCTCATTTGCCTATTTCTTTTTAACAATGGAAATGTTACCATATCAATGAGCTTTAAGCCTTTTTTTTCTCCATTGCAAAATGGCTGTTTGTAGTATGGTATAGAGAAATCCAGACTTTAATTAGCATAATGGTAATATTAGCAGCCAGGACCTGCTTTATGGGTGATATCCCAGACAAATCTATCTATCTATCTATCTATCTATCTATCTATCTATCTATCTATCTATTTATTTTCTGTGCCGCCCATCTCTTCTACAAAGTGACTAGTAGTATCCAATCTTTGGTTTGGGGTTATATGAAAGATAATATAATGAAAGTGCAAAGATGGCACATGTATTAATCAGCAATAATCACAATCACTTTTCCAGGTGTAGATGATGGTGAAGATATTCCACGAGAGATGCTCATTGGGATTTATGAGAGAATTCGAAAACGGGAACTCAAGACCAATGAGGATCATGTGTCACAGGTCCAAAAGGTTGAAAAACTCATAGTAGGGAAAAAGCCGGTAAGTTTCTTTTATGGATAATATTATGCATAAAGTTAGACTGGGTTGTCTCATTGAATAACCTTGTACTGGTAGCGCATTACAATACTTTTACACATAGCAGGATTTGGATTTCCTGGCTTTTGAAAGAATGATTGGGTCTGAATGGGACAGCTAAAAGTCCAGATTTATAAAAAAGAGCAAGAGTAAGCTTTAGAATTGTGTGCTTCTTTCTCCTCTGGCTTGCCTTTGATGGATGCTTTCACTTCGACTTCAGATTTGATTGATTGCTGATAAAGTGCTGTCAAGTTGGTGTCATTTCTTATTAACGACATAGATAGATGTTTTTCTAGGATTATCCGATTGTACCCTGGCCTTTTAAATCTTAGTTAAATTTCCCCCAGTTAATCTAGATAATGATTTGAAATCAGCTTGTTTCAACAAACCATAGTTAACATTAACTAGCCTTTGTCTGGTTTCTTATGTCAAGTTGCAGTTATTCTAAAATATTATATTGTTGCATTTCCTTTGCATGGGAACAGGGAGAAAGATTAGAAAGGAATTTAATGAGGGAAGCACAGAGTGAGGGTCGTGGTTTCTCTTTGAAAATCTACCTGGCAAAATGAAAGGAATGGTTCTTTTTCATTACTTTCATTGAAATTCAAATGCAGCACCGATGTAAAAAGTATGTCCCCCAGTCCTAGAAAAATGGTCTAGTCTGGGGGTGTCAGCCTCACATTGTTATGGCAGCATCACATGACATATCGGGACTTTTTTCCCCTTCGCTAAACCGGGCATGGGCGTGGCCAGTATGTGACTCATCCGGCCCATGGACCAGGAGTTTGACAGCCCTGGTCTAGACTTTCTTCAGGGAATTTCTGGATGATATAGCTGGTGCTTCTGTTGAAGCTCTTTGGAATTAATTATATCAGGAAAGATAAATAATATAAATGTATATGTTTGAAATGGTTAGAACTGTCTCCTGCTATTACTTAAATGACTATACCAGCTGGCATCAAGGAAGTGAGCTTTCAGAATAAAAAAATAAGAGTTGGAAGAGACCTTGGAGGTTTTCTAGTCCAAACCTAAGGGAATCCTATAGCAGGGAACCCTATACCATTTCAGAGAAGTGATTGTCCAATCTCTTCTAAAAACCTCCAGTGTTGGAACAGCCATAACTTCTGGAGACAAGTCTGATTAATTGTTCTAACTGTCAGGAAATTTCTCCTTAGTTCTAGGTTGGTCTTTTCCTTGATTAGTTTTCATCCATTGCTTCTTGTCCTGCCCTCAGGTGCTTTGGAGAATAGGTTGACCCCCTCTTTGTGGTAGCCCCTTAGATATTGGAACACTGCTATCATGTCACCCCTAGTCCTTCTTTTTATTAAACTAGCCATACCCAATTCCTGCAACTGTTTTTCATATGTTTTAGCCTTTAGTCCCCTAATCATCTTTGTTGCTCTTCTCTGCACTCTTTCTAGAAACATCCTGCATGCAAATCCATGCTATGTATTTTGCTTTGAGAGTATATAATTGGTCCTCTGCAATAACAGCTTCTCCTCTGAGTTGAAACTCTCTCTATTATCTCTTTAAGTTTTCTTTTTGAAATTCCATTCTGTTCTGCTATAAAATAGTTTTAGGTCTTCTACGTGTAGGAAACAAAAGCAATAAAAATTATTTCTACCTCATTAAATAAACTTTACCAAAATACTAATAACAAGAAATTTGCCCTGTGTTTTTGGAATGGAAGGAAGCTTTAAAGAAATGTCCATGTTTGTCTATCTTTGGTATATCGCAGATGAACAAGCAGCTCATCACGTATTAGGATACCATTTTTTTTTCAAGCCAAGATGATTCTGCCAAGATGCTATTGCCATAAATACTAAAAATGCCACTTCAAAAGTAGAATAAATAAAAACACTGCAAATATACAAAGTTGTATAATTCAAGTTTTCAATTATTTCTTATTTCCAACAGTCTTTTGGTGATGATTTGTACAATCTCTACAATCAATATTATAGAAATGTTTATTTTATATACATTTAATCATAATAAGACTGAAATATTTGCTTGACAATATTGTGTTTTTCTGAAGTTTGATTATATTTTTGTGTCTTTTACCATAGATTGGATCTTTACATCATGGGCTTGGTTGTGTAAGTGTTTGCTTTCATATTTATATATTCAGTAAGCAGATCTCACCATAATTTTAGAAAATTGACCTTTATAAAGTTGAATATTGTATACTTATTTGGTACAGTATTCTAGTTAGTACATTGAAAAAACTGAATCACTAATCTAATAAAATATTTCTATTATACCAATGGAGTTGATTAGTGCTTTCTATGAAGGATTCAGTTCAAGAAAGGGAAAAATAAATTGCAAGTATTATTTCCAAGGAGCAGCCTTATAAATTTCAGGAAAATCGGTTATAATATGTTGCATTTCTGTTTCTGATTTATAGGTTCTGTCTCTACCACATCGGCGACTTGTTTGTTACTGTAGGCTTTTTGAAGTTCCAGATCCAAATAAACCTCAGAAGCTTGGATTACACCAGCGGGAAATATTTTTGTTTAATGATCTCCTTGTGGTATGTGCCACATAATTTATATTATTTTATTATAAGGGAGAACATTATTAAGCAAGAAAGCTTTCCGTAGCCCTGGTGGATAAGGTACAAATGTACAACTAAATTAGATCTCAGAGTTCCCATCTATAATCTAAAGTAATAATCCCTCTAAAGTAATTGGTTGTCAATACATTTTACCTATTAAATGGAAGGACAAGAAAGGAGCCTCCCCCAATTGCCTACCTGCATTCAGGCATCCTGCGGGTAAAGATAACACTGTCCGAAAAAAATCCTTTCACAGAGGCAGCCAGCCACCTCAGGGATCACTGGCTAACACATGCCATACACTAAATAAATAACCTACCATGTTTCCCTGAAAGCAAGACCCTGTCTTATATTTTTTTGAACCCTGAAATAAGCGCTTGGCCTTATTGCCATGCGCTCAAAAGCCCGAGTGGGCTTATTATCAGAGGATGTCTTATTTTGGGGGAAACAGGGTATTAAAAGCAATGTGTATATGAGTTAACCTTGTCCTCAAACACTTAACATGATGCACGTTCATCAATGGTACAAGAGCATTAATCTCCCACAAAAATGAATTTATTGAGTATTCTGGGTTTAATTAATTATATTTTGCTTTCTTATGAGAGAAAATGGTATACATTGGTATATATCAGGATTTTCAAACACTCCATTCTTTTATTAAAGTTTTACTACCAAAAAATATTAGACGTACAAGGCTAATAGCATGCTAGAAATTTTTGCCATTTAAAAATGGCCTAATTCTATGCATTCTTAGTGGTATTATAACTCTTGTTATTGCTAAAGACTTGCCTAACCAGCTGTATTTTAGAAAGAATATCTTTTCTAACTCTTTCCTTGATTATATAAGTATGGCATTGAGACATAATTAATATTTAGAATGCTTGTTGATGTGCAGTCCCCAAATGTGATTTATATCATTTAAACCAGAGGTTCCCAATCGTTTTGGGTTCGCGGCTCCCATAGCAATCCGACTTGCAACTGCGCGGCTCCCATAAGCAATCTGACTTGCAACTGCGCATGCGCATTAGACGTTAGACCCAGCGGGCGGAATATTTCGCGGCGCCCTTATGACGATAGCGCGGCTCCCCAGGGAGCCGCGGCGCACAGTTTGGGAACCGCTGATTTAAACCATAAAGTTATGTATTACAAAGTAAAGCTAGAGTGCTTATATTTTAGTTAGATAATATGGTGCTTTATTTTTATTTATTTGTCTGTTAATATTTTTAGGTCACTAAAATTTTTCAAAAGAAGAAAAATTCAGTCACATATAGTTTTCGACAGTCCTTTACCCTCTATGGAATGCAAGTTCTCCTTTTTGAGAATCAGTGTAAGTCCATTTATCTGATTTGAAAATTCATTGTAAATCATTTTAAGAATGAATGCATCTTTTAGTTACATTTTTCTAACTTCCAAGATGGCCATAAGTAAAACATAAGAAATGAGAATAAACTATAGTAAAGTAGAAGTAACAAAAGGAATAGAGAAAAATAATGTATATGTATTTTTATAATGGGATCTTAGCTCATCATGGAAATGATTCATATATATATTGAAAATGTGATAAATGCAAAATCTGTATCTCATTATGGAAATAATTGGCTGCTCTGGCTTCCAAAATTAACATTTGGAATTTATACAGTAATCCATAATATCTTTTCCAGATGGTAAATCATAGCCCAGTTAGAAAAAATACATACAATATAAGCTATGTTAAATGGTATTTAAACTTAAAAACTAACTATTTTAATACTTAGGATTTTAATATATAAAGTTAAAAATATTACGACTTTCCTTAATCCAGAACAATTCTGGAACTGAGTTGTAGATCAGCGATCAGCAATTTCATAAGAATATGAAAATTAACAGAGAAGCATTTTTGAAAAAACTAAGTTTATTAAGAGATTTGGATTATACTTAATGCAGAAAGAATGAATTTGAAGCAATAATCCTGAACACTTAAGTTAAAATTTATTGTCATTTGATCCATTCCAAAGCAGAGTCATTTATATTGTCCAGAAATCAATTTAAACTGATTGTATCCATTGCAATTTAGCGATCCAGTGAAAGATTTGAAGTTGAAGTTAGATTTTAACGACACATTCTCCTTTATTTGCCTCTCTGATATAAAGCCATAATAATCAGGACAAAATAACCAGTTTTTGCATACATGCTTTCCACCTTTCTCACCATTAGAGCCTTTTCCAGAGAGCTGGATCTTTGGAGACATAAATCATGGCAGTTGAATACACATAGTCCTCAACAGTTCATTTAGTGACTGTTCGAAGTTACAACAGCACTGAAAATAGTGACTGATGACAATTTTTCACAACTGTTGTAACATCCCTATTGTCATGTGATAAAAATTCAGACGCTTGGCAACTGATTCATATTTATCACAATGGTGGTGCTTTGGGGTCATGTGATCATCTGCAACCTTCTGACAAGCAAAGCCAATAGGGAAACCAGATTTACTTAATAACCCTGTTATTAACTTAATAATTACAATAATCCACTTAACAACTGTGGCAAGAAAGGTTGTAAAATGGAGCAAAACTCATTTAACAATGGCCTTGCATAATGACAGAAATTTTGGGCTCAATTATGGTCATAAGTCAAAGCAGAAGGTAGCCACAATTATTTTTACACATAAACACACACACACACACACACACACACGGTGTACAAAAGTCCGACCCTAAAAAAAGATTCCATAGAAAATATATTATAAATTATATTAAATGGGCATTAAATGTTTAAATAAAACATATTGTATTTAAATAAAACATACTGTGATTGACCGATAGGGCCTGACTTTTGATACAGGCTGTTTATAATGGATTTATAGGGCCATCCAACTCAAACAGCACAATACATACAATAAACAGGGGGAGAACTCAGCATTTAAAAGCAACTGAACACATTAATTAAACAACCAAAAGGTTACTCCACTTAATTTGACTGCAAATGCCTGGGAATAGCCCCGGTATTGTTCAAGAGGCAGCTGCAAAGAGTCCTATTAAGGTCATTTTCTTTACAGATATTGGGTTTAGCAATAATTATGACCTCAAATAATGATTGTAACTCATGGTGGTCATTAAGTGGGTTATCATATGATCTTGCCTGATTTTACATCTTTTTTACCTGTGGTCATTAAACAAGTCCATTTTCTTCAATGGGCTTTTTTTTGCCAGAAATTGGAAATAAATGCCAGAAACTGGTAAAAAAAAAAAACTGCCAAAATTCACGTCTATGTGACCACAGGAAGCTGCAGATAACCATAAATGCAAAACAGTTGTTAAGTGCCCAAAATGGTCACATGACCATGGGGGTTTGCCACCATAGGAGCTTTGGAACTGGGTCATAAATAGCTCTGGGGAGATCTGTCATAACTTCACTCAGTGACTGGTCATTAAGCAAATGCTATCTATAAATGGCATTGTGAATGCAACTAATTGGGGTTTAACTAATGTTTGCATTGTAAAATGTCTTCTATCCTGTTTCCCTGAAAATAAGATAACCCCTGATAAAAAGCCCAATCGCCCTTTTGAGCGCATGCATTAAAATAAGCCTCCTGAAAATCAGCCCTCCCTGAAAATATTTAACCGCATGTGCAGCCGGTCCCCACCATTTCCTCTGGTTAGTGTTAGGGAGATAGAGCTGGAAATCAAATAACACAGCAAGAGGAGCCCCGTCTTGCTCCAATTGCCCCAAAATAATAACATCTCCCTGAAAATAAAGCCAAGCACTTATTTTGGGTTTCAAAAAAATATAAGACAGGATCTTATTTTCGGGGAAACACAGTAGAAACCAAATAACAATTATCAGTCCAATGCCAAAGCCATGTCTTCAAGTTCCTAAATAGAGCAAATTTTGCTTGTTGGATTAGATAATTTCCTTGTGACCATTCAATGTCTCTTGAATATATTAGTTTTTGATACGATCACTACACAGACATTGCTTGTAGTTCCATCTGTCTTACCCCAAGTGTAGGATATCCTTATGCTGATTTTCCTAAAGACTTTCTAAGTTAACATTCTGAAAATATGAAAACATTATTGAAAGCATTGCTGTGGGAGGAATTAACACAGACTGGAAAATTTTCTAAAATTATGCTCTCCGGGTCCTGAATGCTAAATACCTAGTGTCAGAAATGGTGATTTAATTTGCTAGAAATGTACAGAACACTGTATGAAGATCTCTGAAGGTCTTTAGAAAAGAATAGGAAAATAAAGTGTTCATGCAGTAAGAGAAATCTTTGATGTATTGAAATATTTTTATACATGGAGCTGTGGAGAAATAATGAAATGAAATTAATACAAATGGGGTATTTTGTTTTTGTTTTTTGCTACCTCTTAGATTATCCAAATGGCATACGACTGACATCAGCTGTTCCAGGAGCAGATATCAAAGTTTTAATAAATTTCAATGCTCCAAATCCCCAGGACAGAAAGAAATTTACAGATGATCTGAGGGAATCTGTTGCAGAAGTACAAGAAATGGAAAAACACAGAATAGAGTGTAAGTACAAAGGTAGATACAGTAGAGTGCCTATAATTAATTGTATATTACATGAAACACTCTTTCCAAGTGCTTTGTGCAGCTCTAATAGAAATACATATATAAATACATCCAAGCATATCATGTACATATATTTATATAAAGTTCTATATCGCACAAAGCTTGAATATTTGCAAAACCATTTATCTAGAGTTGTGCATCCCTATCCAGAAAGTTATGTTAGGATTAGTATGCTTAGGCTCTATCTATTAAAATATCATTTTGTATGACCCAGAAGGCATGACTTCTGTGTTGTGCTGCTGCTATAAGAAATAGCCTTCTCTCTGAGGCTGAAGAGACTCAACTCTGCAGGCCTTAAAGAAAGCCTTGAAGACTCAGCTGTTTCAATACGTGGTGAGTCTTTACGTCTGCCAGCCATTAACTTTGAATTGTGAAGAGTCCTTGGTTTTCTCTAAGCTTGGTTGTTTTATTGCCCACAGTAGGTAACATCATCAGTAAACATCTGCAAGAAAACAACCAAGCTCAGAGAGCACTCAGGACCCCTCATTTTAACCCTGAGCTACAAATACTCTTCTTTATTGGTACGGTACTATGAATTGTGTTTTGTAAATAGTTGTGTAGTACTACTTCCCACGTACTACCTCCCTAGGTACACCTGTTTGAAATGGAAAATGACATTTTTAGCACACAGACTATTCCCCTACATTGAACTGAGTGGGGATTTCTCTCACCATACAGAAGTCCTGTCATGTATAACACAATTGATGAATTGCAGTGCAGTATTTGTCCCAAGTTTTAAAATTGTTTCTTTTTCGATTGTATTTATTTATTAAATTTATATTTGCCTTACTTCCAGGAAGAAATGGTAGCGTATCTAGTACAGTAGTCTCTTTCCCAACTCCTCCCCAGGTGTAAATTGGGCTGAGAAAGAGCGATGAGACCAATGCAGCTCCAATGCACTACATAAATTGTTATTATCATACATAAGTATCATAAAATGAAGATACAAAATAAAAGGTATAATTAACAGATAAACCATAAGAATGTCCATGATGTGGGGGAGACAGGTAGACAGACAGACAGAGACACAATTTTTATTTTGGGGAAGTTATAGAATCTCTATTGAGTGATAGCAATAGCACAGAATTTAGAAGTTCCACTTGCTTGTGTGGCCAAAATAATGCACTTCTGACCTACTGGAATACATTACACAGAAGGTTTTGATTCATCATAGAACTCTCTTTTACCTTTTTTCAGCTGAATTAGAAAAGCAGAAAGGTGTAGTGCGACCAAACATGTCTCAGTGCTCTAGCCTGAAAAAAGAGTCTGGCAATGGAACGTTGAACCGGGCCTGCCTGGATGACAGCTATGCCACAGGGGAAGGCCTCAAAAGGAGCGCTCTTAGCAGCTCCCTTAGAGATCTTTCTGAAGCCGGTAAGCTTGGCATTTCTTCTCTCTTAGATTAATTTTGGTGTATTAGAAGAATTTGTCTGTCAACATGAAAGTCTAGAAATCAATCTGGAAAAATTATGTACTAATTTTTTCTATTTTTCCTTTGCATTTGAAAATATTAGATTGCTATAAGTGGTCTTTGTATACCTATTTTTAAAGAGGAACAAAAAGAAATGTATATTTTATATTACAATCATTAAATAATAATACATTTTTACAAGGAATAATTAGTTTTGCTTTTTATCTTTGCTTTCTTCTGTTTATTAATGTCATTAGAAAAAAAAATACACCCGAATCACTGTGTACTGGCTGCTGCTTATGCTTTTTGTGGTTGTTTGTATACATGTAGAATACTGATGAATGAAATTGAGTGAAGCCCTGCTAAATTCTATAGAGAAATACGGATCAGACATACCTGTGTGATTGATGCTACTTAATTGTATTGCTCAGAAAACAGATTCTAGATTTTGCCAAATGTGGCTTATGTATATATTGTATTGCTATTTACCAGTATGATGGTGGGGAACCATCATGGCAAAGTAGTTATTCCAGTTTTGCATTACTGCTTTGTGGCTTAAAATGAATTGTGATAGCAGTTTAACATATATTGAAATATATATATGTTACATGCCTGGTTTTGAATTATATACATTTTCTATGTATGCAGGAATGAGATAACCTCTATTATTATGTTTGGAAATCAGTGGTGTATTTTGCATGTCAAGCAGGACATTTCAGCCATGCGTGCATAATATTAGACACAGAAATGATTCCTACTGTTGCTACTAGTATTGCTCTGCATTTTAACATCATGCACATCATCCTAAATTAAATATATCAGTTATAAATATATGATTTAATTAATATTTTCCTATTTCTTGTTTTCATTACTATATAAAGTAACATGCAGCTCTCTCTTAAATATTGGATGTTCATTTTACGGATGTTCTGAATTTAATGTACAATGAAAGGCATACAATCAATATTCTGTCTATCAATCTTAAGTATGCAGTATGAATCATTACATGCAAACATTTATTTGCTCATCAGAATATACGCATATGTATTTTTTATCTTTGCAGGTTATATTCTGTTTCATAGTTTTTTATTCACTTTAAACAACTTAGAGGGCAATTCAGTGACCTTTAAATATATTAGTTTCACTGAAAGAGATTTACTAAGTCTTTTAAAGGTACTTGTATGATTTGGATGGAATCTCAGTAATTGTTATGTAGTTTCATGTAAGAATGGTTTCATGTTTTGCTTTTGCTTTTCACATGAGAATGGCAACATTCATTTTTAGAAACAGGAATTTTATTGTTGTACTGATTATCTGAGAGGATTATGAATTAATATATTTCATCTAATAAGGAGCTTTTCAGTTTCTTATTTCAGACATTATCATGTAGATAGTTTCATCCTGCCTCTTTACAATAAACAAATTGAAATTTTAATGATCACAAAATAGTTAATATGCCTAAAGGATGTGCCATCTGCTGGCATAGGCAATACTGACAGTTGTTCTCCAAAACCAAACATGGATATCAGGACGAAGGGCTTAAGTGATGCACATATTAACATTTGTTAAACTTTAATATTTTTCAATTTAATATTATGGAACTTTTATGTTTGGACTTGTGCAGTGCAGTTAATTTGAAAACACAAATGGTGTCAATTGGGGGTGTTAAACATAGATTATTTCAGTTATTATCAAAAAAGAGAATCAGATCTTTTCTGTAATAATAAAATGGCTTTTGTAGTTACAGGAATGAGTTCAAGCATAAAAATTGTTAGGAAATTTCATTGTTGCTGTTTTGAATAAGATAATTAAAATAATGAAATAAATTGTGGTATAGATTGGTAAATGATTAAAAGCTTAAGGTACAATCCAGTCTCTAGTTGGATCAGTTTCATTCCTGGAACCTTAATGGAGAAAGTGTGAATTACATCTAAGACAAAGAATTTTTGTATATAGAGATTTTAGAGAAAACTTGTCAAAAATTATTCCCAAATGGTGATTATGCCAGGGATTTCAGACCTAGCCCTACTCTTGGAAGCCACATGTGGCCTCCCATTCATTTTCTGAGTTTATATACCTTTAATCTGTTTACCCCATCCCACCTCCAATAGTTGGCATGGTCTTCCTTTCTTCCCAGCACCTTTTTGCAAGCTTTATCTTCAAGAAAGCTTGAAGGCTTTCAGTGACAAGAGTTGGATAGGGATTGTGAATATCAAGGCAGCCAAATATCACAATTTCTTCTTCTTGGGTCCACCTAGGGGAAGTCACTTGGTCAAGTCAGGTGAGAAAGACTTCTGGAGTGTGAGTCAAAAGCTAGAAGCTCTGATTGTCTGAATCAGAAACGTGTCAGCCTTGCAAGGTAGTCCAGATGAGAAGCACATCCAAGAATACCAGCTCTAACTTTGTATATCAGAAAGTAGCCCTCCTGTCCCTAACTTTTTACTTTCTTCAAAACTAGGCAGGGTCCCTTCTGCCACTCCTCTCCCTTTGGACTCAAATTTCATTTATCAGATGACTAGGCTGAGATTCTTCCTCCTGTCTCCCAAGATCATTCCCATATATACTATTACAATTCTCACTCTTAGAGGAGAGAGAGAGAAGGAGATTGCCATCATATCTGTCTTCCATTGTATGAGCTGTGGCTTCTAGCAGCAGCCTGAGTGCTGAGAAACTCAGAAGAAGCAACAGCAGCTCCAGTAATAACTTCAAGGGGAAGATAGAAATGAAGCCACAATAAGGCTTCCAGGACTATCAACAAGTAGGCAGTATTTCTATTTAATGTTTATTTTAAGAAATTATAATAGCATGCAGTACACAAATTATAGTAACTTTATCATATTTTAACTTCTCAACATGTAGGGTGTTCTGGTGTATTTAAATTCAAATGCTTTGAGCACTTAAATTAGGTATTCTGAGTATTCTCCAGTAAACATGGCCCCTAAACCCCATTATAATGCATGGAAGTGGGTATATAAAATCAATAATGTATTGATTGCTTGTTCTTTAGGCTGAGAAATATATATATATATGTATACAAAGCACATCTTTTCAGTTGTCATATTCCTTGATATCATGTGATGTCATATTGGAGCAAGTAGTTACTAACATTGAGATGAAGTAGAGTTATGGGTATTAATTTGCCTATAATACCCAGTTTAAGTTTTTTTAAAAAATCTAGAAATCTAGGATTAGAAACACAGAAGGTAGCCAACTGTGCCAAAATATCAGTTTTGGCACTTATTCCAGAGGTGGACTGCTGCTGGTTTGGACCAGTTTTTCCGATTCTGCATGGTTAGGAGAACCAGCAAAACAGACCACCAGCTGGCCCCACCCCCACCCGGTTTTGGGGGCGTTTCCTACCATTTTCAGGCCATTTTGGGGCCATTTTCAAGCCATTTTTCTGGCTGTTTTCAGGCTGTTTTTCCAGCCAAAATCTGCCCAAAAACCAGTCTGAAAATGGCCCCAAAACCAGTCCCTTTTTCAGGCCATTTTTCAGGCTGTTTTCTGGCCAAAATCTGCCTGAAAAATGGCCTGAAAAAGGTCCAAAAAAGCTGGCTGCGAGAGGAAGAATACAAGTGAGCCATACGCAGAAAGATCCAATGTCCCCTCGTCCCAGAAGCAGCAACATTGCATTTCCCCCCCTCTGTTAGCCCCCTTCTTCATACAGGATCACCCAGCAATGGAGACAGAGAGGAGAAGAGGATGGCATTTCTGTGTGCTCCCGTTTCTGTGTGGCACTCTCCCCTCAATGCTAGCAGCCACTGGTGCCCCCTTCTCCCTCTCCATCTTCGCTGCTGGGTGATCCTGTGCGAAGAAGGGGGCTAGCAGAGAGGGGAGAGTGCGAGGTTTCTGCTTCTGGGATGAGGGAACACAGAAAATATCTGGGTCCAGTTTACCCAGCTTCTTTTCCTCTCATGGCCAGCTTTCCCAGTCTAGCTTGACACAGTCTCTCTCTCACACGCACGCGCACACACACACAAACAAGTTGGATCTTTCTTTCCTCCCCCCGCCCCCCCACTGGAGACCCTTGGATTCCCTCCCCAACCCTGCCTGTCCCAAACAGGTATCACCCACACAAGTGACGTAGAGTTGGCCACGCCCACTCAGTCACATTACCCCCCCAGCCACGCCTACTGAGCCAGTCATTAGGGCAGAAAACCGGTTGTTAAAAAAATTGGAGCCCACCACTGACTTATTCTGCTACAAGGGAGGTAGATACACACATGTATCAAACCTTAAATTTAAATGCAGAAACTACTACAGCGTATTTGACAGATGATCATCTAGTGTCTTTTTGGAGCCCTCCAGTTGTTTAAAGATAACTTAATTATCAGTTTCTGCTGTTGATGTATTGTAATAATATGTCATGATATATGTCATGAAAATTCTTTGACTCATAGTAATTGCTAAATTGCTAGTAAAATTATGATTCGTTTTATTTTTTTGTTATTTAGGGTAACTCCCCAAAATACTTATGAAATAAACTTTATGTAGAAGAAAACTTAAAAACATTGAATGTGCATGGAGTATGTTAATTTTTCTGAAATCTCCCCTTCTTTACCAAAATCTGGCTTTGCTGAGTGAGATAGAAGGCATATAATTTAATATATAAATAAATAATTTTAACAATATCAAGATGGCTTTTTCAATGGCACTTTCCATAGATTGTTTATATAAAGAGATTTGAGATTGCATGTAACAATAAAAATGTAAGATTTTTAAAATAAGACATTAGAAATAAATTGCTTCACCTAGGAGTTGGATTTGATAGTAGGAGTACCCTTTATGAAACTGTTGAGGTATATCACATAGAATCATCTGATCTTCTGCTTTCTATTGCATAATATGTTTAATGTTTTATTTGTTCTTTGCCAATCACATTAACTGTTTCTGAGGCTTCTCAGGACAAAGGAATAATGAGAATTCCTTTTGGTTTTCCATCATAGTATAGGTTTTTTGTCTATTATAGTAATGTAATATCCCCAATACCATAAATGTACTTTTAGGTTACAAGCATCATATCTCTCCTTTCTGATTCCATTTTTCTTGCTTGCACTTGTGACCCAGAACATCACTATCCATGCACAAGAGGGCAAATCTGAAGTGACTGTGTAGTTTGCTGAATTACCCAAAGGAAACATTAGAGAGGGAATTAAAAAACCCTAATGAAAATTGCATAAAGAAGAGAATACAATTGATTAATGTTTGCCAATGTTGGCAACATTAAAATGACTTCAACTTCCAGAATTCTAAGGAAACTGGAAAAGGAGGGCAATGGGAGATAGATGCTAAAAGGATAGCAACTTTCCTTGTGCATCAGTCATTTTCTGATTGATACTAAGAATTTATTTTAAAATGTCTTCAACAGACATTGCTTTAAAATAAAGGAATAAATCAAGGAGTTCATGGAACTGGGATTGAGAACAGTTTTTACAGACATCCTCATAAAAATTGCAAATCCCAACCACCTCCAAATATCACAGTGAGGAGTGAGCACAGCTAGTGGCACAGAATGCTGAACAACAATTGGAAGTGAGGTTGGACCATAGAAAAAAGTGACTAAAAATCCTGAAGCTTCTATTTTGCAACATTTTATTCTACATTCTCAGTTGAATCTCATTAGTAGATCAGTAGATTCAATAAAGAGTTGAAAAATCTTTGCCCAACTTACACTGAGACCACAAATATTAATTTTTAATACGTGAGTGATCTCTGTGAGATTAATCAAATTTTCCATCATCATACTTTTATCATACCTTTATATTGTTTACCACATTGGTTATCATATAAAAACTGAATCATTAATAGAAACTGGAACAGGCCACCTTAAAATATTTCAGAACTAACATAGAAGTATTAGTTTGGACTGAGATTTTTTATCTTAAACATTTTTATTTAAATTAATCCTAAAATGTATGAAAGTGCATTCAGTAATTCAGTTATATTGGCCAAGGCTCTGCATCAGTGGCATGCAGTGACATGCAATGGCATAAAATTTTAATAAATAAAATAAACTGATTTAGGACAGCATGTAACTTCATTCAGACTTTTATCATATAGTACTAACTTTAGGACTTGTATGGGCTATGAAATAGGTCTTATAGTAACTATAGTTCTAAAATGAAGATTTTCTAAGGAAACATGCCTTTCAAATATGCCTGTTTGAAAGAAACCCAACTTGACAAATATTTTAACAGGGTTGTGCAAATCCTTTGAAAGAGGTGCTTTGTAACATGTGATTGTGCTTAAAAAGCATGATTCCTAGATTCATAAAGGAAGCTCTATCTTTTTCACATGCCTGCTTCTTCCCTTTACCTATTACTTCAGTTCCCAGAAAAAGAAATATCTGCTTTAATTATCTGAAGAAGAAATTTTCATGGTACACGCTGCCATGTGATATAAAGCAGTTCTGTGAAAGGCTTTGCACATTTGTAAATAAAAATACGATGAATACCAGACTGTCCTTTTTTAAAAAAAAATTGAAAACACATTACACAGAATAATATGGAATAGCTTATTATTGTGAAAAGTAACATTTGAGTGACAGATTTTTATTTTAAACCAATATTTTTAACTGGCTAATTATAAATTATATTCACTATATTTATATAATATTCTGTATAAATAATAAAGGGTATTGCATAGTGTCTCAGACTTTAGAATCTCACACTTTTTTCTGTTGAAACTTTTCTTCTGTATCATTGAACTAGCATATACTCACTATGCATCAATTTCATTCTCGTGGAATTCACTCTGACTTTTTTTAAGTAAGAAGTAGAATGCTTCCTTCTTGTCCCTTTGAGCTTGACTTTCTATATTTTGTTAACTGCTACATATAGAAGCAGATATTATACATCCATCTTTACATTGTTGTTTGGCTGCTAGACAATAACCATTGTAATGCTCAGAATTATCAAAAAGTCATTAATTAATTGCTCTCATCCCCTTTTATTCTAAGTCTTTGTTCACATTTAATAAGGCAGGACTTCTTAAGACAGAAAGTATCTTTTCTTTTGAGGGCAAAACAAGAAATATCAAACATTACTACCTGAACAACACTTTGGGCTTTTGTTTATTTCCATGCTGTTTCCACAGTTGGTACATTCCCAAATCTAATATTTAACTTGGGTCTTCTTCCTCCTTTCAATTTAAATTTAGAGCCACTCTGAATCATTGAGAGTTGGATGGCATGCAAGTTGAATAAATTATCATTATTATGGCATAATGTTACATTTCATATAAAATAAAATTACCATAGAGGTGTCCTGGAATC
The DNA here is from genome assembly GCA_012654045.1 of Ptyas mucosa. NCBI lineage: Eukaryota > Metazoa > Chordata > Lepidosauria > Squamata > Colubridae > Ptyas > Ptyas mucosa. The sequence goes on from WNWU01000041.1 coordinate 5,146,762, forward strand.
TGTTTTTTCCAAGGGTGAGTGGGTTCCCATATGCTAGGAATGGGCACTCAACAAATTTTTAGTGTGAAGTATCTGATCTGAGCACCCATCTTTAAAAAAACATTGTAAATCCATGTAAATGTATAAGCATTGCACAGTGAACAAACAAATCTTGAACATAACATTGGATTGATTATTTTTGTATGTAAAATTAAATTTAGTTTCCTTTGCCATGATTATATGAAATCTATTATCTTTCACATAATTATCATGTAATAGTAGCAAATCTATGTCAAAATGCAGTCGCCATACTCGAAGTCCTTGAGTATGACTAAAAACATTTAAATAGATTTTGAAAAATGCATAATCATTATTTTTTTAAAAAATTAAATCCAATCCAGTATGGCCGTTTTATATAAACATTTTACAGGATAACACACACACATAGACAGACAATTGTTCATATGTATAATTATGAATATATATTAAGATGCCCATAGATCTCCACAAAAATATATATAAGACAAACTTATAATGAAACTAGTGGCTTTAACTTCTAATTTTTTCATTATAAATCATGAGCTATGTTCAGACTTGGTCATATTTAAAGCATGTATCATTGAAATCCATGGAACATAAAATTATTGATGATTAAATTAAGTATCATTCCATAAGTCTGGATTCAGCCACATTAAAATAGAAATTTCCTCATCAACTTCCAGGCAGTATAAATTACATTGTTACCTGAGCACGAAGCCCACTGAAAAATAGAGAAATTGCTTTTGAGTCAGTGTGCATAGAGTTTAATTTTAACTGTGTAGTTCTATAACTATTCCTGAGCTATCACAACATGCAAAATTAATCTTCAGGCTGCCAGAAAAAAGTCCTGCAATGCATTAGGGAAAGTGGCTATTGATTCCCCAGGTCTTGTCTTGGTCTCTAATCTATGGTATTGCATGTCCTGGGCAGGCAAGCGTGGGCGTCGCAGCAGTGCAGGATCGCTAGACAGCAATATGGAAGTAAGTAGGAAGTTACTGATGTCTAGCTGGATGTGATGTGCATTTCAAACCTTTATTTTATATACATATTTTGCTCTTTTTTTCTTCTAACATACAACCTGCCTGCCTCAAATAAAATGCATGCCAAGGCTTTATAGTTTTAGCCTTTAAAAACCAACACTACTTCTGGTCTGTTTAGATCATGCATCATTTTTTTATTTCAGCTGCTGTTCTCCCCTTCTGTTCCTGCAAGCATGACTAAATGAATATGATGTGCCCTTTTGCCACTGTCACTCTGGTCCCTGTGTAAAGGCCCAATGATTCTTTGTTACACAGTGCACTTATTGTGCTGTTTGTTATTTAATGCAAAGTATTGAATTCATGCTTAGTCATTCACATTGCTTACTTTCTGGTTAAATTGTGAAATGTATGCAGTCGTGACATCATGGAATTGCATAGATAGGGCATGGGAAAAGAAAACATATAAAACAGGTGAATTCAATGTGGATTTCATGAGATTTCATTCATCTTCAAACCATTTATATACTGTTCATGTCTTTGAATTCAGCCTGCAAATTTGTGTGGGTGGGTGTGTTTGTGTGTATGTATGTATGTATGTATGTATGTATGTATGTATGTATGTTAAAACTGAATAGAGTGCAGTCCACATATAGCACACAAAGCATCTGCAGTTAATTGTCTGTAAAGAAAACAAAAGCATCCAGAGACTAACAAGAAAGTTGGATAGCTAAAAGATAAATAGTTGAAAATACTAGGCAGCACATCAGCCTGCAAAAAGATAGAAGTAATCAATTTGCAAGAAAATATTTATTTTCTACATTACAAAGAGGAACAGGCTATTTTAATTATAATTCTATTGAAAATTTTATCATGAAATCTGACTACTAATAGTGTGTAACTGCCTTCAGGTTAATTCAACATAACTGTATATATTTTTGTCCTTGAAGAGAAAAATAAATAACATGACTATATTTTAGTAGGGTAAAGAATGTAAAGCAAAATCAAAGATTTTGTGGTAACTGATTACTCTTTATTATTTAATAATTTCAGGGTTCTTTATTTTAAGAAAGCCACCAGTATTTGTTAATGGATCATACTTAGTACTTCCCACTTACAACTTGAAAAAAGAAATTGGCAGAAAAAGAAAGAGATTTCTCCTGCAGTTCATAAAGCTATTTCTCCATATGAGCTTTTAAAGAAAACATGATGGTCACTGTGAACTTTTTCTTTTACACATATTTTTAAGATTTTTTTTAATTTTTATTTTCTATTAATTTCTTTTTAGGGGTCCATCATTAGCAGTCCTCATATGCGCCGAAGAGCTACATCAACCCGAGAGTGTCCATCTCGCCCTCACCAGACTATGCCTAATTCTTCCTCACTACTAGGGTCCTTATTTGGTAGTAAGCGAGGAAAGCCTTCCCAAGGCCATTTAGCATCCGGCCCACCACCGCCACCTCCGCACCCTCCCATAATGTCACACCCGCAGCACTCTCAACATCCTCCTGCCATGCACCACCCGGGTCCAGCTGAAGGGCAGACCCAGGCACAAGTGCACAGCCATCACTCTCAGTACTGCCATATGCAGAACCCACCTCCTTATCACCATCACCATCACTATCATCCGCCCCAGCACATCCAGCATCCGCACCAGTACCATCATGGGCCGCACTCGCAGCATGTAGCTCATGCCCAGCATTCGTACCTGCCACATTCCCACACCCCATATTCCCACGCTCCCCATCCTCCTTTGCCCCCTCCTCATTTGGCACATCCTTCCCATGCTTCCCATCACCATGCACAGCCAGTAGCCCCTTCTACTTCAGCCAGCACGAAGCCCAAGCATAGTGGCATCAGCACAATAGTCTAGAAGCCAGCCAGCCACCCAGCCACAGCTGTAGCTCTAGGCCTAGATGTAAAGGCACTTACAGGAAACAGAAGCAGCCTATAATTCTGGTTATTTTTTTAATTTATTTTAAAAGATCCGAACCAGAAGCAACTTAATTGACTCCTTTGCCTTAAGGATTCAATGGATCAATGCATATTAACCTCACAGTGCTGGTCTTACAGTTCGGTGGTGACCTTTTCCCTCCTTTTTCTCTAGTAGCCTTGAAAATATGCTGCTTGCTGAAAATGTTAAGCTACCTTTTTTCATCCGCATGACCATTTTTAACAAGTAATGAAAACATAACTTACTCAAAATAAAAGGAAAATTATGAAATAAAATTAATGTGGCATTCTTGCTCTTTAATTTACAATGGGCAAAAAAAGTAGACCTCATATGGTTGATGAAAATACGTAAGTAAACTCTATGTAATATAAATATATAAATATAGACATATAGATATATATATATACAGAAAGAGAGAGAGAGACAGACTGACAGACACTGTATAGCTAACATTTATGCTTAGAAAAAGCTTTTTCAGTCCACAAAGCTAGCAATATATACTTTTCCATAATTTCCCTTACTGATAAAGGGCAGTGAAATAGATGAGTAGCAAATGGAAGTGTAGACCAAAAAACTAAAGAACAAATTCCAGGCATTTCAGTACTCATTGAAAGTTCTCTGGACTTGAGAAAATAAAATCTTTAAGCAATCTTTGCAAAATGTGCCAAATAACATAGCATATAACTGTTGCAATCAAATATGCTTTGTACTCTATTAGTATAATAATATACTTATTCAGTATTATAACTGCTCTGCTATTTCAGGTAAGCAAACTAGTTAAGATGCAGTAACTATAAAGTAGCAACACGAGACAACCTTTACTATAGGTTTTCTCTACATTTTGGTTCCTCCAGTTCTTAGACACTTTAAAGGCTGTGATAACTGTGAACTTACATAGTTTACATTTCTTTTGTATTTGTGTATGTTTTAATAAATACACATGAAGATTTACATAGAAGGTATTTACATTCGCTGCATGAACATTCATCTCAGACCCTGAAATAACCAACATCCACATTTTCGGCCACATTGCCTCTTTACCATTTAATATTCAGTTTTTATCAATGAAAACTTCAGACTTTTTTTCCATATGAAAGCAATCAGAAACTTGAAAGTTTATTTTAGTATTGAGTATAGATTTTTATAACTGTAATTCCATGTAGCCATGTGCTGGCAGCAGGATTTTCTCACCATTTTTCTCATCACATTTGTTAGTTTTATCCAGCACTCAGCAGGCTGAGTCTATGCTCGAACTGTCATAGTCCAGTTAGTCCAAGACATCTTGTAAAATCCAACTGTGCTGTTGTTGCTTATGTGTTGTACTGAGTCATTTGCAAGACCATATATTTCTTTGTAAACCTAAATCCTATTTTTTTAAAAAAATAAAATAAAATCATACATGGAGCATACTTTGTAGTTTCAGCATTTTGAGCCACCTCAATCACGACTTTACATCTAAAAGGCAGAAACAAAAGGATCCGCAGAGCTGCACCAGCAGAATTCTGAATGTTGATTTAAAAGAAGAAGAGGAAAAATGTTCCCGTGAAAGATGGGTAAAGCCAAACAAAAACTGATTATTGCTTCTGAAAGAAGTCATAACGTATGAAACAAGTTCCCTATACTGGTGATTTCTGATCTCCAGTTTTCTTCCCTCACTTTCTAATATATGGATTATATGGAGTACCAGCAAAAATAAGATCAGTAGTTTTGTTAACTTTCATTCACCAGAAACAACCACTTAAGAGAGTCTGATGTTTAAATTTGAAAATTATTTCTTTTGCAATATACAGTACACCACCTTTTCCTGTCTTTGGTTTTCCCTCCATCTAATTTAACTTCATAGGAAATTTAAATAAAAATAATGTTATCATCCAAGCTGTCCTAGATTGTGCAGATTACCTAAGAGGGAACATCACAACCTAAGGATCTCTTCACATTTAAATTTGGGTTTTGTTCTTATAAGGAATAATACAACTGTATGCATGTCATCTAATGTTAGTAGTATTGAGGCTACACTCTCCATAACGTATATTTGCAAAGTATTTCAGTGTTACTGTTGATATTAGTTGAAGTAAAGTGTTAACATATTTAAATATGTAAGCTTTTCTTCAAACCTTTGTACCAATAGTAGAGTTGAATTGTAACTTATAAGTTGTTCCAGAAAAGATAAGATAGGACATTTTTTCCTTTATGTTGCTCATTGTCTAATTTGCATATATCAAACTCAAAGCAATGGGCTGGATAGTCATTATTTTATATTTCAAGCATTAATATCTGTATTATCTATTGCATATTTTAAAAATGCTATCCATCTTTTATACTCATTGTTTTGATATTCCAGGAAAATCAAAGATTTTAGGTTTATAGATTCATATGCATTTAGTTAGATACAAGTTTTATCTTTTATAATTATACAGAAAAAGTAATCATCACAATTTTGATGATTAACAAATATAAAAAAAATAATCAATAAACCCATTCAATTAATATGTTATTGAATAAAAATCCAGTGTTATTGCCATTTAGACAAAACACCCAAAGAAGAGAATTACCTTTAGGTTTAAAAGTAAAAAAGAAAAATACTTCTCCATGTTTTGGAAAATGAAAGTAATCATTATTACGATTTATATGCTACTGAAGAAAATAAATTTAACTTTTTAAAAGATATTGGAAAGTTTTAATTATGTTTTCCTTATTGATTAAAAAGCAGTATAAAGCACTACTGAACCACATCTCTTTCTCTCAGTGAAAACTGTAAGAAAAATGGACCTTGTAAAAATATCTTTTCTGGGACAACCATCAATTATATATTTCTTTTAATTAAGAATGAAATGTAAATCAATGTAAAGAAAACCAAAGTTATCCTATTATAATGTAAATGTCTTGTATTGCTAAAAGTCTTACAGCATAACTTGTAGGATGATTTTCCCATCAAGCACTGCATGCAGCTGAAACCTCGTTTCTTGATTTTTAAATGAGCTGAAAAGCGGTCAGCAGCTACTTAACAATGACACTTTACATGTTGACTTGCTGTTTCATATACAGCTGTGCATTTTCTGCAATTAAGCATGAGTTTCGCTGTTTCCATTGTAAAATATCATCACACCTTGCCTGCAAAAAGTGTGTACATAGTTCAAAGAAAAAATGACCAATCATAAGATACAATTTTGAAGGAGGGAAAAAGGGAGTGGAAACAGGACCAAGTAGGAAGAATAATTAATTCTCTAAACTGTATATAGTGTGTAAATTAGTATTAATATAAGTCTGCAGTCACTTTTCAGGTTACACACAGTACCTGTCTCTGCTAGGAACTAAATCCCAGCTTTGAATAGTATTAAACTGTTAGAATTAGATTGAATGCAGACTGTTAAAAAGACTTTAAGAAACACCATGCTCATGAGAAGCTTCTGTAAAGGGAGATTCAAGAGATTTTGTAACTGTTGGAAAAGAAGGAGTGCTTTCATTTTAATATGCATATGTTTGTAAGTAGTATCAGACTTTATTGTTGTTAAACTATAACTGTGATTATGTGGGAAATCAAATAAATCACTTTGAACTCACCCAGTTTCTCATTCTTTGTAGAACATATATTTTTTCATATTAATTGAATAAAATTATTTATTCCACTTTAATTCTTGGACATCTCATTTTGCATTGTTTCAAGGAGAAGAATTACATTCAAAATAAGGAAAGAATTGCTTGCATTTATTCATTCATTTCAGATAATGGATTCAGTAATGTACATAGTATTAGTTTAGTTTACTTTGTCATTGCACCTCATACAAGAAAATTAAATGCCATCTTCAGTGTACATTATTGGTTATCATGCAATCTCACTAGATCCTCTGCTTCACATTAACTACTGTTCCCTTATAATCATAAGGAATATTAATAATGTTGATGTTAATATTAATTATATAATATAAAGAACATAAAAAAGAAACTGTAGGCTTGATTTTGGCTGCTCAAGAGCTAGCTAGTTGAACTAATGAATAGAATTGAAAAAAATCTGCCAGATTTGAAAAATCATCAAATGATTCAAAGTGCAGAGTGTGTGAAGAAGCGGAAGAAACAGTAGATAATACACTCAGCTCATGCAAGATCACACAAACTGACTATAAATGACATAACACAGTTGCCAAAATGATTCACTGGAGCAGTATTGCTGGAACATGTATCAGTAATGTCCCAAAGGTGCTTTTTCAGGAGGCAACTGGACTTTGTTTTTTCTTTTGAAGACGTTTCACTTCCCATCCAAGAAACTTCTTCAGCTCTGGCAGAATAGTGGGGAATGGAATTATCTGCCCGTTTTATCTACATTTCCTTCCTGTGCACAAAATAATTTTTTCAAGCTATTATAAAGCACATATTTTATTGGAGTTCAGATAGAAACAACATAAGTGGGGACAATCACTGACTCAAAGGTATTAAGCCAGGGGTGAAATGCTCCCGGTTCGGACCGGATTACCCGATCCGGTAGTGATGGAGAGGGGTGGTTTGGAGAACCGGTAGCAAAAATCCCTGCGCCCCCCCCCATTGCCCAGCTGAGCCGCGCAATCATCAGTTGTTTTTTTATTTTCAAAAGCATTTTTTCTACAACCTCTTTGGCTGAAAAAATGCTTTTAAAAGTAAAAAAAAAGCCTCTGATGATCACGCGGCTCAGCTGGGATCATTAGAAGCTTTTAAAAGCATTTTTTCTACAACCTCTTCGGCTGAAGAGGTTATAGAAAAAATGTTTTTAAAAGGAAAAAAAGCCTCTGCCAATCAGGCAAGTCAGCTGGGATCATCAGAGGCTTTAAAAGCATTTTTTTTACCTCTTCAGCCAAAGAGGTTGTATAAAAAATGGTTTTAAAAGTTTTTTTAAAAAAACCGTTGGCCACGCCCACTCATTACACCACCACCAAGCCACACCCACAGAACCAGTAGTAACAAATTTTATATTTCATCACTGTATTAAGCCTTAAGAAAAATCATAGGAAATCAATTAAAATAAAGGTTTTGCTCGGGCAGCATATTTATTAAAACAGTATTAATTTGATCCAGTATCTGAGTAATTACAGAATGTTTTACAACTTATGAAATCCATAAAGAAATTGTGTTGCATTCACATTAGAGGCTTTTCACAAAAAAAATCTGTATTTCAATTTCTATTCACTATTGTAAAGATAGGCTGATAAACCAGTGTTCCATTGCACCTCATCGGAGAGAAATGGGCAACAAAAAACTAAGTTAGAAAAGGCATAAGTTCCGAAGAAAGGGAGAACAGACCATGAACCTGACTGATATTTTTTCCCTCTACTTGTGTTTTGCTTCCATTTTGAAAGGTGCTTCTAAATAATCGCAGTTTTATTCCAAAATTCCAATTAGAATATTGGAGATTACTGTTACAGCAATTCTTTATTAACTGCTAAAAATTAATATTATAGCCTTTCAGATGCTGGGTCGATCCAGCATGCCATAACAAGGTAAAGTACTACAACAGTTATCAACAATTTATTCAGCATAGTAATAAGTTTTTACTAATTTTCTAAATAGCTCATTTTCTATGTTTTTCATTGTGCTTTTAAAGTTAAAAGAGATACATGTAGTCTTCAACTTATGACAATTGAGCCCAAAATTTCTATTGCTAAACAAGACAGTTAAATGAGTTCGCCCCATTTTACGACCTTTCTTGCCGTAATTATTATTTATTTTTTATTTTATTTATTTAAATTTTTATACCGCCCTTCTCCTAGCAGGACTCAGGGCGGTGAACAGCCGAGGTAAAACATAACAATATAAAATTTAAAAACAATTTAAAAGACATTAAAAGAATTTCGGCCCAACACTTTAAAAACAGCCCAATTAAAACCAAATTCAAATTCAATTAAAACCAAGAGGATGGGATCAAGCCAGCCCAGCTAGGTGGAATAAATGTGTTTTCAGGGCCCGACGAAAAGTCCGGAGGTCTGGTATCATGCGTAACTCTGGGGGTAGGTCGTTCCAGAGGGCAGTTGCTGCCACAGAGAAGGCTCTCCCCCTGACGGTTGCTAGCCAACATTGTCTGGCCGACACCCTGAGGGCGAACTGGCCGGTGGGGGGCTATTGGCGCCAGAAGGCAGTCTCATAGATACTCCAGCTCTAAGTCATGGAGCTTATAAAGTGAATCACTGCAGCTATAGACAGAATCTGGCTTCCCCATTGACTTTGCTTGTCAGAAGGTTGCAAAAGATGATCACATAAGCCCAGGCCACTGCAACTGTCATCAATGAGCCAATTGCCAAAAGTCTGGATTTTGATAACATGACCATGGGGACGTGCAATGATTGTATGAAAAATGGTCATTAGAGAGCTATGGTGGCTCAGTGGCTAATTCTGCCAACTGCCAATGTTCGATTCTTACTGGCTCAAGACTGACTCAGTCTTCCATCCTTCAGAGTTTGATAAAATGAGGAGTCAGATTATTGGGGGCAATATACTGGCTCTGTAAACTGTTTATAGAGAGAGGTATAAAAGCCCTGTGAAGCAATATATAAGTCTAAGTGCTATTGCAACGTCATTGTTTTCAGTGCCATTGTAAACTTCAAATAGTCACTAAATGAAAGGTTCTAAGTTGAGGACTACCTGTAATCATATTTTATGAAACAATAACAGAAATCCATCCAGTCACTGAGATCAGTATATTAATAATTGCATCAATATTTTCAAAACTGGAAATTTATTTTTCCCATGAATATATGTGTATTTTTCCATTGACCACTTTTCTAACATTCCTGCCCACTGTACTTTTTCATTATGCATTTTTGCAAATACTTTGTGAAATAAATGAATAAATTTTATCATATGTACTCTGATTCTCTCTCTAAAAATTAGAACAAAGATGAGATTTTTAGTTTGGCTATCAAAGAATTTATTATTAAATGGTGAGAAAACATCACATTTGTTAATTGAACAGTGTGAAGATATAACTATTACACAAAGCATCACATTAAACTGAAAGACAGCTTTTTAGTCATTTAATCATAAAATTAATTTTATTCTCTGTGTTGTTCTGAATAATATATGGAAATCTCTTAATAAATGTTGAAATAGGTTAACTCTTACTTAAAAGGATGAATCACCAAACAATAGATAATTTAAAAATATGGCTTTATGTATCTCAAAATACATAATACATAAAATACATTAAAAATACATAAATACAAAATACATTTAAAAAATGTCTTGGGACAGCGCTGGCTCTTCGGCTTTGAAACTGAGATGAGCACCACCCCCTAGAGTCCGACCGACTAGCATATACGTGTGAGGGGAACCTTTACCTTTCTCTCAAAATAGATAAGAAAATAAAGTTTCAAAATATGCGAGTAACAGAAGGAAGAATAATTATCTTATGCTAAACTTGTTAACAGAAAGCTGTAATAGAAAACGTTCTGCACTTTTTCTGCTAAAAATTACTCTCCCAAATTGATTACTTCTACAAGAAAAATTGAGCACACTGTAACATGTTAAATACAACTGTCAGATACCTGGTTGTTCTCCCAGCTCATGGGTTGAACCCTTTTGGTTTCAATTCTGTCTCCCGGTCAGCTATACTATTTATTTCCTTTATGCATGTTTGTTTGTTTTTTACAAAACTGTAAAGTGGCTAGAATTGTGGAGTCAAGTAACCAGACAGAAACTATCTTGCATTCCTAAGAACCACAAACTTAGGATTCAATACACGATAACAGTCCAAGGCAAACCTACTTTACTATAAGCCTTACTTTTATTTATTTATGTTTGAGAGAGGAGGAAAAAGCAAGATCATTCAGGCTGCTCCTTTGTTGTTGTTGTTTTGTTTAATTTACTATTAGGAAATACAACACATAAATAAAATAGCACAAAACGAACCACTGAAAACATAAAACCAAATGGCGCCAGAAAGGCGTTGGCGTTAATGCAAATGTAAATACAGAACATCACGATCCCCAGTTCTGGGAGGGAAGGGGCGTGAGAAAATGTAATAATAATAAAAAAAAATAAAGATCAAACATTCAGAATGCTTCGAGACAGGCTGAACAGATGCTGGGGGCAATAGGCTGACTCTGTAAACCGCTTAGAGAGGGTTATAAAGCGCTGTGAAGCGGTATACAAGTCTAAATGCTATTGCTAATACGCCACAGACAGCTGTTCTACGACTCTTTAACAGCTAAAATGAGATGGAGCCGAGAAGCCTCCAAAAGGTTTTGCAGCAAAAGTCAAAATCAAACCGCTGCAGGTCCAAAATCCAGGTTTCATTTCCACGCAAGCCTGAAACTTGCCCTGGATCCCTTCCCATCCGAACAGGTTCGGGTGCCCTTTCGTACATGAGCGCTAGACGTCTGAACTTCGCGCAGCTTCCCACCGCCCCTTCACATGCGGGTGCGGCAGCGCCTTGGAACGAGCCATTCGTCGTTACGTCATTAAAGTGCGCCGGTCGTTTCCTCGCCGTCGGTGTCAAGAGAACGAGCTTGCTTTGCCGGAGACATGAGTGGTCTCGCTCTGCTTTTGCGGGCGGCGCGAACGGCGCTCCCACCCGGGGCCAGGTTGTTTCGCACCGGCTGCTCTCGGCCGGCTTTTGTTAAGGAGCTTTTCATGGGGAACTTCCAAGAGGTGAGGCCGCCGAAAGCTTCGCGGTTTCCCTGGGCTGGGTTTAAGGGAAGACCCAGGATTCCAGCATCTCAGGAATCCCTTGGCGAAGCAGGGATCTGCTTTTTAATTACGGGTGGTGTCTCTCAAGTTAGATGTCTATGGAGATTCTCCGTCATCCAGGTCATGGTTGTCCCAAAAGTGCTTTTCCAAGAGACAACTGGACTTTCTGGTTTTTCTTTGAAGACATTCCGGTTCTCATCCAAGAAGAAGCTTCTTGGAGAAGCTTCTTGGATGACAAGAGAAACACCTTCAAAGAAAAATCAGAAAGTCCAATTGCCTTTTGAAAAAGCACCTTTGGGATTCTCAAGTTAAAGTTAGAAGAAGAAAAAACACCTTTCCTTCTCTGGTGTTTCATCTCAAATTCAGATCTCAAAGTCTGTAATTTTAGGCGGTAGCTATGGTCAGGTAGACCTCAATTTACAACAGTGACCGTTAGTGACCGTTTGAAGCTAACAGCACTGAAAAAAGTAACTTATGACCATTTTTCACACTTATGATGGTTGCAGCATCCCCCATGGTCGCATGATTTACATTTGGATGCTTGACAGCTGTCTCACACTTGCGATGGTTGCAGTGTGCTGGGGTCTTGTGATCAGTTTTTGCAATCTTCTGACAAAATAAATGAGGAAACCAGATTGACTTAACAACCATGTTACTAATTTAACAACTTCAGTTATTTATTTAAGAAATGCGGCAAGAAAAATTGCAAAATGGGGCAGAACTCACTTAACAAATTTCTCACTTAGCAACATAAATTTTGGGCTCAATTGTGGTTGTAAATTGAGGACTACTTGTAGATGTTAGATATGATAGAAACTTGAAATGAATGAACTGAAGCTACGTTTGGGAAGGGAGGGATCCATGCATAGATGAGCCACAATGGTGCAGTGGTTAGAGTGCAGTACTGCAGGCTACTTCTGCTGATCACCGGCTGCTTGCAGTTTGACAAATCGAATCTCACCAGACTCAAGGTTGACTCAGCCTTCCATCCTTCCGAGATCGGTAAAATGAGGACCAGATTGTTGGGAGCAATATGTTGACTCTGTAAACCGCTTAGGGCTGTAAAGCACTATGAAGCGGTATATAAAGCTAAGTGCTAGTGCTATATAATTTCATGATGATTTTTATTAGAATCCAGTCAGATGGCAGACCAGAGGGTGGTAATGTTCAGCTTTTCCAAGTCAATTTATTAACCAGTAATGGTTCAATAATAAATACAAATAAATAAATAGATAAATACAGATAGTCTTTCTTTAACAATGGTAGTTGGGATTGGAATTTCCATTGCTGATAAAGCATGTCAAGTGGCCACATTACTTAACAATGCTAATTACAACAGTCCCTTTTGCCATTATTAAATGAGGATCATGGTTTTTAAGCATGGATTTCCTCACAACTTCCTGCCAACTCAACAAGTAAAGTCAATGAGGAACTGGCAGTACGTTGCAATTCCCAGGTGACTCACAAGCAGGCCAGTGGGCAAGTAAGTTCTGGTATGGGAAGGCTAAGATAGCAGCTAGGATAGGGCTACTGTAGGATGCAGAAGGGCCTACAGATGCCTGCTTTGGCACCACATAAGCGGGCATATGCTATGGAGTGCAGGTAGTGACGCTATAGGTGGATGCATCCTTGACATCCCTTACTATGCAGCCAGACTCCTCAGGAGAAAAAGCAGTGGGAATAGGAGCAACTGATTACAACAACTTGCAACATTCCCTGCCAGCTTCATTGATTTATCTTGTGGAAAGCTGGCAAGAAAGATTGCAAATGGCAATTATGTGACTGCAGGGTTCTGTAACTATCATAAATACAAACAGGTTGCCAAGTTTCTGAATTGCAACCATGTAACTGCTGAAGTTCTTGGACATCCAGAACTCTGAGGTGACTGGTCGTAAGTACCAGTCATTCAGTGCCTTTGTAACTTTGAATGGTCACTGAACAAGTAGTAGTTCACTGAGGACCTGTAAATATATTGAAATGAATGAACAAATAAACTTTATGCAAAGATTCACAGCAACATTATGCAATAAAAATGCACCCTGAAGGTTTCTGTAGAAACGTCATTTCTGTAAAAATGTTTAAGGCCCAACTGAGCCAGGAGAGCATTGAAAAACCTGCTATTCCAACATTCTTTAACATTCAGCAGCCAATCCCCAGGAATATATTCTACCTGATGGATAAGAACATTTCAATTTGTATTATTGTATTACCCAGATAAAAGGATATTAAGGACTCCTATATTTACTCCTGTTTTTATGGCGTAAACTGCCTAGAGTTGGGTGGCATATAAATTTAATAAATAATAAATAAACAAATATAAATTTAATAAATATACAATAACATGGTTTAGAAAAAAATTTACAATGATAAGAACTTTGGAATAGAGAATTGGAGTAGCCCATATTACACAATTGGTGGCTTCAGATTTTAAGGAATGTTAGTTGCTTTATACCAGGGGTGTCAAACTCACAGCCCGTGGGCCAGATGTGTTACGTACTGGCTCCGCCCCCACCCGGTTTAGCAAAATGGGGAAAAGTCCCGATATGTCATGTGATACCACCATGATGACACAAGTTTGACACCCCTGCTTTATATTGTTTAAAAACTTGGTTAGTCCACGAAAAGGGGGGGGAGGGTTGTACCCTTTCAGTGAATGTTTAAAACATTTAACTTTCTATGCATGAGATGAATAAATCTGAAGGAATCCTAGTGCACAGGTTAACTTTCTTATGACGGGGCTTTGGTGCTCCCTGAGCTTGATTGTTTTCTTGCAGACATTTATTTCATTACCCAAACTAGGTAACATCATCAGTGCTAGTAGGGAGTGGGGTTTGCTCTCAGACTAGACTAGATTAGACTTCTAGTCTAGTGGCTTGCGCTGTCAGTGTTAGTGGGTGTCTTAGAGGTTCTTTGGCTGGGCTATTTTCTGTTTAGTAGTCCCTTGATTGGGGTATTATTTACTTGATTGTTGGTCTGATATTAATCATGAATCTATGCTCATTTGGGTGCTGATTGCTGGTGGAGAAGTGTTTGGGGTCTTATTGTTCCCTTTTTAGCTTGCTGATTGTCTCTTCTGCATAGTATATAGTTGTTTATGTCTATGTGTCTATTGATAGTTAATTTGCCAGAGTGCTAGGCTTCTAAAAATTCCGTAGCATTTTTGGACTTGGCTTAGTCTAGGATGGTCACAGTTTCCCAATTGAAACTATGGTTAAGTCAGTTCAGATGTAGTTAAATTCAAAAGTTTTCATCATGACTTCTGACTGGTGGTGTTCATGGATGCGTTCTGTCAGTCTTCTGCTTGTTTGTTCTGCGTAGTGGCTGTTGTAGTCATTACACTATATGTGTAAATGACTCCTGTTTTTTCTCTGGGGCTGCTGGGTCTTTTACTTTACTTAAGACATTTTGAAGGGCTTTAGTTGTCTTGTAATTTTGTAGGTGGCTACAAATATCCTTTTGTCAGTCTCCGCTTTTTCATTGCTTGCTTGCTCGGCTGCCATTGTAACGGGGGCGAGGGGGGAGCTGCTTGAATGTCTGGAAGGGGGAAGTGAGCTGGTGGAGAAGAGAAGAGAAAGTTTTCTTCAGGGTTTTCTTTGAAGCTGATAACTACTCAAGGTCAACCGTCGCGGTATAGCAGGAGTCTGGTACCATCGGACGCTGCATCCCACATGACCCCTGGGGGGGAATGTGGATTGGATAATCCTGACTGGACGGTTGGGGAAAGGGTTTTAGGGATGTTTTCTCTATGTAATTTTCGCGCCTATTGCTTCAGACCTTGCTTTTTTTTGGTTGCATTTAGTTCATACTCAGTAAAAGTACCTTTCTCTATGAAAATGGAGTCGGGGTTTTTCTTTCTTGAGTACACCTGACACCTTTGCTGGTAACTTTCTTATGAGTTAGATATTACTACTATAGAGAACTGGATTCCTAGAGGGAAATTAAGGGTCAATATATTACTGTATAATAATGGACGCGGTGGCTCAGTGGCTAAGATGCTGAGCTTGTCAATCGAAAGGTCAGCAGTTCAGTGGTTCGAATCCCTAGTGCCGCGTAATACGGTGAGCTCCTGTTACTTGTCCCAGCTTCTGCCAACCTAGCAGTTTGAAAGCACGTAAAAAATGCAAGTAGAAAAATAGGGACCACCTTTGGTGGGGAGTAACAGCATTCTGTGCACCTTTGGCATTTAGTCATGCCGGCCACATGACCACGGAGACGTCTTCAGACAGCACTGGCTCTTCGGCTTTGAAACGGAGATGAGCACCGCCCCCTAGAGTTGGGAACGACTAGCACATATGTGCGAGGGGAACCTTTACCTTTATATTAATATATTATCAAATTATTTTCTAAAAATTGGTGCTCTCAATTTTTGAAGAATTTTAGATATATGGTGTTGAATTGTTATAAAAAAGATAATTACATATTTCTGGAAGGATATTTCTATACCAAAATCTAAATGTTGGCTTAGTGAACTCGGTAAACTCTAAGTATATTTTCTTGCAATGGTACAAAATGTTTGCCATTGTTTCCTTCAATTTTTTGCCTTCCCAACATAATACAGTATTCAATCCTGGTATTCCCCTGTAATCTATTCAGATACTAAGCAAGGCTGACTCTGCTTAATTTCTGAACCCAGACAAAATCACTTCTTGAGGCAAAGTTCTACAAAGTACTTTTAAATATTGCT
The DNA here is from genome assembly GCA_012654045.1 of Ptyas mucosa. Classification (NCBI taxonomy): domain Eukaryota; kingdom Metazoa; phylum Chordata; class Lepidosauria; order Squamata; family Colubridae; genus Ptyas; species Ptyas mucosa. The sequence goes on from WNWU01000041.1 coordinate 5,163,044, forward strand.
CAGTCTTTCTGTTTAATATCACATTAGTAAGGAAGGGGTGGCCAGCTTGGTCCAAGCAATTATGTAGCCTTTCAAAAAGATTTTAGAAACACCAGACACCAATAAGAATCATCATTGTATTCAGATCTTAGTAGTTATAACTGAGGAATATACCTTCTGAAGCAAAGAATAGATCAGTTCTATTCATTCTTGCTTGTGGCTTTCAAGGTTTGTTTCAATAAGGCTTTTGTCCTAGATTTGGCACTAAAACAATCTTGGTCACTCTATTGGATGACCTTCACTGGGAAAAGAACATTGAATGTATACATTTGTTCATTCTTTTGAAACTTTCAGAAACTCTTCATACTAACAGTAGTATCATTGTGCGGAGAATTGAGTTCTGTGTGGGTGCTCTCGACTTTCCGTGGTTTTAGCACTCCTTGTTATGCCATCTCCAGAAATTGGTGCTGGTTGTGGGGAATGGGACAGGCATTTAAACTCCATAGCAACTATATAATGGGATTGTCCTATCACCCAAATTATTCATCATCTGTATAGGTATGGTAAGTAAAATCTTTCAGAGCTTAGGATTCATCTGCATGTTTCACTTCCATGACAGAGAAGCAATGCCATTTCCTAAACTTTATAGCATATTTCTTGGCATTATAATCACTTGCAGAGTCTGACACTTATCTAGTTTTGGATATTTGGGAGCAGAGGTGAAATTAACAAGAGTTCTGCTAGTTTCTCCTTCTAGCCCAAGCAGAATAATAAAACTTTGTACTAATCTTTTGAAATATTGGTATACCTCTATCCAAAGATAGGCCAGGTTGTGGGTTGGTAGACTGCAGCACTCCTGGGAGCTTTAGTCCACATTCTTCCTCTCCCATCAAACTGTCAAGTGGGCTGTTTGAAAATAGAGGTTTTTCAGTCTTACAGAAGGCTGTCGGACTGGCAGATGGTTTATGTCAATTGTGTTTTGAGGAGAGTAATAGACCAGAAATAGTTCAGAAATAGACCACGTGAGGAGTTACCAGAATAGAGCACCTCTGCACCAACAACCTGTCACTTGACCAGTTTGAAAGCAAGCTGATGTTTCCATCTCAGGCACCCACTTACACAAGTCCAGCCATTCACATTTACCCAAGCCTTCTCCAACAAATTGGTTTCCTGTACAAAAGCTGGCACAAAAGAAGATATTTCACAAGCCAACCTCTCTTCACCATGCCCACACAGGCAGACTTCTGCTTCATTGTTGTGCCAGAGTAGGGGTTCAGAGTACAGTCAACATTTATTTAAGCTGATAAACTTTAATTCAGACCCCACACGGGGCCAAAGAAGCTTAGGGCTGCCGTGAGGAATATGCCATAGAATGCCTTGCCATCAGCTGACTTGCAGGAAACTGAACTCAAACACCTAAATGGTCCTGCCCATTTCTTTGAACACCATAAACAACTTTTTTTTTTTTTACAAAACAAATCATGAAAATCTGTCATTTCAGAAGGAAGTTTTTCCTTATCCTGAAATTAGTAATGAAGAATTGCAAGAAATCAATGACTTCGTAGCACCAGTGGAAAAATTCTTCCAGGAAGAAGGTACACTTTTACCCTCCTCAAGACTTTTAAAAATCTTTTTCTGAAAGGCTTTTCACCATGCCAAATATAAAAATAAAATATAATACTAACAAGGAAACGTCCAAGGTTGCTTATCTGTATTTTTTAGCAAAAAGTGAAAAATAGCAAGAATCATATTAAGGAGTTTTGTTAATGCTGTGCTGGAACCTGCATTTGTATTTTTTCAAAAATTTACCTTTTTTTCCTCCTTTATTCTCTGAGTGTTTGAAAAATTATTTCAAATGTTTAACTGATGGCATTTTGGGACATATTTTTTTAAATTTTGAGGTTTATTTCTACCAAAGAGAAAAATACCTTCAGGTTCTCCTAAGTTTAGCTGAAATTTGGAAACCAGAATGGTTGTGAACAGTTGGAGAAATAATGCCAAAACAAAAGAAAGGATATTCACATAAATCAAGAGTAGGCAATTCATTTTCCCAAAGAGCCATATAAGAAACTGGGACAATTGTGAAGGGCTGAACCAATACGCTGAGCTTAATTCTGCTCAATGTTAATGTTATCACTTTATGAAAAGTAGCAGATTATATGGCTTTGATTAGCTGCTACTGATAAGAATACATGTTACATCTTATTTACATTTGATTTCTAATTTCCAATTGACCTCATGTGATCCAGAGAGTGAGAGAACCAAAGGGGGCCATAAAATGACTATGCCTGTCATATATCCTTTGCTAACTTCATAACTAAGTTTAAGTCACTAAAATAGAATGAACAAGCTTGCTTCGGTTGTGAGTGTTTGCTAAAATATCTTAACTATTGAGTTATCTAATTATCAACCAGTTAATATGGTTTTCTCATGTTCATTAGTGGATTCTAAGAAAATTGATCAAGATGCTAAAATTCCACAAGAAACTCTTAATGGGCTGAAGAGTCTGGGCCTTTTTGGCATCCAGATACCAGAGGAATATGGTGAGTGAAAATGAATGGTTTTTTCCCCCTCTTTTGGAGCAAGAAATACTTTGATCATTTACACATTTACTTACACATATTTACATATTTTTTATTTTATTTTAGTTTCCTTTCGTTTCCTCCTGTATGGATTTTTAATTATTTACCTCCAAGACTTTGAAATACTTGTAGAAATTCTTCTGGAAATTGTTTCCTTGTAGATTTAAAATTTTGATGTGTGTTTGAGCCGATGTAATAGTGCTGTTTCTCTGTAATATTTTGGGGCTAGTAAAGTTGAAATTTTCACTTACAGTTGTTACTATTACTAGTAGCATTGTTCAAAAGAACATGATTCTTTCAAGAAACAGCTTAATACACTTTTACACAAATTAGCATATACAATCATAAGATGTTCCACATCTTTTTGTCTCTTGCCTAGACACCTAGACTTACAAACCATTGATGGATACAGTAGTCCTATTTCAAAGCTGGTAATGAAAGCACGATTATAGAATAAGGCTTTGGAGTCTTCATGGCAGGTGTATGAAAAATAAAACCCTATGTAGAGTTTTTTTATATTGGTGAAACAAAATGAAAACAGATTTAAAATAATATTTTATGGAAAACAAGCAGTGGTGGAATTCAGCCAGTTTGGGCTGGTTCAGATGAACCGGTAGTTAAATTGCTGTCTGGCCCCATCCCACCCCTTCCAGGAGTCCCCACGCACCCCATTTTCACTCCCAGGAGGCTGCAGGGTGGCCTACTAGGCCCAAAACGGGGCGTGGGGGGTGCAGTGCATTCCCACCCCCCATGGCCCATTTTTTTGCTCCCGGGGGGTGCAGCAGGCCGAGTTCTGCCATGGCCAGACAGTCATTAAGGCAGAGAACCGGTTGTTAAATTATTTGAATACCACCACTGAAAACAAGTCTTGACAGAAAGTTGGCTATATTTCTGTTTAGATTCTTAAGGAAAAAGACTATGCTTTGTGTAAGATTCAGTTGCAGAACAGTGCTTTGAAACAGTGATTCAGTTTGTTGAGACATGAAGACAGAACTTTTCTGCAACTCTTCAAAAAAAGTACCATATATACTTGCTTATAAAACCATCTGTGGATAAACCGATCTCCAGATTTTTAACCAAAATACCATAAAAATATGCCACCTGTGGACAGCCCAATTTTTTGAATTTCTATGGTTGGCTTACTTATAAGCAATCAATGGATTATGAGAGAGACAGACAAACAGACAGACACTTTTAAAAAGTATTGCAGTATACACTCATGGATTAGCCCATCTGGAGATAAGCCAAGCACAATTGTGGGTGTATATGTGGTGGGGAAGGGTTGGAACTAAAATGTTTGCTTATTCACAAGTATATATGATATGCATTTTTCCTGTCAATCTCAGAAGATTTACAGTTTTAAAGAGCTGTCAACAAGTGCAGAGACCAAGGCTGGACCTGCAACTGAATGTGTATAGAAGGCAATCCCAAACAGCGTCAATGATTTTTTTAAAGTTTTTTTTATTTTTATTTCTTATACACATATTGTAAATGTACATTCTCTTATCTATAATTAATAATATATATACTTTTTTTTTCTAACGAAAGCATACAAATAAGACATTTTAATTACATTTGGGGTTGATCTTCTATCCTCTTTTCCCTCTTTTCACAATAAACCTTCTTCTCCTTCTTCTTTCTTTCCCCCCTCCCTCCCTACTCTCCTCTTCTACTTTCTTCCTCCTCCTCTCCTCTCCTCCCCTACTTCCCCTTCTCTCTCCCATTCCTCCCCTCTTTTTTTTTTAATTTGATTTATATGCTGCCCTTCTCCGGAGACTCAGGGCGGCTTACAATGCATTAAGCAATAGCCTTCATACTTTTGTATATATATTTATACAAAGTCAGCTTATTGCCCCCACAATCTGGGTCCTTTTCCCCCTTTCTCACCTTCTCTCCTGCTCTTGTCCCCTATCCTTTCTTCCTCTCCTTCCCCTTTCTTCCATTCCTCTCTCCTCCTCTATCCCTCTCCTTCTCTTTCCTTTCTTTCTCCTTTGTTGTGCAATATTTCCTTTTCCTTTACTTTTATAAACACAGTGTTTTCTAAGATTTATCAATTGATTTAAAAGATTTTTAAAAATCACAAAGTAAATTTATTTAATTTTGGTGTAGTAGACAAATTTCTTTTGTTTGACCACATCTTTTTCAGGTGGCCTTGGTCTTTCAAATACAATGTATGCTCGTCTAGGAGAAATAACTTCTCAAGATGGAGCCATTGCCGTAACTTTGGCAGCTCATCAGGCTATAGGGCTAAAGGTAATCTTTCCTTTATTAATGTATACATTTGTGTTTATGTAATGTTGTAAGAGTCAGTGTTTCAAACATGGAGAAGATAATATACATATATGTATACATTACATACACTGCACACACTACACATACACTAACCCTAACAAACACACACTCACTCACACCAAATTTTTTGGCGTATAAGACGCTCTGGAGTGTAAGACGCACATTAGTTTTTGGGGAGAAAAACAAGGGGAAAAAAATCTGCCTCTGCCTACCAGCATCCATCGGTATTCATCTGGCTAGCGTCCTTGCAGCAAACAGCAAACAGCCTGGTCAGCTTCAGCACGTTATCGCAGCCTGATTCAGCACGAGCAGCTGATTGGCAGTTGGATCGGCCTCCCGGAATACTGCCAATCAGCTGTTCCAGGCTGCAGGGATTGCCACAACCCATCACCGCCTCTGCATGTTGCATTTTTGGCCTCTGTGCGTCACATTTTCAGCCTCCGCACGCTCCATTTTAGACCCATTCCAGGCTGCCAGGATGTCCACAGCACATCGCTGCTGATCATTGCCTCCGCACGTCACGTTTTCAGCCTCTGCACATCATATTTTCAGCCGGTTCCAGGCAGCGGGGATTGAATATATATATATTCGTGGACATAATTCAATTTAGATAAATACATTTAACTTTTGAGAAGTTTTAAAAATTAGTATGTACTAATTCTTACAGTTTTCTGAAGAGTTTATGTTAGCTCTTCTTGTAGTTGCTTTCATTACCTGACTAAATGGTCGTCACATCAATGCCCCTTTCATTTCATAATTTCTGGAAACAGGTGTTGTGCTAGTTTAGGAAAACTTGCAATGCATGAAGCCATGACACTTGAAATATCACTTCCTGGAATGACAGGGCCCTCGGGAATAATTCATTCCTATGATCTCAACACCTATAATTCAAAAATGCTTCCCTGTCTGACTGGTTGGTTTATTTGTTTGCTGTTGGCAGGGGCTCCTGATTGCAGGCACTGAGGAACAGAAGAAAAAGTATCTACCTAAACTGGCTTCTGGAGAGCACATTGCAGCATTTTGCCTCACAGAACCAGGAAGGTAGCATTTTTGTAATAAATTCATTAAAAGACTAAATTTATCTGCATGAGATTGATCCCTGGTGAGAAAGATTTCCAGTCAAAAATTGGCTGTGGCAGTTCTTCCAGCGTGGCGCCACAGGAGGCCAAGCGACACACCAGTGTCATGCCAGTGCCGCAAGAAAAAGTGGGCCACCGCCATGAGGCAAGGCAGTCGTTTGGGTGTGGATGGCCTGGCTGAACCGCTGGCTTCCTGCTCTGGTGCCGCACCGGTGCCGGAAGCAGGGGGCCAGCTGCCACGTGGACACCTGCTTAACATGGCTGCCAGTGCAGCTGCCATGAAGCAGTTGTTGGGGTGTGGAACCACGGGGGGCCTGAAGTAAGCTAGTGTGTGCACCGGGCAGCTCCCCCCCTCTGCATTGCGGCGGTGGCACAAAAAAAAAAACACCCGAAAATAAGCGCTAGTGCTTATTTCAGGGCCTAAAAGAAAACAAGACCGGGTCTTATTTTCGGGGAAACACAATAAGTCACTTTTTTCAGTACCCTTGTAACTTTAAACGGTCACTAAACGAACTGTTGTAAGTGGAGGACTACCTGTAATTCTTGCTGTGTTTTTAATCTGTTCTTTGAATCTGAATGAACCATGTCTGCATATGTAATTATATTTTTCTTACTGGAATTGCTCCAATATGACAAACATTTGAGAGAGAAGCCGGAGGGCATGCACACAATTATTGTGCCTTTTAAATGGGAAGGCTGACTTATACTTAGTTTGAAAGGGAAAAAAAAGAATAGACAAGTTCGGGAAGCAGGCTCTGCTGGAATCATGAGGGTGAGACAAAACGGAAGCTCCTTGCTTGTTGAATGATAAAAGCAAGAGGCTGAAAGGGAGACAGGAGAAATGTTGCCGCCCTGCTTCTACTCAAAGGGAGATAATGGTCTCTTCCCCATGTCAATTTCTCCAAAACTAGCTGATAGATGATCCGGAGAGTTTTTAAGCTGCTTTTTTTTTTTTTTTGCAAATGGCCAGGACAGTCACAAAGGCATATTACAAGCCCAAATTACAAGCTCTTGCTCAGAGTTTGCATAGTGAGTTTGCAATGAATGCAGGCTACCTTGTCCCATTCTGAGAAACCCCCTCATGTGGGAGCAAAGCTGGCTAGTTTTCTTCTGTGGGTGGAAGCTTCAGGCAAGGTGGAGAAGCTGTTGCCACTTATGCTGCTTGAGAGTATCTGACGGTGATCATCTTTCTGTACAGATTTGTTTGCCTGTCTTTCTATTGGGTGTACATTGCTTTAAGCAGACATTAGGTTCCCATTTGTTGTTGTTCAAAGGAGCAATTTAAAAACCATTTTAAGAAATTATTTTAAATGTTTGGAATCATAAGAATACCTAGCCTTTTCAGATTTAGATTTCTCTGGAGAGGGAAAGGATTTTGAGTTCCATAGCTCAATTCAGCTACCAAATCCCATTTTCCTGGTTTACCTGTATTTCAGTGGAAGTGATGCCGCATCCATTCAGACCAGAGCCACTTTGAGTGAAGATGGGAAGCATTACCTATTAAATGGTTCAAAGGTACAGAACGGGCCATTTTGTCAATGTCAATTTAACCAATGTGATTTACGTTTCTAAAGAGAAAGCTAGCTGGATGAGATCAGCCTTTTTTACAAAAAGAGCGAGCTGCACAAACACTAAAATAACCTAATAAGAAAGCAAGTGTATCCAAAAGTGCTTTTCTTTTGTGTGAACTTTCTAGCTATTTAGTGTTTAAAAGGGATTCATTTCCGAGTGTTGAATCCAGTTTGTCAGATCTGTATTCACCCTTAGGTGATTATTTCAGAAAACATGCTAGGGATGAATGCTAAAGATACAACATCTGCCTATCAGTTCATACATATTTAATGTTTTAATTTTCATGTTTCTTCTGAGTGGAACATAAAATATGTTCTTTTCTTTCAATTGCAGATATGGATATCCAATGGTGGTATTGCAGATATCTTTACTGTGTTTGCAAAAACTGAGGTGGTTGATGAAGATGGTGTATTCAAAGACAAAATTACTGCTTTTATTGTAGAAAGAGCTTTTGGTGGAATCACTAGTGGAAAAGCAGAGGATAAACTGGGGATACGTGGATCTAATAGTAAGAATTATATTCACATTATTGTGGAATTTACAAGTGCAAATTGTTTACTAAACCTCGAAAGCAATTCCAGTGTTTTTGTCAACAACTTTTACTAAAATGTCTGGGACAGATTTTTTTGATTGGCAAAAAAGTATTTGTATGCATATATTTTCTGAAAAATGTTAGTTGCGTGATCGCATTCACCATTTTTTACTTCATATCCGCATTTAGAATAGTTTATGATTTTACAAGTAAAACCCCACTGCCATTATCCTCTTCTGTAAGCTATATCCTTCATTAACTGAAGTTAGTGGTAGATGGTGGGATTTCATAAATCACATTTATTTTTATCTCCTTTTGTGATCTTTGTCCTGCTGAAAATAACATTGTATCAGAAACCCAATGTAATTTACGATTTGTGCAATTATACTTACTATTGAGAATAAGCATATGATAGGGAATGGACTTTTTTGTACCATTTATTCCACACAAATAATGTTTAGGACAACTAATTTCACACCAGTTCTTAGCACACTTTATATTAGTTTATTATTGTATAAGCAGGGGTCATCTTTTTTCATAGCATCTATGTTAATTAATATGTAATGTAATCCAAAATATTACATTCTAGTTCTTTAAATAGCACATTTTGTTAAAGGAATTAGTTTTGAACACAGGATACAGCATCTGGAGTCATAGAATTGCACACATACCTCTTCTCATTATTACAATCTTTTTATATCTGGTATTCACCTCATTGAGAACCCGCATCTAATTGTAATTTTCAAATATAACACATAGTCCTGCTGGCAACAGCCACAGGCTATGTCTAAATTGGGGAATAGGAAGAGTTGGAAATTAGAATAGTGAGCTCCATAATTAGTTTTGGGCCTCGCTCCCAGTCTTGAAATCTTCTTCAAGTCTTTTGATTTAATTGTGTTTATATGTTCAAGGATATTGCAAAATGTTGAATACTTTTTAATCCTACAGCTTGTGAAGTTCACTTTGAAAATACAAAAATTCCTATAGAGAACGTTATTGGAGAAGTTGGAGGAGGGTTTAAGGTAAGATGTTGAGATAATGCTGTACATTTCATTGTGACATTAGAGAATGAATTTCATAAGATAGCATGATCAATTGTCCAAAATTCCAGCTAAATGAATAACACTGACTCTTGGTTTTGAATAAAAGTGAACTATGAGAGAAAAACTATGCGTTTTCCTTTCCTATCTGTATTTCAGGTTGCAATGAATATTCTAAACAGTGGAAGATTTAGCATGGGCAGTGCTTCTGCTGGAATGCTTAAGAAACTGATTGGTAAGGCTAGGCTTCTGGGATTGCCAAATTCTTGCATTAGGACCTTTTGTGCAAAGGTTACTGTCATATCCTTATAAATATTAGTTTGGATTATTCATCTCTTTGACATAGTATTTTCTTTAGAAATTACATGCTGATCTTTATTTTGATCTCAGTCAAGATTTTTATTCATCAGTGCAGCAAGTTAAGAGTGTTGAGAAAGGTGTTAGCTAGAGTGAAAGTTTGTGATTCCTTTGTAGGCTAGATAAACCCTGGGGTGTTGAGGTGATGTTCTAAGGGAGTTGTGGTGTCTCCAAACCTGATACATGCTGTTTGTATGTATAATTTTTAATGAAAATCACAGTTTGGTGGAGGAAACAAGTTTGTGTTGTGCTATAGTGACTCATAAATACCTGTCATTTGGGAACTTGGAACAAATACCTGCTTTTTATTCAATATTCTGGAACTTATTTGCCTAAGATGATTAGACAGGTTTTTTTGTTGCAGAGCACACATTATATTACAAATTTTTTGGGTCCTGGGCTCAAAAAGAGTGTTCTTTGTTTACTTACTTCATACAACTGTTTGGAAGAAAAATATGTGCAAGCCATTGAAAACCTTTTTTTATTTTAGCTGAGGTAAATATGAATATTTAAAATGAGCTTTGCCTTTAAATATCCTGAAGTTCATACCATTCTTTTTTGTATTTGAAATAAATGTTATATGAAGTCATTAAGACAATATGGTAATCATATTTCACATTAGTGAAATTATGTACCACATTTTTCTGAGTATAAGATGCTCCGGAGTATAAGACACACTTTATTTTTGGGGGAGGAGAATAAGAAGAAAAAAAATCTGCTTGAGAGGCTCTGTTTGGGAGGCTGCATTTGCAGCCTCCAAAAGGGTGGGGACTGGCGGGTGGGCAGGGCTACATTCGGTGTATAAGACACACCCAAATTTTCACCTTCTTTGGTGGGGGGGAAGTGCGTCATACGCCGAAAAATATGGTAACTACTATCAATGATCTCAGTATAAATGTGTAAATATAAAAACAATTGACCCTGCACTGATGGTGCCACAAACTGAGGCAAAAGTTAAATTGGGATTTCACTGTACGTATTGTCCATGAGTCAGTTTCATTTGTTACCTTAATTCTAAATTTCTTTTTATTGACACATTTAAACAATATGTTGCTTTTCAGACTCAGTGCTAATACGTAGGCTTATTCAATTGCCTTCTTTTCTCACTTTTTCAAGAGATGACTGCAGAGTATGCTTGTACAAGAAAACAATTCAATAAGAAGCTGAGTGAATTTGGATTAATTCAGGTGAAAAAGGAATTGTTTAATTTATTTGAGAAATGCTAAGGAATTTAACCTGCTTTGAGTAATATCAAATTGTAACAGTTTCTGGTTTAAAATATATGACTTTATTGGTAATATTGTAAATAAAATGAATTATTGCTAGTTTATAAGAATATCGTATTAGATCATGAAACTGGGAAGAAATTCTAATGTTATTTTTAATTTGTGCAAAAAATTTAAATATAATGGATATTTTTAAATGAATCTTTCAGGAGAAATTTGCCCTTATGGCTAGGAACGCTTATGTAATGGAAAGCATGGCCTATCTCACTGCAGGAATGATGGACAGGCCAGGAATCCCAGATTGTTCTGTTGAAGCTGCCATTGTTAAAGTAAGCTTTATTGAGATATTGGGGTAAAGTTAGAAATACCGTATTTCTCCTAATGTTCAAACACACAAAATCTGTGATATCTTTGTTTCCCACTATTACACTTAAATACTTTTGTTTGGCTTCTTAAATGATAGCCCTTGTATTAATTCAATTTTCGTTTGGTGTGACTGCAAGACTTTGTACATCTAACTGAAATAAAAACAATTGAATGCCAGGAACTAAGATTTGCCTACATCATAAGTTGACTATAAACCCCAATGAGTCATCTGTTTTAGAAAGATTCCCAAATGCAGGAAGGATTGTAGAAATTATCAATGAAATGTATTTCACAAATTAATGTAAATATACTCAAATTCAGTTGGGGGAGACTTTGCATATCATATGTGCCCACTAGTTTGGCTTTATTCGTGTTCTGGTATATGTGAATGGTATATAGGAATAGCCATAGCACTTAGACTTGTATACTTTTACAGCCCTCTCTAAGCTGTTTACAGAGTCAGCATATTGGCCCCAACAATCTTGAGTCCTCATTTTACCCACCTCGGAAGGATGGAAGGCTGAGTCAACCTTGAGCCTGGTGAGATTCGATCGGCCAAACTGCTGGCAGCCAGCAAGTCAGCAGAAGTAGTCTGCAGTACTGTACTCTAACCACTGTGCCACCGATGCTCAGAGAACGTTCATTCTATGAGAACATTGAGAAATGACTCTGGTTCTCAGAATATTGCTTTTCAAATGGCACTAAAGATGGTGCTATCAGATTTGGAGAATTCTAGAATTTCTAGCAGTATAAATATCTCAAATAGCAATAGCACTTAGACTCATATACCACTTCATAGTGCTTAAGTGATTTTACAGAGTCAGCATATTGTCTCCGATAGTCTGGTCCTCATTTTACCGACCTTGGAAGGATGAAAGGCTGAGTCAACTCTGAGCTAGTCAGGATCAAACACCTGGCAGTGGGCAAAGTTAACCTGCAATACTGCATTCTAACTACTGTGCCACCACGACTCAGCAGATGAAAGCAAAATAAAAACAAATACCATCCCTGCCACCCCAAAAATCAATATATTCCATAGGCACATATAACTCGGTAGCATATCCTGTTTGCTTAGTTCATAAGTCTAAAATGAGTGCATTTTTATTATGAACACTTGCAAGAGACAAAATTGTTCTTATAAATTAATAGCTCATATCTTCATATTCTGTACAGTTCAGCAGTTACTAATAAATCCCCATTTTAAAAAAACACCATGCTGCTTTTCATAATTCCAAATATGGTTTGACATCTTCATCCCACTAGCATGACAAAATTTAACAGTAACTTAAACTAAGTGCTTCTTATATGTCTTAAGTTTTAAAAACACTAGTGTAAGAATAATAGGGTTTTTTTCTTACGATTATGGGCAGGTGTTCAGTTCAGAAGGTTCCTGGGTTTGTGTGAGTGAAGCACTGCAGATTCTTGGAGGCCTTGGCTACATAAAAGACTACCCATATGAACGCTATCTCCGAGATTGTAGGATACTTATGATTTTTGAGGTAAATATGAATGCCTTCAGAAAAAATACATCATAACAACTGTTCCAATCTTTGTACAAGATTTAAATGTAGCTTTGCAAGCTGTTGACAGAAATAACACTTTAATACAAATTAAAGTGTATTAACTTTAATACAGATTTAAAATTGCTCAAATATTTCTGTTTCTGTTTCAGGGAACAAATGAAGTTTTGAGGATGTATATTGCTTTGACCGGCATACAATATGCAGGCAAAATCTTAACTGAAAAAATAAAGTATGTAATTTTTTATGAAATAATCATATTAAATGAATACTGGATGTAGATTGAAAATTGGTCAGTAGGAACAGCACTAGAGGAAAAGGATGCTTCAGGCTTTTTTCTTGCCTTCATGGATCATTGTAATAATGCTCCATTTGTATTATTCTGGAAGGATAATTTTAAAGTAAGTCTTACTAGGTCAGATGGTGTTACCTAGTTTGGATAATGAAATGTCTGCAACAGCCAAGCTCAGAGAGCACCAAGGACCCCTCATTTCAACCCTGTGCTTCAAATATTCTCCTTTTAAAGTGAAGCCGATTGTACCTTGATTAAAACTACAAAAGGTGTTTGTAATATTGGTCATTTAACTATTGATGCTGTGAATTGGCATCAGTTCAGTAGAAAGATTATGTAATCAAGGAAACTCAAGGTAGTTTATATGATAATGATTCTTCAGATGAGAATTCAGTTTCTGTTAATACCACAGTAGCTTATATGTCAGAATTTTTACCTACACAGGTAGTTCTTGAATTATGACAATTGAGCCCAAAATTACCATTGTTAAGCAAGACAGTTGTTAAACGAGTTTGGCCCCATTTTATAACCTTTTCTGCCACAGTTAAGTGAATCTGGCTTTCCCATTGACTTTGCTTGCCAGAAGATCATAAAATGTGATCACATGACGCTATCATAAATACATTTGCCAAGAGTCTGAATTTTGAGCTCATGACCCACAGCAAGTGCAACAGTTGTAAGTGTGAAAAATGGTCATAAATCACTTTTTTCAGAGCCGTTGTAACTTCGAACAGTCACTAAGCAAATGGTTGTAAGTCAAAGACTACCTGTATCATGTTTGCAAATATTGCAAGGATTCCGAAATGAAGGCCATGATCTTTCTAATCCAGACCATGATGTAAGAGGCCAATGTAGCTCTGGCTTATATTGTGAATTTATTGTAGATTACGTCAATTATTGTATTGTTACTTCATTTCTGCTTGCTTTTTTCATAGAGTTTTACTCATGTTTTCTTCTTAATTATTGTAAGACACCCAGAATAACATACTGTATGTAAAATGGGCAGCCATATCAATTTGGTAGGTAATTGGTAAATCCAGATGACTGGTACTTGACAGCAACCAAGACAATTTGACTTCTTTTAATTCATTAGATTTGGGCTGCCTTAGGTTTTGTAGCTTAAAATGCATTTTTACCTCTTGCCACTGAATACCCCCCCCCCCAAAAAACAGGACTTTTTACCCCCCCCCCCCCCGAGCAGAGCCCTTGTCTCATTGCTGCTCCTGAGCTAAAAAGGGTGCCTCCCTGCCCTCCATCTCCCTCCCGCTCCCTACCCAGGGTGAACTGAAGCTGCAGCAGTTTGGAGGAATGAAAAGCAGGGGAAACAAATATTGAATAAAATGGGTACTAAGGTGAAGAAAAAACAAAAGACAATTATGCACAATATTACATGGGCACACCATTTAAATTAATACAATTATTCTTCTGCAGAGAATTCAAGAAAAGAAACCCAAAAGTGATGTGGAATCTAGTTATGGGCAGGCTGTTTGGCAGCAAACCTCCAAGCATAGGAGTAATTGGACATGGGGGAGTAGTTCATCCCAGTCTCAAAGTAAGTGTTCCAAATAGAAAAATGATATGCGTATTATAGTCCTCCAGGCTTTATAGTGCAATACCAAATTCTTCCATTTATTATTTAGGAAACAAAATACATTTGGTTTTACATAGTTTAGACCTGTATTTTCCAAACCTTGGCAATTTAAAATGTATGGATTTCAATTTCCAAAATTTTCTGGCTGCATGGTAGCTGGGGAATGCTATTAGAATTGAAGTCCTCACATCTTAAAGTTGCTAAGATTGAAAAAATACAGTTTGACTGTTGGCCCATTTAGTCCTTTATTGGTGACACTGCCTCCTTCTACACAGTCTAGCTGCTGTGGTTCCTTCTTAAAGGGAGAATAGCTCTTTTTGTTATGAAGGGCTTTTTTCATAAATGATCCCTTGCAGCTTCTGGTGATGAGGGTTTTTTGAAGGGAGGGCGGAATTAACCAACCAAGGTAACATAGTATTTGTGATTATTCTTGAAATTTTAAGCCTGGCTACCTGGAGTCACATTACCATTAAATGAGAGTACTTTGGGGTTAGTTCAGCCAGGATCTTAATCTGGAAATGGCCGACTGCTGGGTTTGCATGGTACAGTTGATATTTCATTGATTTGGTTAAGTACATCTTGCAAATTGGCTGCCAGTAGCTTTCCTGCATCTTGGAAAACTTGCCTGGAGAACCTGGAACTGTCCACATAAAATGTGTATGTATACATTATGTATAAATGTATAAAATATGTAATCTTTTGTATAGTCCCCTTTAGATATCTCTTTGTCTAGCTACTTTTACTGAATTGACTTAGCTGATTTCCAGCTTCAATGTGTTTTTTCCATGATAATTTTTGTATGCTTAATTCTTGCTATCAGTGAAACCTTTTTTCAAATTATTATTTTACCCCTGCTATTCACATTTTAAATGATATAAATAAGATAAAATTAATTTGGTGTTTACATTGGGGGTTTTGTGTAAGTTTAGATACTCATTGTTTCACTGAGAAATTGTTAAATCTATGCAAATTTGGATTTACCAAATCCTGTATCAGTTAATGTAAATGCAAACCAACTTGCAGTTGGATTGATTTACTAAACTGCCTTACAATGTTTCAGTCATATTCACATTCCTTGCTCGATATCAGTATCATATTTATGCTTAATAACGAAGACATGGAACTTGACGTGTGAAAAGAGCTAAATGACCCTTTTATGGAATAAGGAGCAATTATTTGAAATGTGTATTTCAACTGGCTGCAGGTATAAAGCTGATAAAAGTTACTGGCTGAACAAGGTCATTTTCACTGACCCCCATGAGTTCTTCATCCTACATGCATTCAAAAAAGCAAATATATTTTCTGGGTTGCTAATAGAATGGAAAGAACTATTAAAAAGAAAAGGTTTGAAACTTAAAAGATAATCTCATTGCAAAAACCATGTAAAACATTAACTCTGCTTTGGTTTTTTTTTAACATATTTAACATGTTTCTTCTTCTGACCACCTACACTCTTTTTAATAAAAAACCTGCTTGTATTAAAATCAACAAACCAACAAAATATCAGTTACGTTTTTGATATATTGATTTTAAATAGCCATCTACATTGTGTGCATAATGAATCATTAAATTCAAGACTGCAAAAAGTCACTCAGTCATGACTAAAGTACCCAATATGTACTTTATGTCCATGTCTCAAGTTGAGCATGTATTGAAAATATATAGTGTCTTTTTTTTTTCTTTGCAGGAAAGTGTCAAGAAACTTGAACAAAACGTCTTTGACTTTGGAAGGACAATTGAAAATTTATTAACGAGGTTTGGCAAGGTAAACATGGCTTGACCAGAATAATTTATTTCAACAAGCCGGGCTGGCCTAATTTTTTAAAAATTTTAATTGTCAATTCCTAATTTTAAATGTCTAAATTGGGTAGTTTTATTTTAATTTGATATGGGCCAAACTATTTAATATTTTTTTAAAAAATTTTTAAATTTTACATCTGTGTGTTTTAAGCTGGCTGTACACCACCCTGAGTCCCTTCGGGAGAAGGGCGATATATAAATTAAATTAAATTAATTAATTAATAATAAATCAGAGGGTTTTTAATCTTTCTTCTCACTTTTCTGTTGTCACATCCTACTAATCTAGGTAAATTAAATGTCTGAAGTTTCCTTCCACTAAAACACTACCTTAGGATATACGTAAATCAGTGGTTGTTTTCCATAATCTGACAATTTCAAAATATAGCCTACAAAAGACATTTTTTCACTAACCACATATCAGTATGGTGATATTACTGTATTTGTTTATAAGCATAACAATTCATGATGGCTAGTGATTCTTTATTGCCGTTTTCTTTAATACTAGACTATTGTGGATGAGCAGTTGGTTCTTAAAAAAGTGGCAAACATTGTCATTAATATATATGCAATGACTGCAGTCATATCCAGGGCTAGCCGATCTATCTGCATTGGTTTGAGTAATCATGATCATGAGGTGAGTTTGTTTTACATCTTAATGTGAGGAATTTCAATGACGGTATAATAAAGCAGACAGAAGGGGGAAATTCAGATTATTTTTACTTTTAACTGAGAACAAAGTTTATGTATATTTCCAGTTGCGGCATTTTAAAAAGAAATTAGAAATGAATTGTCATTTCTGTGACAATATGATTTTGTAAAAAAAGATCAGATTCTTGCTTTATTTCTCCAGTGCATCATAACATTAGCATAATTTTGAAATAATTTGGCGTATCCATGATAATGTTCTTATGATTAAGAAAAGCTAAATGGAGATGAACAGAAATGACTACTGCCTACCATGTTATATTTGATTATCCTGCCTTCACTAGATGAACCACAATAGGCTTTTAACAATGAATTAACAAAACAGTTCTTCTCTTCCTCCTCTAGAACAAAGGTGTCAAACACAAGGCCTGGGGGCCAGATCCGGTGCTTAGATCTGGCCCGTGGGGCCACCTTGGAAACAGCAAAGGACTGGGCCATGGTGCCTCTGCCAACAAAAACAGAGCTCCATTTTCATTGACAGAGGGTTGTAGGAGGCTGTCGCAGCCAAAAACGGACCTTGGGAGCCCATTTTCCCTGGCAGAGTGCTCAGGCCACCACAGGCATCCCCAACATGAGTGATGTTGAGCTGCCCATGCCCACTCTGGCCACGCCCACCCTGGTCCCCCAAGGTCAAACACAATCATGATGCGGCCCTCAATGAAATTGAGTTTGACACCCCTGCTCTAGAATTTAGATACTGGAAATCTGTATGTTTTAAAGGACAAAACCAGTGTTTCAAACTGATTGCCAGATTACAAAACCAAACATTGAACAAAGTGCAAAAATTAAAGAATTTATTCAGGAGATTTGAATTTATTGTTAGATTCCGATTATCATACAGGCAACTAATATAAAAACTCTTCTATTAATTTTTCAAACTTCAATCGAGTTATTCAGCGATGAGGCAACAAGCACTGCAAAGGGGAGGGAGGGGGAAGAGAGAGAGAGAGAGAGAGAGAGAAAAAAAAGTCAGTCAGCTTTTATTTGCTAAGCAGATACATGGTGTACCTAGAGTTCAATAAGACGATTTTGTCCAAACCATGTGTATCAGGAGTTGATAATTACATTAAAATTCTTGACGTACACTTAGCAACAGAATTAAAACTGCTAATAATTCAACTGACTTCTAGGTGCTGCTTGCAAATATTTTCTGCACAGAAGCTTGTTTTGAGAATAATTACACAATAGTATCATTACAAAAAGGTAAGTGTTACAATTGACTTCAGTATTGCTACTTCAGCTATAACAAAGTATCTTTAAAAATCCTTCAAGTAAAACGTTTATTCCTGGTGATTTCATGGACATGAACATGGCATTTTGTTCCCATTTCTTTGGAGATGGCTTGCTATTGTCTTCTTTTCAGGTTTTTTTTTTTAACTTCTGGATCTGGCCTATTGATCTGATACCCTCTGAAAATCTTCAATTCAATTACTAACCAGACCTTACCTTGCTCGGCTTCTGAGCCTAGATTGGCCAGGTACTGACAAGATCTGAAAAAATTATGTGATTTTAGGTTTTGGGATCATCGGGATTTGGGAACTTACTGTCTTTGGTTCTAGATAGATGGCACTGCCCTACATAGACCCTGTGCACAATCTGGGGTCCTTCTGTACTCGCAACTCCTGCTTAATGAGAAGCTAGCAGTCCTAAGAGACCCTTTGGGCAACTTCAGTTTGTGTACCAGTTGAGCCCATTCTTTCAATCGGGAAGCTCTACTTACGATCGCTCATATGGTCAGCCCCTACATGGATTACTGAAACCTCCTGTATATGGGGCTCCCCTTGAAGAACATCCAGAAGGTTCAGCTCGTGCAAAAAGCAGTGGTGTGGGCACCTAGATCAGAGCATTTTTACGCCTTTGATCTCCAAGCTGCGTTGATTACCAGTATGCTTCCAGGTTCAATTCAAGGTGTTGGTAATGGCCCCTAAAGGTATAGGGCGGGTTATTTGAGGGACTGCCTTTCCCCAATTGCATCTACCCATCCCATCAGGTCTAGCAGCAGGGGCAGGTTATTGGGCCCTATCCACTAAGGAATGTCATCTGATGGGACCCAGCAGGAAAGGCTTTTCTGCCATGGCACTCACTCGCTGAAACATTTTCTGCCCTGAAGTCAGATGGGCTCTATCCTTGGCCTTCTGGAAGGGCCCATAAATATGGCCTTACCATCTCGCCTGGGGAGTTGTGCGGCACCTGCTAAGAGGTTATACAGGTATTCTTTGTTTAGCAACTGTCTTATATAGCAACTGCTTGCACTTAAGACAGTTGACGGAAAAATAACTTTGCAGCCAATCTTTGCATTTATGGTACAGATTGTATTTTTTAACCGTTCTTATTGTTTCAATGTTTTTAAAGCTTTTTGTTATGATTTTGGGGTTTGTCTGTTTTTTGAGTCTGTGTGTTTTTTAACTTGCAAGCTTCCCAGAGTCATGTATGTAACTCATCTAAATTGATCAAATAAATCAATAAAATAATTGTCACCTCTCTGAGGTGTCAACAGAATAGTAAATACTTGCTGAAGCAAACCTGCTAAGCCTGCCACCCTTTCTAAAACATGCCTTTAATGTATCTTAAGGATGTGGGGCAAAGCAGGTTTTTTCATTATTTCCCTTAATGAAGAATATAGATAGTCCTTGACTTACAACAGTTCACTTAGTGACCATTCGGAGTTACAATGGCACCGAAAACTTATGACCGTTTTTCACACTTATGACCATTGCAGCATCCCCATGGTCACATGATTTACAATTGGATGCTTGACAATTGACTCACATTTATGACTGTTGCTGTGTCCTGGGGTCAAACCAGATTCACTTAACAACTAGGTTACTAATTTAACAACTGCAATGAGTCACTTAACAAATCTGGCAAGAAAAGTCAAAAAGTCATTAAATGGGACAAGACTCGCTTAACCAATTTTTCACTTTAACAACATAAATTTGGGCTCAATTGTGGTCGTAAGTTGAGGATTACCTGTATGCACTTGTTGCTAGCTGCACATCTTCTCATTTAGATGTGTCTTTAAAGGATCAATTTCTTCTGTTTCCATTATCTCTAGATTCTCCTGAAAACCTGGATGACAGCATTAAAAAAGTGGCAGATCAGGTGCTGGAAAAAAGAACTTACATTTGTTCGCACCCCCTAAATAGGACTTTCTGAAAGCTGAAAAATATTACTAGAGCCAGAGAACATAGTAACTGAATGTATTCCAACTGGATCCTTGGGTATGTTCTTAGATCTGAGGCAAAATGTGTGACTAATAACATGTACGGTTTCATATTTTACAGTGCAATTTTATAAAATACAATAAAGTAATAAATTATATAAGCCTGCTTCCAGTTGATGAAAAACTATCACTTATCTATCATCCATCCATTCCTTCTTCCCTCCCTCTCTCCTTCCCCCCTCAGCATTAGAAAGTACAGTCTGGTCAGATATGAGGCCATGTTTTTAAGTTGGCTGTTATAGAATACTAAAATATTGATTCCCAATGTTTTTCTTCATGGAAAAATTTTGGACTGAATACGTACACGCAGTGTGTATGTGTGCAGGTATCCATGCATGCACATCCCCCCCCCCCATGTGTGTGTGTGTAAACTACTGTACCCAGCAGCAGCCACCCCTACCCATGGTCATGGCGGCAGCAACAAACTTTAGCCCACTGATATTCACACAGCACTACGTAGCCGCTTACCTGTCCACCAGCCTGCTTGCAATCCTTCTGGGACTTGTGACTTTCTGCTGGCTTGCCCATTGACTTTGCTTGTTGAAACCAACAGGAACTCACAAGTTATGATCAAAGGAGATTTAACATTTATCGAGGCATAGTCCACACAACAACTGCAATAGGGATTGTTCAGATTGCTATCGCTATGGTCACATGGTGTTGCATTTAATGGGTGCATCACTTACTGACAGAAATTACCATAACTCAACGACTACCTGTAAATAAAATATCAGTTCGTTTCTAGAGTACGATACCTTTGGCCAACTCTTTTACATGTACACTATCTACAATTATCATTCCCACATTACCTGCTTTCTCTGTTTCATCCATTGCTGGGACATGCTTCTTTAAACATAAATCCTGAGGGGGATACCTCTTGTAATGATATGAACGATTCTGACAAATTAGTCTGGGGAAAAAACACCCAACGGTTAGACTAGAAGTGATGGTGTAAATTCTCTCCCAAAAAAGAGAACTTTACATCAGTGAAAGCTTTCTCACTTTTTAAATTAATTTTATTAAAGAATTTTTATGGTGTGTTTTTTTTATAAAAATAAAAATGAAGAAAAGTGATGAGTAAATAAGGTAGAAATAAGAGAGAAAAAAGAACAAAGAATATATACCACGTGGCTTCCAGTCTTCTTTACAACAGTCATAAACGCATTTATATTTTATCCTCTAAGATTACATAATTTTTTCCTTTTTCCATATTCTTCCCTTTCTAATCATCAAACCCATAAATACAATGATTTAGTCCCAAAGGTGCTTTTTCAAGAGGCAACTGGACTTTCTGATTTTTCTTTGAAGACAATTCACTTCTCATCCACGAAGCTTCTTCAACTCTGACTGGATGGTGGGGAATGGAAGGATTTATACTCCTTGCAGACAGCTGGTCATTTGCATTCTTTGAGCGAGTCATTAAGGCCACTTGGGTAGTGCAGATGGGTATGAAACACAGATAAATTTCCAGGTGGCCTTAATGACTCTTTAAAAGAATGCGAATGACCAACTGTCTGCAAGGAGTATTATTCCTTCCATTCCCACCATTCACCCAGAGCTGAAGAAGCTTCTTGGATGAGAAGTGAAATGTCTTCAAAGCAAAACCAGAAAGTCCAGTTGCCTCTTGAAAAAGCACCTTTGGGACAACCATGACCTGGACTATCCTAACTGAGAATATCCATATACAATGACTTAGAATAAAAGGGGTATACAGGATGCGCATGTGTGTTTCAATAGAAAAAGACTAAAGAAAAGCCTGCTTCATCACTGCAGGATCTGGAATATTCAAGATTCATGGTCACCAAGGAAGCCTGGCCTTGGGAGCCTGATCTGAATAGATTACGTGGACTTCATTAGACCAGCACATCTTGCCTAGATGCTAAATGGGTTACAGAGGAACCAGGTTTAAATTTCTTCTATTTTGTTGTAGTGATCCTTTGACTAAATCCTTTCTATTTGTAACTCAAGTCAAGATCATACACATTCAGTAAACACTTTTAAAGATTTTTTGTCATTTACTGATCTGTCGAGTGACACACCTGAAATCTGCTCCTTTCAGAGTTTTAAATACATTGTGTGCCCTGTCATAACACGGAATATTGTGGTTTGACATCAAGCTTCGGTGAATGTCACCACCAGGAACAAATCCTTTACAGGGACGGCTCTCTTCCATGTTATCTAAAACTCCCAGAACTGGAAGAGACTAAAATGAGAAAGATTGAGATTTACAAGAATGCTGTTTAATTCACTTTTTCCTCAAGAGCTTCAGCAAAAATTAAATATGTTAGAAGATTATAGCCGTACAATATATACTGTATCTGCAACATCTTTGGACTATTTCAGCAGGCAATGATGATAAAAAATATTTTGAATTAGAATTTTGAGCATCCTCCTGGTACTGATAGATACAAAATACTTTGTCAAACACATGAAATCCATTTGCAGCATATTATCCAAAATGAGACACAAATACATACACAGTGGAAACAGTTGCTTATAAAAGGTTTGCAATTTTTCAGTTATAGATTTTATTTATTAACTTTTTTTATGCCGCCCATCTCCCCTGTAAGACAACTCTGGGCGGGTTACAGATTATAAAAAGGTAAATAGAAAATGTATTTAAAACATTAAAACCATGCAGATTAAAATTTTAAAACTATACAAAAACCAGGGCTAAGGATTTACCTGCATCTTCAGAGATGACTTGACTGGTTTATCCTTCAGAAGACCCTGAAGGCGAGCCATTTGGCAGCTGGCTTTAGGTCCACTAGAAATAAGCTCTGTTGCTGGGCAGCACCGATGAACTTTCAGAGCAGTATTAAAAGACGCTTGTATCGTAGGCTCTTTTGTTCAGATTCACCAGTTGAACAATGACACAGAAAAGACATTGTAAGAAGAGTATCAATCAGATTCATACATCTGAATAACAATTCTGTTAACTCATTCAATTCCAATTAACTTTTAATAGAATTTCTGACTTAATTCTGGAATTAGACCAAGAATAAATCTGGAACACTATAAAAAACTAGAAATTAGTAGCAGCAAGGCTACATAATATATTAAATGTACCGTAAGTGTACTCGCATTTAGCACCATATTCTGTTCCTCATATTTTAATGAACAAACCATAATCTCCTTAAATTGGGTAAGAAACTTAAGAAACCCTAATATAAGAAATTATACAAAACACTGTAAACCCCTTTACTCCATCATAAAACTCTTAGGGAAACATATCTGTTCATTCTGATCTTTGAATCTGTCTGTCTATTATCGATCAGCTACCGTGTTTCCCTGAAAATAAGACCCTGTCTTATATTTTTTTGAACCCCGAAATAAGCGCTTGGCCTTATTGCGCTCAAAAGCCCGATAGGACTTATTATCAGGGGATGTCTTATTTTGGGGGAAACGGTATCTATCATCTCTCTCTATATTACTAACTATCATCATCTATCTATATCTAATATTAATCCGAGTTCAGTGAATAACCAACATTGAGCATCACTAAAGAAACTTATCAAGACACGTTTTCTGAGAATGGCAGCTTTTACTCACCTCAAAAGCATAGGGATGTTACTCCTCGTCTAACATTGCTATAGTGTTTAAAGGCAACATGATAATTTATGTAGAGCTCATTCTCCATCCAGGCCTGTAAGTGTTCTTAACAGTGATATCTGGGAGATTGGCTCAAAGGCAGAAAATCTTATGACCTTCCAAATATCACTGAATTGCATTCTCACATAATTGTAGCATAGTACAATGCAGGCCACATATGCCATTCAGTGATAATACAGGTAGTCCTCAGCTTATCACAATTGAGCCCAAAATTGAAAGTTGTTAAGTGAGACATTTCTTAAGTGAATTTTGCCCCATTTTACGACGTTTCTTGCCACAGTTGTTAAGTGAATCACTGCAGTTGATAAGCTAGTAATGCGGTTATTAAATGAATCTGGCTTCCTCATTGACTTCGCTTGTCAGAAGGTCGCAAAAAGGGATCATATTACCTTGGGACACAGTAAGATACTTACCAAATATCTTAATTTTAATCACATGATCATGGACTAATATAATTTATTATTACAGTCTTAGACTAGAACAAATAAAAGCACTCAGTATATATACACTTAAGAATTCTAGTATAAAATAATAACTAAAATCTATAATAAAATCCAGTGTCAATTATACATGGTCTGATTATACAATAGTTGCAATCCCTAAACCAGTGATGGCTAACCTTTTTGCCATTGCATGCCAAAAGCGGGGTAAGCGTGGTGGGGTCACACGCACGTGTGCCCACATCCATAATTTATGCACCCTGCCCCCCCCGTGCTCCCCCCGTTTTTGGCACATGCTGGCACAGTGGGCTTGGTAGGTCCGTTTTTTGCTCTCCCCAGGCTCCAGAGCCTTTCTAGGAGCCTGGGGAGGGCAAAAACGGCCTTCCCCACCCCCCGCAGAGGTCCTCTGGAGGCCGGAAACAGTGTGTTTCCTGACTTTTGGTGGGCCCACAAGGCCTGAAAATCAGCTGGCTGGAGCACGCATGCATGCCGGAGCTGAGCTCGCGTGCCCACCAATATGATTCCGCGTGCCACATGTGGCACCCGTGCCATAGGTTCGCCATCATGGCCCTAAACTGTGTGGCCCATTGTGGGTTCAACGCTAAAAAGGAAATGACTAAGCAGTGCAAAGGGTTAGCCATAATTGTTCTATACATCAGTATGGTGAAGAAGACATGTATTTGCGACGAACCCCCAGTGCTGCTGCGCAGAATCTGGCCACCTGTGCTGTAGTTATCGACTGTTCATCCTTAAGCAGCCACTGAAGGATACTTAGCAGTTATTGGCAGAATGTTTTTTCCTAATCTCCGTATAAAAGGAACATCTAAGACGCATGTGACCCACAGTCTCCACCTTTCCTGAGCCGCAGGGACAGAGTCTTTTCTTGAATGGTATCCTTTTATACTTGCAAACAGAACGGCCGATGGAAGTGCATGGCACCATGAAAGTGCAAATGCTTTCCAGTGGTTTGCTGATTCCAACTGACTAAGATAGCTGGCAGGAGCAACAACACATCTAATGGCATCTGGAGCCAGAAACAGCAGGCCTTTCCCTAAGTCCGCCTGCCTCTCGATGTCCTCCACCCTTTGTCGCAAGGTTTGTCGTGCTAGATCATAGTCCATCTTGAGTATTAAAGCTGGGGAGAAGCCTAGTTTGGCAAGGTTGGACTCGACAGCCTTGACCCATGATGAAGAGAATTTGTCTTGGAGGATTAACTGAGCAAGACCTTGCGGAAAGAAGTTAAGCTTTAGCCAGAGATTTAAGAACGCTATACAGATTCTTGCTGCGACTTTTATCAATGCTGTCTCCAGGTGCAGAAGTGCATTTGAGACACAACATGGCATCTGGAGAATTGATCTAATGAATTTGAATTATTTGTAATGATATAAAACATGAAGCTGACAGTCCAAGCAAGGTCCCATAAAGGAGCTGTGCTAGTGACTTGGCCATAAAAAGCTTAATAACAGCAGGGACATAGTATCCTCCCTCTGTGCGGAAAAAAATAAAAATGGTGCTCGCTGATCTTTGGCCCAAGGCAACTGCGTATTCTCCATGTGCTTTTCTTCAACCATTGGCCTGAATGACCACCCCCCAGGTATTTGAAGGTGGTTACCTGCTCTATTTTGTGGCCATTTAAATACCATGAATAAAGTTTTGGTCTTTTTGCAAAGGCCGTGATCTTTGTTTTCTCATAATTTATGTCCAGTTTATTGTAATTATAGTTCTGAATCATGGAGATGCTGGAAAGGTTGTTAATTGTGAAAAATGGTCATAAGTCACATTTTTTTCAGTGTCGTCGTAACTTTTAACAGTCACTAAATGAACTGTTGTAAATCAAGGACTACCTACACTGAGCAAAAGCTACCCTTCCCAAAAACGTTTCCATGCCTAGGTAAGTTTCTTTGGTGATGCTCAATGTTGGTTATTCACAGAACTCAGAGAAATATAATTAACTTCAATCAAAACTAACCAGTAAATATTCTCTGTAACCATATACCTGATTTGGATTTGTAGGCAGATATAACTATTTAAATATCAAGAACTGCCCTGGAATGGAATCTAGTGCCTACCTTCTCTACGAGTGTCAGGAACCGGGTTTTGGACTATCGGCATTCGATAAAGCTCAAAATCAGCATCCCGTTTGTCCCATCTCCATCTATCCCGATCCAGAACTGGCTTCATAAAGTTAGCATTGAAAAAATTCTCCTGCCATTTCTAAACGAAGTAAGGAATCATAATAAATGTAACTATTTTATTTATATCCCATCTTTATTTTTTCTACAAATAACTCAAGGGGGCGAACATACCTAATACTCCTCCTATCTCCCCATAAGAAGCACCCTGTGAGATAATTTGGTTGAGAGACAGGGAAAGTGACTGGTCCAAAGTTGCCCAGTTGGCTTTTATTGAATTGAATTAAGTCCTACAAATGTCCTAAAACATGTACAGCAGTGTAAATTTACCCTATTTATCCCATAAAATGGGTTTATTGCCTATTTGTTACTATTATATATTATATAACAATAACTTTTACCTGTAAAATGTGCCAATGACAGCAAGCATCTAGAATGTCTTTCAAGTTCAGAAGAGGCTGATTGGTGATTTGAAGCAGCTTAAAATTATTAACTATTTTTCCCTGGCCGTGTGTGTGTGTGTGTGTGTGTGTGTGTGTGTGTGGTTTTTCAGAAGTTGTTTTTCCTTGCCTCCTGCCTAGGGCTGAGAGGGAGTGACTGGCCCAAGGTCAACCAGCTGGCTTTGTACCAGGTGGGACTACAACTCCCAATCTCCTAGTATTTAGCCTGATGCCTTAACAATATTGTATTTTGTTTTCTACTGTATTTTATGTATATATGCATCTGTGTGCGTATATAGTATTTTGTGTGTGTGTGTGTGTGTGTGTGTGTGTGTGTGTGCGCACAGACAAACATATAGATATAGATATTCTGTCTACTCCTGGGGGCGGGAGGCAGTCATTTTAAATTAAAAATCATCTTTCTTTTAGTTTTTGGTGATATCTTTGCCACAGGCTGATTTGAAGCAGAAACATGGGAAAATTTTAATCTGAAATAATGATGTTCAAAAAGCTTTTAAAAAACAAAACTATTGTCATCTATTTATATTGTACTATTCAAAACTATTCAAAATCTTTTGGACCATTACTCAATTATCATCAGTTCTTTTTATCACTGTTTATAATTGTCCACCATTTTAATCCTATCAAATTTCTATAAATCAAAACATGCTTTGGACAACAGAAATAACTGATTAGAATAACTGACTTCTGTATACTATTACTGAAGAACCTTGAAATGGCTATTACTCTGATGCAAATCAAAATATTTATTTTCAGGAAGTTTTAGAAAATCTGTGGTGAGCAGTGAACTCCTTGTCCTATAGAAAATGACGTTTTGAATAAGGTGAATGACTTTTATCTGGAATAAGGGATGGGACAGGCATGGTCCAAGTGAAACAAAAACCATGTTAACAAAAAGGAGAAATATTTATTATTTAACAAATGTATATCTAATGCAACACCCAGAAAAATACAGCATATTTCACTTAATCCTCCAAGGAAAGATTGAAGGCAAACAAGGTCCAGGCAGAAGAAGAACATCATGGCTTCAAAATTTAAGGGACTGGTTTGGACAAAACTCAACAGCACTTTTTCGTGCAGTTGTTGATAAAAATAAGATCGCCAACATGATTGCCAACGTCCGATGACAGACATGGCACAAGAAGAAGAAGAAATGTATATGGCTGCCCATAATCTAATTCTCTCAATTTAGGGATCTTCCAAATCTTTCATGGACAGATCCAGATATCAGTCTTTGGTCCTGACCAATTATAATCATATACATGCAATGAAATATCAATTAGATTATGGAGATGTCTCATTACTGTTCTTATATTTCCCCACACATTGTGTTTATTTACCCAGAAATAAATACTGAGTTCACCGAGTCTTTTTCCTAGGAAAAACAATAAAAGTATTTGTGTAAATCTTAATATCTCTGTAGATATTATTTACTATGCAGAAGAATCTGAAATTAAATAATTTTTAAAAAAAGCTACCAATTTGCTCATTGAAGCAGCGCGTCACTCCCTTTTCTTTTTATCTCTGCACTTAAATAAGTAATTGAAGTGAAACAAAATTTAGATGCACTATAAAGTATAGCTGTTCAAAACATAATACAGCTCTCAAGGTTACAAACCATTAGCCTTGTACTTTTAAAAATAATTTTATTTTAGCACCTTTCTACACTCAGCACTTTCTACATTCAGAAAAAGATGGTAACTTTTTAAAAGAGGCAACCTGTTCACGAGAGTAAGGGAAACAAAGAGAAACTTACTAAATGTGCATTGGACTCTAAATGTTAAAATGCTACACTAAATTTAGCAATATCAGTCCAAATCAAGCATAACCCAATAAGCATGTGCTGTTGAACAGCTTCTCTGCAGAAATATGCCCCGTATCCTCACAACAGTAAAAAAGATCTACCAGTAACATTGGAATGAGTTTCAAGTCTGCAGTTAGCCTGCAATTAATCTGGCCTGGAACAAATATCAATTCTTGAATTTTCCTCACAGTGTTGCAATGAAACATGCTGTTCCCAGTAGCAGATAAATATGACAAGATGATAGGAATCTAAAATTTATAATTACCTCTCTTAATTCAATCAATCGTGCCTCATCAGGTTTACGGGGATGTTTGTTGGAATCTGCGCTACTCTTAAATCCAGGATTTACAAACCCTCCAGGATACAACCACAATTTCTTTGATTGTTGAATATGTTCTTTTAATATACTTTCTTCATCCACTGGGTCAAACATACCTGACAGATACTCATTATAAGCAAATCTTTTTCCTGGCATCTAAAAAAAGGATATATATATTTATATTTATAGTTTATAGTTTATATGCACACATACATGGGGAAGCGGTGGTTCAGTGGCTAAGACGCTGAACTTGTCAATCGAAAGATCAACAGTTCAGCAGTTCGAATCCCTAGTGCTGCGTAACAGGGTGAGCTCCTGTTACTTATCCCAGCTTCTGCCAACCTAGCAGTTTGAAAGCATGTAAAAATGCAATTAGAAAAATAGGGACCACCTTTGGTGGGAAGGTAACAGCGTTCCGTGCACCTTTGGTGTTTAGTCATGCCGACCACATGACATCTTCAGACAGCGCTGGCTCTTCGACTGAAATGGAGATGAGCACCGCCCCCTAGAGTCGGGAACAACTAGCACATGTGTGCAAGGGGAACCTTTACCTTTACTTTTATGCACACATACATATTCTCCCCACCCCCCACCCCGGAACACTAGTGGAATTCATCATAGACCAATGTAGAGAACAGCCTTCTCCAACCTGCTGTGATTCATACTAAAATTCTCATGCTTCTCAACCAACAAGGTCCAAACATCTAAAATATAATATTGGTCCCAACATATC
This sequence comes from Ptyas mucosa, assembly GCA_012654045.1. Lineage (NCBI taxonomy): Eukaryota > Metazoa > Chordata > Lepidosauria > Squamata > Colubridae > Ptyas > Ptyas mucosa. Next base: position 5,192,701 of record WNWU01000041.1, read on the forward strand.
TGGAGAATATCACATTTGGTTGCCTTTGTCCGACTCTGTATTCACTGAAGTAAATACAAAAACTGTTAACAAAGTTTAACACTTTCATTTTCAAACACTAGGCATCTAATGGACGAATGTGGGTAGCCTAATTTGTTTTTATTTCGTACCCAGAAAACTACTATTCTTTACACCTCTTCTCAAGTCACGTTTCTCCTCTCTCTCCTCACTGAGGCAGCCTAAATTTTAAGGACCACTAGAAGCATATCCGATCACTCTCTGCTCTCCAATTTGGAATTTCATCCATCCTGGAAAAACATGCCCAAGCTATTAGAATTTTTTCCATGTAGATTTCTTGGGAAAAAACATTTTAAAAAAAAGACAAATCTTGTTTTCTTGCCTTTGTCATTTCTTGTCGAAGTAGCTTCTTTGCAATTTCTGCTGAATTTAAAGTCTGAGTACTATAGTTAAAGATAGCACTTTCACCAAAAGGGAAAGCTCTGATAGTCCTCGGGATTTCTCTTTCGAGTATCTCATTGAGGAAGTTCACATATTCAATATTGGACTGAAAGACATAAACAGGTCAAATTATACTAGCTTTGAATGCATTCCTTAACACACACCCACACCCAAATATATATTAACTACTATTTAACTACTGGAAAATGTCAGTAATTAGGCTGGCAAATACAGAGCACGTATTTCAATTAAACATTAGAATAAATTAAAATTAAGCCTGTCCTCTCTGCCAACTTTCTGAAAAAGGACTTCCTAAGATGCTACCTTAAAGGCAATATTCTGCAGGCAACTGAAAAGTAGAAGCCCAATTCTGTTTGTGAATGAATGTTGTCTTGTTAGCTGCTGGTGGCCAATCACTTTTAGTTAAGATAGCAATGCAGTCGTATCTCTCATACAAACTTAGTTATGACAATATGTTAAAAATAAATGGCCGAGTTAAAAAAAAAATCACAAACAATCCTAAAAGCAATTCTTCAAACATTTGCAATTGGATAGTACTTTATATAACAGGGGTCCCCAACGCTTGGGCCGCAGCCCACTACCAGGCTTCAGCCTATTTGAAACCTGGTCACGCAAGCGATGGACAAGCAGGGGCTTGCATACAAAGGCACCTGTCTTTCACACGCCCCTCCTCACACCAGGTCAGGCTGCCAATGTGGAAATGTTGGGGACCGCTGCCTTATAAGAAAACTATGTGTGCCTAAGTGCTGGAAAGTACTCCTCTCTAAGCTGGAATCTTATGAATCATCAGGCCTAGCATAATTATGCTAAACATAAAGCCTCAGATTTGTTTTTGGTTACAAACAAAAATACCAGTAGCTTACCCTTCAAATACAGTAGTCCTTGACTTACAACCACAATTAAGCCCAAAATCTATGTTGCTAAATGAAATTTGTGCTAAGTGAACTTTGCCCCATTTTATGAGCTTTCTTGCCACCGTTGTTACGTAAATCAGTGGTCATAAGTGTGAAAAATAGTCATAACTCACTTTTTCAGTACTGTTGTAACTTTGAAAGGTCACTAAACGAACTTTTCTACGTTGAGGACTACCTGTTACCTGTACTAGAAAAATAACCCTCTGAATGTCTGACCAAGTAGGATGATGTGGTTGATGGCTGCACTAGATTTAGCTCACAAGAATAGTCACTGAATACAGAAATCATTCACAAACTTATTCCAGAATCCATTAAGATTGTATACAAGATTGTATACAATCTTAAGACTGTATTTTATCTAATTTCCATGTAATGAATAAATTACTTTCTCATGGGTTCTAATCTGCACACTAAGGAAGCAGTGCTACAAGTAGTAGCACTCAACTTACAGTCTACAAGCAGTGCTACATGTAGTAGCACTCAACTTACAGTAACAATTGAGACTGGAACTTCTGTCATTAAGAGATGCAATTCCTGAGTGAGCAATTCCCAATTTTGCAATCTTTTTTCTGAGGACGTCAAGGGAATCTGGCTTCCCCACTGATTTAGCTTGTCAGACATTCCCTGGGAATTGATGTTCACCAGGATGCTGTAATTATCATAAATACATGCCAGTTGCCAAGCATCCAATTTTAATCACATGACCACGGCCACACTGCAACAGCTGAGTGAAGACCAATTGTAAGTCACTTTTTTTCAGCATCACTCTAACTTCAAAAGGTCATTGAACGAATGGTTGTAAGTTGAGAATTACCTGAATGTGCAGCTATATGGTATTTTTTTAAAAAAGAGGGAGGGAAATCTGCATAACAGAAGCTGACATCTGGTGATCAGCCCTACCCAGTATCGCTAAAAATTCACCTTAATAAAATCTTTATTAAGTATAGGTTATCAATTCTTTCTGCAAGGCAATTTTCACTGTTGCACTTCACCCACCTGGATATAGTTATGTGGTGCCCGACTTTCTCGTTCCCTTTTTCTCAGTACATACTTCTTATTGTAGTGATCCAAATGAGAATACCCATACACTCTCATGCTTGAAGCCTTTTGCATTTTATTGAATGTTTCCAAGACCTCTGGGGGCTCCTTTAGATACATGTCAGCTTTAGTCAAGGGAACCCCAAATTCCTGACTCAACATGGTAATCATTTCTGCTGAAGGCAAGAGACTGTAATGGACCACCTCCCTTAACTTCTTACTGTGGCAGATGAAATCAAGTCTACAGCATGGAGAAAGAAAATGAACAACTGAAGATCAGTGTTGTAATTTAAATAAGGGAGCTATTAATTTGATTTTAATTTTACTACTGTTTGTTTTACATTTTTTGGCTTAACTGTACTATTGAAATGCAGATTGCATCCCTTTAATAAATAAATCAGATAGCAAGAGTTTACTTTGGACAAACAAAACAGCAAAACGAATCAAACTGACAATGGATATGAAACCAATGCATGATAATAGATTAAGTACTATATCTATTAACTATTATCCTTCCTCAATCTGATGTCTTACAGGTAAACTTAGAACTTCGCCAGTTGAGTTATGGAAAGTTGATATCAAATATTTATTAAATATAAATATTGTCCACTATTTACTTTTCAACATGTCAAATTCTTTGCAGAACTCTTGCTCCACTCTTTTCAGTTGTAGCAGCACTGAGTACTGTGTCAGCTCTCCTATAGAAGGTTCAGGGTAGCAACAAATCTCATCTGGACCAGAAAATTTATTTATTATTTATTTTATTACATGTATTTATATGCCGCCCTTCCCCCGAAGGACTCAGGGCGGCGAACATAAGTTAAGAAACATGTACAATAAAATCCCATTTTAAACCAAATAACTAATTAATAATAAATAATAAAACCCGGAATCAGAGTCAGCCTATTTGCTTGAACAGCCAAGTCTTCAGGTCCCAACGGAAGGAGCGGACATCAGGAGCCGTCCGGAGCTCGGCAGGTAACTCATTCCAGAGGGTGGGAGCACCCACAGAGAACGCCCGACCCCTGGGCACCGCTAGACGACATTGGCTCGCCGTCGGAACCCTGAGGAGAGCGGCCCTATGTGAGTGAACAGGACAGTGAGAGGCAGGCAGGAGAAGATCCTGCAAATATCCCGGACCTAAGTCATGTAGGGCCTTATAGGTGAGAACCAGCACCTTGAAGTGGACCCGGAGAACCACTGGTAACCAGTGCAGCTCACACAGGAGGGGTTTTATATGGGAGTAATGAGGGGTTCCCGTAACAACCCTTGAGGCTGCATTCTGGATCAGCTGGAGTCTCTGGGTGCATCTCAGGGGCAGGCCCATTTAGAGGGAATTGCAGTAATCCAAGCGGGAAGTAACCAGTAACAAAATGATCAGATGATGCGTTCAAAGCCACTGAACGATCATTCAGATACAAAACAAGACCCACTGCACATTCACCTGAGTCAGGCTAAGATTACTTGGGACAGACTCACGGCTGCCATGGAGGCCATAAAATCTGAGCCCTGCCAGACTCCCACCCCACCCCAAGATGAACCCTTACCATATTCAACTTCTAAATCCCCATAATTCGTATGCCAAAATCTAACAAAGCTGTAACCTGGAAAGAGCTTCAAAGCACGGCTGAGGAACCATGTCCCTGACGTATAACAAAGGCTGCTTCATGATGCTTGCCAGTGGCTTGCAGAGACGGATGTGAAGCAGGATAGCTTCAAGATCAATATACAGCCGTTTGTGAAAAGACAAGTGTGAATTATAGAATATCTGTAATCTCCCATGTTCCGCTTCATGCATCCTGTAAGATAGGAAATTGGACTACATTAACTAATAAATCCCTCATTTCTTCTGTTGAACTTGACTTTTAAAACACAGGTACAAATCAGTGGTGAAATCTAAAATTTGTTACTAACGGTTCTGTGGGCGTGGCTTGATGAGGGGGTAATGTGACTAGGTGGGTGTGGCCATTTTTTTTTTAACTTTTAAAATCATTTTTTCTACAACCTCTTCGGTGAAGAGGTTGTAAAAAAATGCTTTCAAAAGGCTCTGACATCCCGGCTGAGTTGCCTGATCGGCAGAGGCTTTTTTTAAAAAGCCTCTGCCGATCAGGCATCTCAGCTTGGATCGTCAGAGGTATTTAAAAGAAAAAAAGGATTTTTTTCTTTTAAAAGCCTTTGACAATCCCAGCTGAGCAGCGCGATCATCAGAGGCTTTTTTTTTAACTTTTAAAAGCATTTTTTGGCCGAAAAGGTTGTAGAAAAAAATGCTTTCAAAAGTAAAAACAAAAGCCTCTGATGATTGTGCGGCTCAGCTGGGTATGGGGGGGGGGGAAGGGGCAGGGATTTTTGCTACCAGTTCTCCGAACCACCCACCTCCATCGCTACTAGATCAGGCGATCCGGTCCGAACCGGGAGCATTTCACCCCTGGTACAAAGTAATGAATCTCTGTACTGCATATCAGTTTTCTACATTTCCATTGAAACTACTCTTGTGCAAAAGCAACAAGACAAAAAATGGCATTCCTGAAAAAGCAAATCCCAGCAGAATAAATCACAGTATTTTTAAAGAACTTTAAAGAACTAAGGAAAAACTGCACCAACAATGGTTTACTCATCGGAAGTATTTCTCTTCATTTGAGATGAGTCTATCTAATAAAAAATATTACTGGACTCTGAGCTGGGAAAACTGAAGCCAACTTAGAATTAGGAACTCTTTCAGCTGCTTCAGGCATACCATTCACATGTAAAGCTGGATCTCTGCTTGCAAAGGATTGCTGCAATAATTAACATCTAGCTACTGCCAAACTCAGCATATTTAACATGCTGCAGAAATAAAGGCGAGACTATAAATGAAGCCCTCCACAGAGCTTTCTTCCTTGTAACTGCACTAACGCTTTGTTGGAATGAACAGCATTTTAACTCTAGAAATATAGCAAATATGCTACTCCTATTGATGCACTTCAAGTAAAGTTGATTCAATTTTGATACTGTAAATAAATATACATAAATTTGCATATAAAACAAAAGGTGTGCGTCAAAAAGAAGATATAATATGAAGCTTTGGGCTAAAAAAGTTTTCCCCTTTTGTGTAAATGAAAACAGGACACTTGCCACTTTAATTCTAAATATTGTGTCCTGTTAAACTACATACAATGTGTTGTGAGACATTCTTGTTATTTTTTTAAATAGATATGCGTAATAGGCATAGGAATCACCTAGAAAAACAGGAGGAAGAGCTGCAACCAAGGCAAGGGTCAGACAAAAGAAACCTGAGTCTTGTGCATAAATGTAATTTTGAGAAATCTTCTTAAGACTTGATCTTCCCTAGTTCTCATGAAGATAGAGTGGGGAGGTACATTCAGACTTAGTTCTTTTACCGTAACCTTGTAATAAAAATAGTATTGTACTAGCATGCATGACTTTAGTTTCTTTGTTTGGGCTACCTTGAAGAGCTGACAATATCTCAGTTAAGTCAGTATTTTAGCACTGAGGTTCATCACAATATTTCCTGGCCCTACACAATAACATCTTACTCGAAGTAGAAGAAAAATAGCTTTTTCCACTGTGACTTAATTCAGTGTTGTACTGTCAAATTCTAATGTATCAGTGTAACAAAAGCTGGCCTAATTGCTTGCCTTTGGCTTTGAAGGTGGTGCATACTAAAGATACATTTATCCTTCTCTGGACTATGCAACTGAACTATCATGATTAATCCTTGCAAAAGGCGGGCAAATACCTGACCGTCAAGTATTAATATCATACACTTAAAATATTTTTTAAACATTTTCTTACAAACACCAGTCAGCTCTGAAGGCTGAATACCGATAACCTACCACCGGCCAATACGCTCTCACAGAGAGGGCCTCCTCAGGGTGCCATCGGTCAAGCAATGCCGGCTGGCAGCCCCCAGGGCGAGACCCTTCTCAGTGGGGGCACCCGCTCTGTGGAATGAGCTACCTCCCGGAATACGACTGATCCAGGACCTCCGGACCTTCCGTAAGGCCCTGAAGACATACTTATTCTATCAAGCGGGCCTAGCCTAAATAGTTTTTTAGTGGGATTTTAAATTTTATAAGATTTGGGGTTTTAAATTGGGAGGCCGATTAATTTAATGCATTTTTTAACTATCTTAACTTTTGTATTTATATGTATTTTAATTTTGGCTGTTCACCACCCTGAGTCCCATTTGGGAGAAGGGCTTTATACAAATAAAATAAAATAAAATAAAATAAAATAAATAATGTCACAGAATAAGTTACAGGTAGTCCTCGACTTACAACAATTCATTCAGTGAACTTTCAAAGTTACAAGGGCACTGGAAAAAGTGACTTATGACCATGTTTTTAAAGTTACGATATTTGCAGGATCCCCATGATCATGTGATCAAAACTAAGATGCTTGGAAACTGGTTCGTATTTATGACCGTTACTGTATCCCGGAGTCATGTGATCACCTTGTGTGACCTTCTGACAAGCAAAGCCAATGGGGAAGCCAGATTCACTTAACAACCATATTCCTAACTTAATGACTGCAATGATTCACTTAACAACTGTTGCAAGAAAGGTAGTAAAATGAGGCTAATATGACAACAAATATCTCACTTAGTAACAGGTATTTTGGGCTCAATTGTGGTCGTAAGTTGAGGACTACCTGTATAAGTAAAGGTACATGAATATGTTTCCCGTTTCTTGGGTCTGACTCTAGGGGGCAGTACTCCACTCTGTTTCTTAGCCACAGGAGTCAACGTTATCCAACGTTGGTCATATGGCCAGCATGACTATACACCCAAGTGCGCAGAATACCTATTTATCTACTCACATTTACATACTTTTGAACTGCTAGGTTAGCAGGAGCTGAGGCAAGTAATGGCAGCTCACCCCATTGTGCAGCATTCAGGTCTCAAACCTGGGCTATCAGATTTCCATCTGACAAGCTCAGTCTTTAATCACTGAGCCATCATTCCCCTTCCCCCCAAGTTACAAGTAAGTAAGTTTAAGTTCACATCCACATACTTCTGGGTTTTTGTTTTTGAGAATTAGCAGAGAAATGTTGTGTGCTGTAAATGTACGAACTCAGTGTCTTCAAAAGAAAAAATAAGGAAGTCCAGTTGCCTCCTGAAAAACCACCTTTGGGTCATTGCCAGAAGAATAGTCTAAATACCGTGTTTCCCTGAAAATAAGCCCTCCCCCAAAAATAAACCTTCCCCCAAAAATAAGCCCCCCCCTGAAAATAAGCCCTCCCTGAAAATATTTAAATGCATGCGCAGCCGGTTGCCGCCATTTCCTCTGGTTCGGGTTAGGGAGACAGAGCTGGAAATCAGGTAAGACGGCAAGAGGATCCGCGTCTCGCTCCACATGCCCCAAAATAATAAGACCTCCCAGAAAATAAGACCAAGCGCTTATTTCAGGGTTCAAAAAAATATGACAGTGTCTTATTTTTTGAGAGACATGTTATATAAAAGATGACTAATGGTAAAGTAAAACATTTCCCTAATTAACAGACATATTAACTGCAACATAAAAGTTTTCATCCAAGGTATAATACTGTAAATAGTAATACAGCTTTATAGAACTGTTGTTCCTCCCAAACAGCTGGGTATCTGGCAGACGATTCCAACTCCCTGAAGGGTAACAATTTAGACTGAAGCTATGGGGAGGGAGGGAAAGAATTATGGGCTCCCTATCCACCCATCCTCCAACCCACATCTGAATTCTGAAATACGTCAGGTCCCTTGATGCTTATATTTGATGCGTATTTTTCGGAATATAAGACGCACCGGAGTATAAGCGCACCTACCTCTTTTGGTGAGGAAAAGAAGTAAAAGAAATTTCCCCCTGCCTCTGAGCAATTTTGCCTCGTTCCAGCAAACAGCCTGCTTTACTTTCATTTTCATCATAGCTTGATTAGCACAAGGGAGAAAAAATCTGCTCAGCAATTTACCTCTTTGCAGCAAGCAGCAGAGCCCTGCGCAAAACAGCTGAGAGCAAATCAGCTGAGAGTCGGGAGGCGATCCAATCAACCTGCACTAATTAGCCTGTGCTGAAGCTGAAAGGAGCTGTTTTTTCTTGCTGTTTGCTTGCAAGGAGGTAACTGCTGAGAGGCAGAGGCCAAAGGGTGGGGGCCAGTGGGTGGGCGGGGCTACATTCTGTGTATAAGATGCACCTAAATTTTCACCCCCTTTTGGGGGGGGAAAGGTGTGTCTTATACTCTGAAAAATACGGTATTTGCTTTCAAAAAGCAATGGACACAATTTCAAACTGTGTAAAATAAAAGCTTATTGAGATTGTACCTAAAATTCATTCAGATTTATGAATTCTCCCATTCCTAAGAAAACATGATTTGGATTCCTAACATACAAAATGGAGAAATAACCATTACTAAATAGTACTATTCAAAATATCCAAATAACTCAAAAATTAGACATAGATAGATAGATAGATAGATAGAGATAGATAGAAACAATTTCAAATATCAGAGAAAGTCTAAAGTTAACAATATCCTCAATTATCAATTCTTCCTGTATCTATTCACAATTCCTGTCTCTTGTACCCATACGAGCAGACAAAATATAGAAAGCTATTAATTTCTACAGCACTATTCATTTTTTTAAAATGTTCAGACACAGATTTCATTCCAACATACTGGTTCAGAATGCACAATTATTTTTTAAAAATGTCAGGACACATTCGAGCCACAGTCTGGGACAATCTAATACTTCTGTTTATAAATCTATGAATTGGTCACCTATGAAGTGTTCACAGGATAGGGCTCTTGGCATCACTTCTGAAGTTTATCAGTTACTATATTAGGATATAAAATCTTGTAAACTACCTTCAGAAATAGATAACTACAGAAAAAGGTAATTTTAATAGTAAAATGGTGTTGATTACCTATCGATTTTTTTATTCCACAGCCTCTTTAGTGCTTTATTTCTGAAACCTTCCAGGATAAGAAGGTGAATAGATCCATCAATTATGTGAAACCCAGTAATAATATTTAGCCGAGAAATCTCTTCAAAGGAAAGTTTCTGATTCAGTTTCAAAGTGTTAAGAGATTTTTGGGTTGTATCTATGGGATAGGAATCAAGTTGGAAAGCCTCTGAATTAATTTCTGTAATCTCTTGCATCAAATAATACAAGAAGGATGTATTATTATAATCAAACAGATAAATGATGCAGCCGTACGGACAATGTGCTGCAGCAGCAACATCTTCCTCCTCTGCAGGACTTAATGGTACACTTATTTCAACTCTCACTTTAAGATATGACTCTGCATTTACATAATGCCCAATTGAAAGTTGAACAACTTGAGAGTCATCGGTTTTCTTAGCCCCTGAACTGGTATTTTTGTCAGGTGTATCTTGAATTGAGCAGTTGTGAATTGGTGCACAAAAATTCAAGGCTTTTTCACCTAGCAGTAAATCGTTCAAGTTGATTTTAGCTACTCCATATGGACTGCAAATATTTTCTTTGTCTGTAATGAGATTTTGGGCCATGTATCTCGAAGTGACAGCGCTTATGTCACTTAGCTTGCTGTCTCCTGGTTCCTCTCCAAACAAAGATGGCGTCATCTTGAGATCTTCCATTTTCTTATCTCTGTCGTGAATTTCAATTTCTAAAGGTGGGCCTCTTAGGTATTCATTGAATTTTCCAGGGTCTATTGATCCCACAAGAATCACATTGGTATCTTTAAAGAAGACATCCGTTCCATGATCTCGACGTTGTGTATAATGGGGACACATTTTGTAGAAAGTGTATTTGCAGTAAACGGGGAGGCAAGTTTTCTGTAAAGACAAAGTAACAGTATAAATGTTCAGTATAAACGACTTGTTGATTCTAAATGTATTAAGTATACAAATGTATTCCAAGCTAATAAAATAACTTCAAAGTAATAACTAAAACCAAAAGGACAATGAAAAAGAAAACATCAAAGAAACTAAAGTAGGAAAAAACACTGATGGTCTAAGAGGGAAGGTTGCAGGGAGAACACTTAAAGCACACACCTAAGCAAGGTGTTCCCTAATCTAATATCACAACTGGGGGAAAAAACTTGTGTTCATTCATATCTCACATGGCAGATACTTGACACATCAATTGAGTACAATCAAGTATCAATACATAGATGCTTAATACATCGATTTCTGAAGGTGGTCTCCTGCTTCAGGTTTCAAACACACACACACAGTTGCTGGGAAAAGCATAAGCAATTTACTTGAGTATGAACAGATAATCAAAAGTACATAAATCAGTCTCTGACAATAAGGTAGTTTCACTTTCCGCAGAAGAATAGTCAAAAATTCAAAATTGAGAGAGCCAAGCAAGATTTGTAGGTCTGTCCAAGGATGGGAGTTTTAGGTTTCTTACAGAGTAGCTAGCAACAACATGGTCAGATACAGGAAATCAGATCATTGTTGCCAACAAGGAAACATAAGTCAAAGCTGCCTCTTAAATAAGGCTGAAGGCAGCTGTCATTTAAAGCATATATGCCCCTGATTGGCAAGGAGCCTCACTGAACATCTTTGCTATGATTTCCTCTACTCTACAAGACCAAGGGCTTAGAAGCTGTATATCAACATCTGGCTATTCTGATCATGCCTATATTTGATCACCCTCAGAAGATTCCTGGCTCAATGTCTCCTAATGCTGGCTTTCAATTGGTTCAACCAGAGTAGCTTCTCTGGACTCTATCTCTATCTATCACATGGTGATAGAATATTAAGCTAAGCACTTAATTTGCAAGTTTCTGTCTTCTCACACACTAATAGTATGTATTTATGAAACCCAGGTCAGACTGGGAACTGAAATGGGATGTCACTGGTATGTTAACAACATATTTTTGTTTTCTTTTTTTCATCTGATTCAGGTGTGATACTAGCTATTCTTAAATGGAATGAAAGAATCCTGACATTAATGAAGTTGGAGAATACATTCGTAATGAATTGAGGGAGTAATGATTTAAGAGAATATTTTGTTCTTAACTTCAGGGACATCTGTTTTAGTGGAGGGAATGATTAGGGATGAATGATATAAATAGTTTGGAAGACAGCACAAGCAGCAGACAATTAAGCAAGTAGATGGTAGAGAAATTGTTATCCTCATCAGCAACAAGGATCTTGAAAAAACAATTGTATCAAAAGACTGCAAATTATCAGAACTACAATGTGAAAACAGAATTCTATTTATTTATTTTATTTTGTTGAGTACATGATATTAGATAAAGTATATAAGTATAAGCGTGAATTGAATATATAAAATGAATATAATTAAAGGGAACATTAGGACATATATTCAGGACATCCCAATATAATGGACGATGTGGTGTCAGCCAGCTGCAAGAACCATCATGTCTGTGCTAGTTTGAAGAGTAAGATATATATGGTGTGAGAGTATGAATGGATTGTCAGAAAAATTGCAGACTACAGGAATCATTTGCACTACTCAGGTGACTCTGAGGACACAGATAAACCTTAAAGTGCCTCAACAACTCTCTAAAAGGATGCAAATGACCAGCTGTCTGCAAGGAATTTAAATCCTTCCATTCCCTACCATCCAGTTAGAGCTGAAGAAGCTTCTTGGATGAGAAGCAAAACATCTTCAATGGAAAAACAAGAAAGTCCAGTTGCCTCCTTAAAAAGCACCTTTGGGACAACCATGACCTGGATGACTGAGAATCTCTATAGACCTACTCTAAGATATATAGTGGAGCCATAACTTAGCAATTAGTGTGGAAACACTGGAGTGGTACCAATAAAGGAGAATATTTGTAGCTCATGGTTGAAATGAGGGGTCCTTGGTGGTCCCCGAGCTTGTTTTTTAGAAGATGTTTCATTACCCAAACTAGGTAACTACATCAGTGCTAATCCTGATTTTTCGTTTATAAAAAAACATCATTAGCAGTGATGATGTTAATCTAGTTTGGGTAATGAAACATCTGCCAAGAAAACCACCAAGCTCAGAGAGCACCAACAACTCCTCACATTGCAGTAGGAATTATACTGTACATATAGGATATGAGAGGATTGGGGGATGAGAAGTCCTCTCCCCACCCTAGGTCAAGTATAGAGTAGGATATAGAGTGGAAACAAAACAACAATAATAATGGCAGTGTTAAGAAGGTTTGAAGTGGCTTTTAGTGAAAAACTATACATAAAAAGAAGAATTGAAGGTTCGTGAAGGATAAAAAACCTTCTAAGTAAATTCTCTGGAAAATGAGAGCCAGAACAGGGAGGAGAGAAGGATGAGAAAATCTTTTGCTTGTTTGATAAAAAAAAGTTAAAGTTGCTTCACTCAAAGCTCTTTAAATCAGACTGAAAAACAATCAAATGAAAAATGACCTTTAACAGTAGTCCCTGTGTTACAAAAGCCATAGTGAAGGCTCCCCGTACAAGAGAATTAAGGAGGCCTAGTGAATCCCTGTACATTACAAAAATTAAAGTTTTCTACATTTCATTTCAGGACGCTTAAGAGTTTATAAAGACTCCGTGAATCCAGAAACAAAAGACACTTTAAAATGTATTGTTTTGCCCCAGAATGCCCTTTATTATCACTATGTAGAACCAAAATGAATTACCTGCAACTCTTCAACTGGAACAGGAGTATTTGGTAAACAATTTGCAGACTTAATCTTAATAATCAGTGGGTTTAAGTCATGTTTGTGTTTCTCACTCATAATAGGTTTGTCTACAGCAAAACCTAAGTACGCTTCATTAAGTTTGGGGGAATTCTCTTCCCATCGACTGGCTGTATAGTATTCACCTGCAGATGGAGAGAAGGATCTGAATTATTTATAACTGTTCAGATTTTTAAAAAACGTAAAATCTGTGCTGTCTTCATGGACGAGACCATGTACAATTTTTTGCAAAAACATTAAAATGGGTCATCTCTGTCTGCTTCCAGGATGTTTTCCCCACTAGACCTCCTCTATCCTGTCATTCCCAAGGGTTCCCCCAACCAACTACTAACTGGGCCAACCCTACTTAGCCACCAAGTACAGCCGCCTGCTGGGGCCTACTGAAGGGCTGACGCTAATGCAGTTAATGCAGCAAAACATTCCTGTTGCTGCTGAAAATATAAGTGGACCTCACTAACTCTCACTTTTACTACTTAGGAAATTCCAAGAAGCAGAAAATAAAGGGCTACAACTATGACAGCCTCATATGCAAATTCTGATGCAGTAGTCCAAATTACTCAGAAAGCACCAATATATACTGTAGGAAATAATAAAACAGGAAGTAGGAAAACATATGACGCAATAGATTAATTGAAGTCAAAGATTTTTCAGTCAAAAGCTTTCTTTGGGACCAATCTCAGACCGCTCAACAAACCAGGGCACTGGAACAAACCACGCTGCAGGCAATGACAGTTTATGCAGGAAACAGGTTTATTCGTTCTCCGGGTCTGTCGCAGACATCGCTGAGTTCAAGAGTAGATAACACAAAGTCGGCGTTGGGATCTACCGCAACCCAACGCCGTTTTAAACAGTCCATGGTAATTGGTGTGCCAATCAGTTGCGCTTCCGGGTGTCCTCCCTGCACTTCGAGTAGCCACGCACCACTACGCAGCAAACAACCCTCTCTCGTCTGCAGGGTGACCGTCCACCTAGCGCTTCCATCACCCTCCCCCCATCACCATGACGTGTTCCCCCCACCCGTTGCAGCTCGTCACACAATCCTCCGAAGTTGTATGGTGAGCTCCTGGCGTTTCCCTGGTGTGTCGAGCATGGCATGACTCGACAATAGACACCATAGCTGGGACATACTAAGAATAATTCTTATCGAAGATGAATATTAAAACATATTTTGTAAGTACTATACAACAATATGGCAAGTAGTACAAGAGTACAATTGGAATTAATCTAATATCATGCCAATTAGTAACAAGGAGCTATGAATATCTAAAAGTTATATTTGTATTTTATGGTGATTAAATCAAGTACCTGGAGGTAATTATTTCTATGAAAATATTCTGTTTAGTAGAAAGTAACATTGTATTGCCCAGATGAAAGGAGATATTGAAAGATGAATGAAATACTCTTAAACTGTAGGGAAGAATAAATGCAGTACAAACTGAATATGGCTTCTGTAGTGATGGGCATTTTGAAAGCAGTGTCTATGCTGGTTTCATATATGTTTGGGTTATGTCCTCAAGAAGCCCCTTATTGGTTAGATATTACTATGGTGAACACTTGCAAGAAAATAAAGGTTCAAGTAAATAAATATATTGTTAAATTACATTCCATTCAGTATACAAGTGTCAATTTTGAAAGAGCTTTGGATACACAGAGTATGGACTCTTGCAAAAAATTATTCAGTTTGCTTGGAGGACTGCAAAAAATTAAAACCATTAAAATGGTTTTGGATCAATGAAGAGATAAGCTTAGATAACATGCTTCCATATCATCTAGACTTTACTGATTGCCTAAAAATTAATGGTAATGACCGGTCTAATAATACTCTTTGATTACTGAGGAATTTTAACAAAGGAGAGAATGCTGCAAAGTACTACCTTAAAGTGGTCCGTCCACATTTCCAATTCAGACTGCCTCCAAATCACTAAACTGTCAGAGATCAGAACACCCAGATTCAGGTGCAGAGATAAGCCATGCAACTCAAAAGTGCAACCCTGGCACTTTTGTTGTCATTTGATATGTACAGGTGGGTGGGGCTTGAATCCAACTTGCAGGTATTTATCTCCCTCCCTGATATTCCTTCATCATATTCCCATTTTCCCTGTCCCCCATCTCTGGGGAAGAATAATACCTGCTAGAAGAGGGATGAGGTCCAGCTGCAAAGCCGCTATTCCAAACTTCCTTGCCTGGGCTGCCAAGGCAGCTGCTTCTTTACCAACTGACTTCTGCGCGGCCTGTTTTGATTTCTTCTCAGCACTGAAAACATTACTTTTTTGTGATGGCCTCCGCTTTTCTGAGTGAAGAAAAGCTGGAAAATTATAGAAATTAATTTATAATGTGAATAAAATTGATTTGTAAAGACAGAAAGGTGGTTGTTAGATTTAGCTTCAATTTCATTGCCTCACAAACTGGAAGCTGAATCATGACAACTGGATTTTTCCTTTGGGTTTGAGTTCAGTTACCATCGTTCAATCTCCTGAGAACTCTACCTGGATGACTGAACATCTTCACTGACACATTGCCTCACTGTATCTTACTTCTCTTCTCTTCTCAGCTCTGCATAATGCTGTATATCTTGAAAGGAAAGAGCATGATGGACATACATATATATCCAGCCCTGAAGGTATGCTAAAAATGGTACAGGCAGAATGAAATCAGGAAGTCCCTAATGTGTCTTACTAAATTCTCTGCACTGCCATTCAATTCTCTCAATCTGAGCAGCAGTTCATTCATCCACTACCCATGGCACAATACTGCAAACTTGTAATATTATTGTTAAGTATTACAGTTCAATTATAAGGAGCTTCACGTGGGAGCACCATACATTAGTTTTACCATATTTTTCGGAGTATAAGACACACCTTTTCCCCACCAAAAAATACTGTGAAAATCTGGGTGCGTCTTATACTCCGAATGTAGCCCCGCCCAGCCTCGCAAACGGAGATTTCAGAGGCCAAAAGAAGCCTCTGAAAGAAGCTTCAGAAAAAAAGCCTCAGAAAGGCATTTATCTAAAATAATATGGCAAGCAGTAAAAGAATCAGTAAAGGTTCTAACCAAACTATGTTAACAAATCTGGAGACTGACACAATAACCAACAGATTGGAAGAGGTTAATCTATATACCAATACCAAAGAAAGGAGATTGAACAGAGTACAGATAGTCCTTCAGAATAAAAGCCTCTGAAAGAAGCTTCAGAAAAAAAGCCTTTTTTTTCTGAAGCTCTGTTTCGGAAGCTTTCAGAGGCAGAAAAAAGTTTTTTCTGAAACAGAGTTTCAGACATTTCAGAGGCTGAAAAAAAAAGCAAGGCACAGAGCTCACAACTAACGAACCTGTTGCTGAAATTCACCTCTGAGAGCAGCTGATTGGGGGTATTCCGGGAGGCCGATCCACCCACCAATCAGCTTTTTTCTTATTTTCCTCTCCAAAAACTAAGGTACGTCTTATACTCCAAAAAATAGGGTACTTATTTTTCATGTTGTCAATTTCATTTTCTCAATTTCTCAATTAAGAATTCTCAATTCTTAATTTAGATTTTATCTTCATCTAACCTTGTCAAAGATTGTTTTCCGTGACCAACCCAGATTGGATTGTTTTCAGTGCTTAAAAACAGATCATTACAGAGTTTACTTCATAAAACTGATACCTATTTGCTACCCATATTGAAGGATGCAGAAATGTGCTACTCGCCTGTAGATGCTCTTTCCTTTCTGTCTGAAGAAAGTGGTTTGCTCCCATTAGTTTTTAATGCCGAGTGTTTAGCAGACAGTGACACACGGTGTTTGTGTTTTATGATTTTACCATCCTGAATGGTTTTTTCTTTAAAAGAAGATTCTATGCTTCCAGAAAAACTGAGTGCACTTAAATGGAAAAGAAGGAATAAAGCTGATGTTATCCAGAGGAAAATATTATATATTATCTCTATTGCTGCTGCTGGAAAACAAACCAATTAACAGTTCCACTTAGTTAAGGTAGAAATAAAAGGGATATAATGCAGATGGCATTCTGAATTTTCTCTAAGATCTATCCATCTTCTTGACTGTGGAAACCAAAATGCCCCCAAAAGCTGCATCACCTCTCATCCAAACATGGGATTCTGTGCCTGGGAACCTTTAACATTTATGGGACAGAGTAATAAGAGAGCAACAAGGTAAAAAGTAGAAATGAAATAGAACTGGCAACTATTTTATAATTTTTCTCTGTATGATCCAACTCGCTCAGAGCTGTAGACTATAACTGAAATGCTTTTTCCCCCCTCATCAAAACGTTGCCAAGTCTTGCAGCTGTTGCAAAACCCACAGCAGAACCTGCAGGTCAGCCTATTAGTTTAAAAAAAAAACCATCTGTGAAATAAACATTTGCTAAACTTACGCCAAGAGTTGTGAATGTCCAACTGCTTGTATAAGGCCATATGGAAGGTTGTCACACAAGGGCTGCACCATCCTGCATGTTCTAACAATATTGTAGTACTTTTGAGAACTCCATGAAAGCTGAGCCAATTAACTACAGATGAAAATCAGCTTAGTTTTCAATTCCAAGAAAACACGAGAACATTTTTATAGTACTTGCTCCAGGATGCAGGGCAAGGCATTTAGTTCTAGTAGGAATTCTTACCTATTCCATCCTCCCTATCCCTAGGACTCCCCTGTCACTTCAAGTCCTCTCCTATCCTTCTCCACTGTACTTATGGCAGTCCAAGCTTGCTTTTTTATTCTTTCCCTGCCAAGGGAAAGAAATGATGAAGAGACCCAGGTAGTTCTCTCTGTCTGCCCATCTGCCTTTCAACAGGAAAATGCTTTAAAAACCAATCACAATTGGATAAAATGTGGCATGGGGAAGAGAACCTAACAAAAGGAAAGTTGTGTTAAAATGGAGCTAATCTGGCTAGAGGCTATAAGGAGACAAAATCCTGAAAAAATTCTCTCCATGCAGCCATATGAGAAAGATAAATAAGGCACAGCACAGGATCTCACTTGCTCTTCCTTCTAAGCCTCATTCTGCTTCCTTTCCCAATCAGATAACCTAGCACAGAGCTATTTTCAAGAAACTAAAAATAATTCTAGAAGCCATTCTAAATCTTCCTGCTTCCCCAGATTTCTTTCTTCATTATGAAACGCAAATGCAGCAAAGTAGAGATGGACACTTCCAGCACGCGTGCCATAGGTTCGTCATCACGGGTATAGGGTTTTTTGCCAGAGCAGGGAGTTGGACCTCCAAGGTCCCTTCCAACTCTGTTATTCTGTTAGTCTGTTTAAGCCAACATTAGGGACAGTTGTGGTGATGAGAAAGCAGTGCTGTGAATCTGAGCAGGCCCAAACATAAATACATTTCGTAGTAGAAAAAAAAACTGAAGAGAATGTTCTAGTGTAGGCCTCTTCCCCACCCTCAACCCCAATTTTAGAATTCAAAATCTAATTTCTTGTAGTTAAACAACCGTTTCAATTCTTAAATAAAAAGAACCAGAACAATTTGAAAAGCAAATGCAATTAATCTTTAGTCAGAATAGAAATGGAATGCCTAAATTGCCTGTATCTCATTATCTGCATGTAATGTTAGACACGAATAGGGGGGAAAAACAGGCCATTGATGGCTTCATTTATATTAGTAATTGAAAATGAATTCAATAAGAACAAAAATAGTCAAGTGTTCAGATTAAAATGTAGAACTGATGAATTTTGTGGCTGCAAAGTTTAAATGTACTGCAAGGTTCTTTGGAAACATGTCATCTATTAATTACAGACAAAGGAAACCATGGGACACAGCTGTCTCTCTGTTACAACCCTACTAAGATATTTGCTGGAATCCAAGGAAAAAGGATGACCGAGACCTGAGTAGTCTGCATCTTCCATACCTGCCAAGCTCACCCCAGGTATTCTTAGGCTGAATGCTAGCAAAGTATGTATTCCTGGAAATACATGTGTAAAGCAGATGCTACAGGCTGGCTCAATAATATCTGTCAATGCTCAGCCTTCAAGCTAGCTCTACACTGATGGAGAGGGAAGATCAGAAAATAAGATTCTCGGGCAGTTTGTTTATCAGCTGAATTATTTGTATATTCATGACAAATAAAGAGTTTGATTATCATAAAAACAGAGAGACATTTTATTGTTCTATTCCAGTGATGGCTAACCTTTTCCACACCGAGTGCCCAAGGCTCAAACCCCCAAAATGCAAACCCCCAAATGCAAATGCACAAACCTCCCAAATGCAATGCGCGCATGTGCCCCGCCCCCCCCATTCATGCGCATGCAGCCCCCTGCATATGCCCCCTTGTACATGCGTGGCAGACCTGAAGACCAGCTGGCTGATGGAAGGCGCGTGTGCATGCACAGCAGAGCTGAACTGGGGCGATGGCTCGCATGCCATCAGAGAGGGCGCTGCGTGCCACTTTTGGCAGGTGTGCGATAGGTTCGCCATCACGGTTCTATTGCATTCTTTCATGATGTCTTCGAATTTCAAATATTTTTGTTTCTTCTTTTTTCCCTTTTCAATTTGTAATATTCATTTATTCATTTATTCATTTATTCATTTATTCATTTATTCAT